>CM031598.1:20574052-20581552 GCA_018398815.1 Conus ventricosus
GTCTCTGCTCACACACCCTTCCCCCCTCCCATCCCCACCACCATGACGTCTAGTTTTTTCTCATTGTTCCATTTCACTATTCACCCGAGTCTGCCCCCTCCCTGGTCTGCCCCTCCTGTCTGCCCCTCCTGGTCTGCCCCCAGGCCTCCTCCTGGTGGAATATGAAGTGAACCCAGATGAATCAAACAGATCAAGGTGGAATATGAAGTGAACCCAGATGAATCAAACAGATCAAGGTGGAATATGAAGTGAACCGAGATGAATCAAACAGATCAAGGTGGAATATGAAGTGAACCCAGATGAATCAAACAGATTCAAGGTGGAATATGAAGTGAACCCAGATGAATGAAACAGATCAAGGTTGAATATGAAGTGAACCCAGATGAATGAAACAGATTCAAGGTTGAATATGAAGTGAACCCAGATGAATGAAACAGATCAAGGTCGAATATGAAGTGAACCCGGATGAATGAAACAGATCAAGGTTGAATATGAAGTGAACCCAGATGAATCAAACAGATCAAGGTGGAATATGAAGTGAACCCAGATGAATCAAACAGATCAAGGTTGAATATGAAGTGGACCAGAATCACATACTACGACCCGGAAATAAGTCACAGGTCAAGTGGACCAGAACACGTCATAATGGCTAAGAATGATGATGAAGATCGTGGGTCACGATGACACAAAGCGATGTTCATTGGTTAGTGACCCAGAACTGGTCATAGTGACTGATATCCAGGATGATGAAAGTCACGTGACCGGAAATGGGATATTGTTAGCGCACTGATTAGTTGGTTGGTCAGGTCTACACTAAAGTACAAGTGACCCAGAATCAATCGGTTATAGTGAAGCATAAACGCTTAAAGGTTAAAGGACTCACATCAGGTCTTATGATCTAGACCTAGGTTAAAGGCTGAGTGACCCACAAGGGGAGTTTGCCCAAGTTAAAGATCAAGTGATCTGCAATGGGTCAGTTGTTCCAGTCGAGGTTAAAAGTCAGATGAGCAAGAACGAGTCTGAGTGGTCCTGAATGAGGTTGAAGGGAATGCGACCCAGATTCTGTCTTTGCTATCCATATAATAATAATAATGTATAATACTTATATAGCGCATTTCTTGTTGTACAACTCAATGCGCTTACATCCACCATTTGCACTTATTCATACAATATTCATGCACACAGCAAAAAGAAAATACACAATTTGCAGACGCACCAGCATGCATAAACTGCCTCACCAAACTAGTTGTGGAGAAATTTAGGAGAGATCTAGTCATCTACAGAAGAGAATAGGCCTTTTTGAAGAGGTAAATTTTGAGCTGAGATTTAAAAGAAGAAAAGAGTAGGCTGATTACGAAGGTCTTCAGGGAGGGAGTTCCAAATAGAAGGTGCTCTAAAACTGAAGGCTCTTTCGCCAACAGATTTCAGAGAACGCTTAGGGATTTTCAAAAGTTTTGTGAAGAAGAGCGAAGGTACGAGAGCTTTGGTAGGTGCAGAGAGAAGAAGAGAGATAGTGAGGAAGAGATTCATTGAAGTGGCGGAAAGCAAGAACTGCCAGTTTAAATTGCCACCGATACTGTATGGGAAGCCAGTGCAGTTCGATCAGCATGGGAGTGATGTGCTCACACCTCCTCCTCTTCAAAACAAGTCGTGCAGTGCTATTTTGGACTCTCTGCAGCCGAGCAATATAGACTTCAGAAAGAATTGTTGGTGAATTGGTAAGACAAATAGCAAGACAAAACATGGGTGTTGAATGAAAACATGGCCATTGGGAGGGGGACCATGGGAGTTAAAATAGTAATGATGACAATGATAATGATAGCAATAGTACCAATAGTAATAATAGTAATGCTGATGAAAATATTTAAATAATAAAGGGAGGACTAGTTCCACTTTTGGTGATAACATGACGATAGTAGTTGTAGTATACTAGTGGCTATATACATAAAACGGCCTCGTTTTCATCCAACACCCATTTTGCGTTGAATATGAGAAGATAAGTGGTTGCGCGTTCTTTGTTTTCATTGTCCTAAATGTTGTCTATTTTTGCCTGAAGAAGACCCAAGAGTTCGAAATGCATTGTGTTATGTACTGTAATCTGTTGGTCTGCATTGTCTTGCGGATCTAATACCCTTTCTTTTAATTGTGTTATGTACTGTAATCTGTTGGTCTGCATTGTCTGGCGGATCTAATACCCTTTCTTTTAATTGTGTTATGTACTGTAATCTGTTGGTCTGCATTGTCTGGCGGATCTAATACCCTTTCTTTTAATTGTGTTATGTACTGTAATCTGTTAGTCTGCATTGTCTGGCGGATCTAATACCCTTTCTTTAATTGTGTTATGTACTGTAATCTGTTGGTCTGCATTGTCTGGCGGATCTAATACCCTTTCTTTTAATTGTGTTATGTACTGTAATCTGTTGGTCTGCATTGTCTGGCGGATCTAATACCCTTTCTTTTAATTGTGTTATGTACTGTAATCTGTTGGTCTGCATTGCCTGGCGGATCTAATACCCTTTCTTTTAACTGTGTTATGTACTGTAATCTGTTGGTCTGCATTGTCTGGCGGATCTAATACCCTTTCTTTTAATTGTGTTATGTACAGTAATCTGTTGGTCTGCATTGTCGAAATGCATTGTGTTATGTACTGTAATCTGTTGATCTGCATTGTCTGGCGGATCTAATACCCTTCTTTTAATTGTGTTATGTACTGTAATCTGTTGGTCTGCATTGTCGAAATGCATTTGTGTTATGTACTGTAATCTGTTGGTCTGCATTGTCTGGCGGATCTAATACCCTTTGTTTTAATTGTGTTATGTACTGTAATCTGTTGGTCTGCATTGTCTGGCGGATCTATACCCTTTCTTTTAATTGTGTTATGTACTGTAATCTGTTGGTCTGCATTGTCTGGCGGATCTAATACCCTTTCTTTTAAAGTTTGCTCTAATTTCCACCCTCAGTCACCTTGCTTTGACTCTAAGATAAGAAGAGTTTAGAGTGGAGGAAGAGAGAGAGATGGGCCCCGCCTTAACATAATGCCATGCCCCAGACACACTGTACCTCTGGCAGTTCGCTGCCCCTATGACCGTTGAGCTCGTCTCTTCTTTCTTTGAGTGTCCGCCTTCATCAAGTTGAAGATTCTGACACTATAATAGGGGGTTTCCGGATCAACAGTAGATCAAAAACTGCTGCCTGGATCATCAGTTATGAATAAGTGGGCCTTACACTGGAATTGGGGGGGGGGGGGGGGGGGGGGGGGGGGGGGGGGGGGGGGGGGGACGGACTAAGGTGAGGAAGGGGAGGGGTAGGTGGGGAGGAGGGGCGAGGGGGCCAGGAGAGGGAGCGAGAGAGGGGAGGGGAGCGGGGAAGGGGGGAGTAAGGGGGGGGGGGGGGGGGGTTATATCCAGGATCTGAAGTCCTCCAGCGAGGCGATGCCACTGCCTCAGCTGGAAGATTGTTCCACTATCTCCAGTGCGCGGAAAGAAGCTGTTCTTTCTGTAGTTCCTGCAACAAGATTCAACTTAGTACTGCAGCTCATGAGAGCTTCTGGTGTTGTACTGGTTGGGTTTTTAGCGCGCGAAGGGATGTGCGCAGAGTTGATCTTGATGTCGCGTGGTGAAACTTGTAAAGGTGGCTAGCCTGATTTGCTGACGTCGTTGTTCTATAGGAGCCCAGTGAACTGCTTGTACATAGCACCTACGCTGGACGTCTGGCGATAGCGATTTACAACCCAGCGCGCCGCCCTTCGTTGAACCTTTTCAAGTTCCATCTTGTCCCCTTCTTGATGGGGACCCCACACCTGGCAGGCGTACTCTAGGGTTGGGCTAACGAGCCTTAACTTCACCAAAACTTGAGGACCGTCTATTTGTAGGTGACGTCGATAGCCCGGCAGACACTGAACCCGCTAAGTTTGTTCAAAGACTGGATGAAACATCAACAGGATAGGGCATAGAAATCAAACACCAAGATTGATGGAAAGGAATTATATTTTGATGAGTGGGCCGAAGGAAATGTTTTCCATGTAAAAGATTTACTAAAAGAGGATGATAAAGTCATAAATGTTAATGCCGAAGCCTAAATGAATAAAATATTTCATCCTCTCTCTCCTCTCTCTCTCTCTCTCTCTCTCTCTCTCTCTCTCTCTCTCTCTCTCTCTCTCTCTCTCTCTCTCTCTCTCTCAAGCAGAAAAGTTACCTCTGCTGACAAGACTTCTCCATTAACAAAAAATTGATGACAAATGAATTACGCATTGTTTCATAGTGTCGTTACTTGCAGTATTAGCACGTTAATGAGAAATACTTTAGGATGCGACAATTTTGCTTTGAGAATGACCGATAGATGACCAATTACGAGCTATGGCTGATTATAAGTAGGGTTTAATCTGCGTGTCCATGTTTATTACATCATTTGAACGGCCTCTGAAGTTCAGTTTCTTCATCAGTTTAGAACATCTGGACTTCCTTTTGTTATCCAGTTGCATGCGTACAGAACATTGAGAATTCGATTTGTTACTCATGGTCTCGCTCGCAAAACTTCCAGAGTTCGGCTTCTCTCACTTTCAGAATTGCTAGAATTTAAATAATCCATTGTATCACTTACAACACTTGTATAGTTCAATGTTTTAATCATTGTCTCGCTTGCAGAATTTCTCACCTTCAGTTTATTCATTGTCTCACTTGAAAACCTTCAATTAAGAGTTCAAGTTAAGATTCGTCGCCCCTTTTTTCAGAACTGCTGTCTCTGACTGTGTCGCTGATAGCCTCATTTGCAGGATTTCCGGTGCTCAGTTCCTCACTCGTCGTCTTAATTGCTAGGACTTCTGGCGCTAAGTTTGCTATTTATCGTCTCAGTTGCAGGACCCGTGCCCCTAATGAAAGGCTTTCCCTCCATTACTCTGCAAACATCACAGGCTCCAGCAACAGGCTGATTGTTGCAATCCGACAGGTCAACGCCCTCTAGAGCATCCACCTTGTCTGATCTTAAAGGCAGCGGGGTGGAAAGGGTTAAAGGGTGCAGGCGGGATGTAAACAGCCCGACCAATGATACCCCGGCCGTTCCTCTCCTAGTCCTCCCCGGAACGACGTGATAATCTGGAGCTGTGTGTGCACGGTGTTTGTGCCCTTTCCTATCCACGCTTCCACCCCCAGCGCTTTCCCCGGAGGAATAATGAGACTGTGAGCGTGGCTTTATCACACTTTGTCTTTGCGTGCAGCTACATGTAAAGAAGCCAGAAAAAAGCGAATAATTAGTACCAACTAAAAAATAAATAAATACAAAACAACAACTAAGGAAACAACAAATCCAAACACACGTGTAGACAGATGATAAAGTTAAAGAAGGAACAATTACTTGCACAAACAAACAAAATATAAACAAACAATAATTAAACAAGGAAGAACAAAAACGGCAGACGAAAAAAAGCAACAAAACAAAAACGAAGACAAACAAACAAACAAACAAACAAGCAAAAGAAAATAAAACAAGACAAAGCAAGCACACCTCCGAAAATAAAGTACATAATAAACAAAAACATAATGACAAACACATAAAAATAACAAAAGTAAGAAATAATTGACAAAGTAACTAGCAAATAGAAAAGAGAATAGCAAACAAACAACAACCTACCCTACAAGAAATAAACAAACAAACAAACAAACAAACAAATAACGAAAAACCAAACGTACAAAGAACAAGAAACAAACGAAAAACGTGAGAGGGGAAAAAAAACAAACCCAGGTAGGGATCGAGGGTGAAAAGGGAAGCGGAGAGTAAGGGTAGGATAGGGTTGGAGGGTTTGGGTGATAGGGGGAGTAAGGGTAGGATAGGGTTGGAGGGTTTGGGTGATAGGGGGAGTAAGGGTAGGATAGGGTTGGAGGGTTTGGGTGATAGGGGGAGTAAGGGTAGGATAGGGTTGGAGGGTTTGGGTGATAGGGGGAGTAAGGGTAGGATAGGGTTGGAGGGTTTGGGTGATAGGGGGAGTAAGGGTAGGATAGGGTTGGAGGGTTTGGGTGATAGGGGGAGTAAGGGTAGGATAGGGTTGGAGGGTTTGGGTGATAGGGGGAGCGGAGAGTAAGGGTAGGATAGGGTTGGAGGGGTTTGGGTGATAGGGGGAGTAAGGGTAGGATAGGGTTGGAGGGTTTGGGTGATAGGGGGAGTAAGGGTAGGATAGGGTTGGAGGGTTTGGGTGATAGGGGGAGTAAGGGTAGGATAGGGTTGGAGGGTTTGGGTGATAGGGGGAGCGGAGAGTAAGGGTAGGATAGGGTTGGAGGGTTTGGGTGATAGGGGGAGCGGAGGGAAGGTGGGAAATGGGAGGGGGGGGGGGGGGGGTAATGACGAAATCTAGCTCCTCGACTGAGCAGGTATTGTCGTCTGTACGAGGGCTTAGTAGATACTGTCGCACGAGTGCTACATCAAATCAGGCATCACTACAAGACAACAAAACGCCTCATACTTGGTGCTACATCAAAACAGGCATCACCAACAGACAAACACAACGCCTCCTAGCGGGTGCTACATCAAAACAGACATCACCCAACAGACAACACAACGCCTCATAGCGGGTGCTACATCAAAACAGGCATCACCAACAGACAACACAACGCCTCATAGCGGGTGCTACATCAAAACAGGCATCACCAACAGACAACACAACGCCTCATAGCGGGTGCTACATCAAAACAGGCATCACCAACAGACAACACAACGCCTCACACCGGGTGCAGTGTCTCCCCTGGCAGGTAGCATGGTGCAGGCCTTCTATTAACAGCTCCCTGTGATCTTCCTGCGATGGGTACCAGAGGATATGAGGCTGGATGTGGCTACAGTGTGTGGGGATGAGGCTGGGTGTGGCTACAGTGAGAGGGGATGAGGCTGGGTGTGGCTACAGTGTGAAGGGATGAGGCTGGGTGTGGCTACAGTGTGAGGCGATGAGGCTGGGTGTGGCTACAGTGTGAGGCGATGAGGCTGGGTGTGGCTACAGTGTGTGGGGATGAGGCTGGGTGTGGCTACAGTGTGAAGGGATGAGGCTGGGTGTGGCTACAGTGTGAGAGGATGAGGCGGGGTGTGGCTACAGTGTGAAGGGATGAGGCTGGGTGTGGCTGCAGTGTGAGGCGATTAGGCTAGGTGTTTCTACAGTCAGAGGGGATGAGGCTGGGTGTGGCTACAGTGCGAGGGGGTGAGGCTGGGTATGGCTACAGTGTGAGGGGTGAGGCTGGGTGTGGCTACAGTGTGAGGGGGTGAGGCTGGGTGTGGCTACAGTGTGAGGGGGTGAGGCTGGGTGTGGCTACAGTGTGAGCGGATGAGGCTGGGTGTGGCTACAGTGTGAGGGGGTGAGGCTGGGTGTGGCTACAGTGTGAGGGGATGAGGCTGGGTGTGGCTACAGTGTGAGGGGATGAGGTCGGGTGTGGCTACAGTGAGAGGGGATGAGGCTGGGTGTGGCTACAGTGAGAGGGGGTGAGGCAGGGTATGGCTACAGTGAGAGGGGATGAGGCTGGGTGTGGC
>CM031598.1:20586552-20589801 GCA_018398815.1 Conus ventricosus
GAGATAATTGTTGATTTTAAGAAAAGCCCAGATATGAATCAAAGTCTTGCAATCCACGGTCTGGAAGTTGAATGTGTGAATGTTCATATAAGTTCAGGAACACTTGTACAATCACGTTTTTAAACCACACGTTGATTTTATTTAATAGAAATGTCAAATCAGACTGTTCCCTGTACGGATGCTCAGGTCTCAATGTCAATGTCAATACTTTCAAATCAGTCTGTTCTTTCTTCTTACAATTTGCTCTGTTTGTTTGTTGTTGCTTTTTCCTTTCATGAGTTGGTATGGGTGTGTTGAACGCAAAAAGTGAAGCTGTTCAGGACAAGCCGGTAAAGGCATGAGGAAAGGTCGTTGTGGGATGACAGAAGAGCACGCATGATTTGTGTAGATGTCGTGTGAGATAAACAAAGCAGGATTGCGGATGACAAAACCCGTGTTTTAGAAAGCCTCTATGAACCTTTCCCTGGAGGAAGGCGTTATCACACAGTGAAATTGGAAGCTATCAAAACTATCCAGTTTGAAAACAGTTTTATCCACAGTTCAATTCAGTATGTGGCCTGCAGCCCAAACTCTTATAGAGAGTGGGAGAAAGAGAAAGATGGAGAGTGAAAATATGCGAGAGGGGGGTGCTGGGGCGGGGTGAAGGGGTGTGTGCACGTGCGAGGGTGGGCTGGGGGTGGGGGTAGGGGTTGAAGCCGGCGATAGGACGCGTCAGCAGTAAAAGCGAGCCAGTCGGAGGGAGAGGGCAGGGAAAGGGAAGGGAGAGTGGGGTCCGCGAGATTCAACCCTTCACTTGTACCACCAAGGTCAACAGTCACCGTCCAACCAGAAATTCAAGTCATAATCTTGGGGGAAAAAAACACCACCAACGAAAAAACTTTGTCCCCAAAACAAAAATAGTATCAGCCACTAATCAGTGGCAAGAGGGGATATTGTTTTCTCTAAACACAAACTGACCTGTTACATGTGGTTTGTCTTCAACAACGAACAGAACGTTCTTTCACGGAAAACAATCCAGTCTCACACGAAACAATTCTCCCTTCACTAGGATTATTTCCCTTTGACCAGTTCTCTGATGAAATATCCCCCCCCCCCCCCCCTTTTTTTTTTTGAATTTTTTTTTTTATCTGTCTATTTTCATGGAAAACACGCACACGCACTCGCCATCAGTGCTTTCATAACTTACAAAGCAACCGTAAGGAAAAATGTTCGGTTCAACTTCATTAGAAACTTTGACAAAATCTTCACCCTTGCATACAAAGCATGAGAGACCTCACGCAAGCCATTCGCCGCTGTAGTTTTAATCCTTATAGTCCAGCCAGCGTCCGGAATCTTTTCACGGCTGTCAGACTCACATCAGGATAAAAAGAAGTCACATCAGAACACAAGTCCGAGCATAACAAGAACCATATTCTGAAAAGAAACAAAGTAAAGAAAGGCGATTCTGACATGGCAGCTGGATTATTGACGTTGGAAAGCTTGTAACATTTGACCATGTTGAGAGCACCTGGCATTAAACACACATACACACCGCGCCCGCGCGCACACACACACGCGACCACCACGCACGCACGCACCACCACACACACACACAAGGAAGGCACACACACAGAGGCACACACACAGAAAGGCACACACACACAGGTACACACACACAGACACCACACACACACACACACACACACACACACACACACACACACACACACACACACACACATACACACACACACACACACACACACACACACACACACACAACACACACACACACACACACACACACACAACACACACACACACACACACACACACACACACACACACACACACACACTACACACACACACACACACACACACACACACACACACACACACACACATAAAACACATCACACACACACCACACACACACACACACACACACACACACACACACACACACACACAACACACACACAACACACACAAACACACACACACATCATGCAGACACTGCAGATAGGACAGCTAGTGTCCAGTCTGGACAGTGCGGGATAACTGTCACTACCAATTACCAGATACCACACACAAAGTGGCATGTCCTGAACTGCTTATAAGAAGTTATCAGACAAACATGCAGAAGAACAGTGAGCCTCGTGATTTGAGAGAGAGAGAGAGACGAGAGAGAGACGAGAGAGAAGAGAGAGAGAGAGACGAGACGAGCGAAGAGACGAAAGAGACGAAGAGCGACGAGAGAGAGAGAGAGAGAGCAGAGATAGAGAGAGAGAGACAGAGATGAGAGAGGAGAGAGGAGAGAGCGGATGAGAGAGAGCAAGTAGAGAGAGAGAAGAGAGAGGATGAGAGAGAGAGAGAGAAGTGCGAGCGAGAGAGAAGAGAGAGAGAGAAGAGAGAGCGAGTGAGAGAGAGAGAGAGGGAGGGAGGGAGGGAGGGAGGGAGGGAAGGAGACCGACCGACCAACCGACCGACCAACAGACAGACAAACAGACAGGCAGACACAGATACACTTACGCACGGGGCCTGTTTGCCGACAATCTACACTAATGTGATCTTCCGGAAGCGCCAACTGACCTCATCCTGATTAGCGTGTGCTCGGCCGACCGACAGGGACAGGACCGTCACCTCAGGTGAAGAAATGACCCAGCTGTGATGACCGGACAGGCCAAGAGGTCAGGGACGACGATCAAGGTGGGGGTCCTATTACCGTCTTCCGCTGAATGTTACAAGCCGATTTGGGGGAAAAAACGGCTCGGCGGCCGAGTGCCTTATTCCACCGCGTCTCTCCCCCTATTCCTAACACCGCCTGTCACTTCTGCCTGTCACTTCTGCCTGTCTGTTCGGGTGTCATTCTGCCGCACTCTGCCTGTCACTCTGCCTGTCAAGGGCAGAAACACCTGCCCTGTTCTTCATGCCATTAAGCGGAATGATGGAATCAGCTCATTCAATGAGCTATGTCGACACTCACATGAAAGTCGATCGCGTGACAAAGGGGCAAGCTCAAGCCAGCTTCTAATCTCCAAATGAATCCACGTCTGATGCAGTGAGCGAGAGATCGCGGTGGGATAAGCATTAGCTCAAGCTTCGCTTTTGACACGGGCAGCGGACCACTGTATGGGGATAGGTGATGATGGTAGATAGATAGATAGATAGATAGATAGATGATAGATAGATAGATATAGGTAGATAAATAGATGGAAAGATAGATGATAGGTAAAGATAAGATATATATAATAATGGATAGATAGAT
>CM031598.1:20593301-20640801 GCA_018398815.1 Conus ventricosus
TTCAACCACCATACCAACCTCATAAAAGGAAAAAGCAACAACAAACAAACAGAGCAAATTGTAAGAAGAAAGAACAGACTGATTTTGAAAGTATTGACTTTGACATTGAGACCTGAGCATCGTACAGGGAACAGTCTGATTTGACACTTCTATAAAATTTAAAATAAAACTTGTGGTTTAAAAAAAGGAAATTTTTATTCTAAAATTACGTTTAATCTAACATACTTACCGTGGCTCACTAATGCAATAAGCGGCAGCAATTTGCTACCCTGCCTCGTATACAATAAAGTCCGTACGGACAACAAAACCCCTGAAAGGGCCTCGGCCTCGCGCATGCTCAGAACCATCTCTTTTCGAGGTATATTAAACCCTGACTGAGAACTCCTGATGGAACCAGGAAGGCGGGGGAGGTAGGGAGGGTCTCTGCGTGACCCAGGTAAGTATGTTAGATTAAACGAAATTTTAGAATAAAATTTCCTTTTAATTACCCCATACTATACCGTGGCTCACAAAAGCAGAGTCGCACTCCCTGGAAGGAGGGCTCACCTGGTTACCGCCTGGAGGAGCGGGGAAGAGCCGGAGCGTGTGGCGGAGAGGGGAGTGTTGTGCCACCACAGCTGATGCCGATGCCCTAGACCCATCATCGCGCAGACGGGAAACGTCGCGCAGATTAGAATTGGGATGAAGGTGCCAGGGGACCGCCAATATGCGGCATTTAACACGCTCTGATTGCTGGCATTATGAGCTACCGCCAGCGAAGACGCCCATGCCCTAATCTCATGGGGTCTAGGTGGAGAAAAAAACACCCAAATTCCCTTCGGGTCTCGCGTACGCAGCTTTGATGACTTCTCTTAGTCATCGAGAGATTGAAGAGCGCCCGATCTCCTCCTTATAACCTTCGTTGTGAGGGGGAACAGGTGGCGCTGCTTGGGGGAGGGGATTTCGTGCGTTTCCTATACTCCCGCAGAGCGCGCACCGGACAGAGAGTGCGGTCTTCGTCGCCCGGGGGCGGAGAATAGAAGTGAGAGGAAGAAAGGATATAGTCGGGGAAGAAGAACCTGGCAACTGGTTTTTTTTTCGCTAAAAATTCTGGGAGGAGGCGAAGAGATATCGAGCCATCCGCGTTAGGAGGCGACATCCCCAGGCAGGCCACTAAGGGCGTGGACTTCACTGCAGCGCCTCCCTGAGGCCAGGGAAACGAGAAAGGCTGTTTTAAAGGAAAGGAATTTCAGAGAACACTCCGGATGAGCTCGTAAGGGGGGAGCCTGAGGGAGGGAGGGGGACTAAGAAAAGATTCCCACGCCAGGATACGGCGGGGGCATGGGCCCCCCTGTAGGGCTGCTCCTCTGACCAGATCCCGCGAAAAAGGGTCGTCCCCGAAGGAGGGGCCCCCTAACTGGGGGATGTGGTGGAAATAGCCGCCCCCCGTGAACCTTAACAGAGGAGCCCGAAAGTTTTCTCTCCGATGAAAGAAAGGCTAGGTAGTTCCGGTAGTTGAACCCCGGGTGGCGAACAGGTCTACCCGTGGTTTGAACCATTCAGTCCCCGAGAGGTTCCAGGATAGAGTGGACGAGAGTCCACTCTGAGGGAAGAAACCCTGTGCGACCTGCTGAGGGAGTCCGCGAGAATGTGATCTTCCCAGGAACATGCTTGGCCGAGATCCGGATTGATTGTGTCTCGCACCAAAGGGAAAAAGCTGTTCCATCCTCAGGGACAGGGAGTGAGAACGCCCCCCCCCCCCCCCCCCCCCCCCCCCCCCCCCCCCCCCCCCCCCCCCCCCCCCCCTCCCCCCCCCCCCCACCTCCCCCCCCCCCCCCCCCACCCCCCCCCCCCCCCCCTGCTTTTTGAACCAACGCTTGCGGGGGTGAGGGGAAACGCGTTTTCCATCAAAGGGAAGAAACCTTAGGGCGCAAACGCTCCATCTCAGCCCCGGGGAATGCGGACGGGAGTGATGGACCCCCGTTGCTGAACCAATCCAGGTCGGCTACAGAGGTTAAAACCTTGGAGGCGCTTGGGGTTTTTGGAGCACCAGGGGATGGGCAGAAGGGTCCAAACCCAGAAGGCTTCAGGGAAATTCCTTTTTCCCCGAACCCCTGCAAATTAAAAGTTCCCCGAGCCAATCTGTGAAAAAGGCCCCGTAGGTTCCAAGCGGAAGCCCTGAACATGAAAAATCGCGGCCCACTGGAAACCAGGGGGTCCCTGTCCAAGGGAGTGGAATAAAAGGGCCCCTGGAAGTACGGGGGCCCTTTTTTCAAGTCGATGGATACCGCCCAGTCGCCGGGTGCATGGCATCGCGGATTGACATGGGGGTTTCCATTCGAAAACCCGGAGGACGATAAGAAACCTGTTCAAGGGCGAGAGATCTAGAACCGGTCTCCATCCTCCAGAAAACTTTGGGAACCCCCAAAAAAAAAGCGGCCATAAAAGCCCGGGGAAGGACGGAAGAGGATTCCTCTGTGGCTCCCTTGGCTAACCGCCCAAAGGACCTCCTGGGCTAAGGCCGGGATCCTGCCAATCCCAGGAGGACGAAAGGATGGAGAGCCTCACTGCACCCCAGGAAGACGAAACCCCGACCTGATCACCCGCAAGCCCAAGGGCTTGCGGGAAGCCGCCCCCCGACACTGAGGTGCCCCCGGACCGACGCCCACAGGACCGCCCTGGGGTGAGGGACCCAGGCGGGGGCCAAGTCATTGGGGCGGGGGGCCCCCTCTGAGACTGGGAGCCCTTTCCGGACCCGCCGCCGAGCCTGGGCCGACCCCGCGGGTTGCTTGCCTCGTCCCCCTGGGTCCAAATGACCGTCCCTCCCTTGGTTGAGAGGGACCCGGTGATGAGAAAGGCGCTGGCCCCCTTGCCCTTTCAACCCGGGGGGGGGGAGGGGGGCCTGACTGAAAGGCGAGGTCCGCCTAACTCGGCCTAGCTCTTAATGTAGCCCTACTGTTCCCAAACAGAGACCCTGACCTGACTGGCAAGGCCGAGGAGACGCGGGCAGAGGGAAACGGGTCCCCAGAAATGCCAAAGGACCGCATCTCTCCCCCCCTAGTACAGAGCAGAGGAGCCCCAGCGACGCCCCGCCCGAATACTAACCCCTTCAGCCATTGACTGAAAACAGGTCCACGCAGCTGGGTGCGGAATGGCGGATGGTGGGAAAGGATCTGATCAGGATCCTAAGGCAGACACTGTCCCCCTAGAAAAGAATCCTTAACCCAGATAGCTTCCAACCCCCCCCGCGGCTCTTCCCACTCGGCAAGGCAGTGCCCCGAGGGGACCAATGCTTAGCGTGTGATTTCGACCTCTCCTGGACCAGGAGGAGGTCCGCCTGGGAGAGGGGAGAGTGGCTTCTGGGTAGTATCATTTGCGAGGGAAGGCCTCTTGGCAAATGGAAGCCCGCACGCCAGCCGACTAGGGAAACAGGGACAGAACAGGCATGGATGTCCTGTGCCCCCGTGCCCCTGACTCTTATTTGGGCCCTCCCATGCAGTCGGCACCATGACTGACTCCTTTAGACAGAGAGGAGGGCCTAGTGCAATGGGCGAGATCCCAGGCGAGTTCCGCTGCCGAAGGGCAGGGGCTCTGACCTCCTAGAGGAAAGACACCGCCTCCGGAACAAGGAACCCGAAAAGGCCACCCAGTCCTGGAAGGAATAAGAACCGGGGTGAGGTCTCTTTCCCCGGACTCAGAAATCCCCCAGGTTGGATCCACAGACCGAGGGGTGGGGACCGCCTTGGCGAGCGGTGCGTGGCTAAAGCCCAGAGTGGCCTGGAAGGCTGATTCCCAGACATTCCGGGAGGAGGGGTCAGTCCCCGGGGGGGCCGAGGGGGCCTGGGAGGGAGAGGCCTGCACTGGTGGAGGGCTTTTGGGCATAAAACCCGGCCCACAGGGAAACCCGGGAAACAGGGGGCTTTTGAAAGCCCATGGTCAGGGGTATTGCCATTGGGCCCGTGGCGCCCAAGGCAAGGGCCCTGCCCCTGATTAGGGGGGGGGGGGGGGGGGGGCCCTTGAGAGTGTGGCTGTGGCCCACCCAGAAAAATGGGGGGCCTAATGCGCCGTCCCCTGAGGGCGTCGTTTCTCGGAAAAGAGGGCGAAGACCCCGGTGGTCTGCCCAAAGAAGAGGCAAGGGACACATGGGGGGGGCGGTGGGGGAAAGGGGAAAAAACGGGGGGCCGAACGAGATTCGAGCCCTTTACAGGAGTTGCTTCCCTTGGATGCCTACCGAGCGAGAGGGGGTGGTGACGAATAGTCTACCTCAACGCCCGGCGCCTCCCGGAGAGGGCCCGTGATCTTCGATTCTCCATCGGAATCGAACCGTGCGCAGTAGAACCGCCAGGGTGAACTGAACCAGGTGCACTTAACGGGAACGACCGAACTGAGTCGATCACCCTTGGGGGGGCAAGGGGCAGTCAGGACGAAGAACCACCTCTGAGCCGATCTCGTACTGTGGCTGTTGGCCCAACCCAGTAAATGGGGGACCCATGCGCCAGTCCCCCGGGGACGCCCTGAAAATAGGGCGAAACCCCAAAGTCCTAACCCAAAAGGCCCGAGACATGAGGTGGGGGAAGGGAAACAACTGAGGCCGGGCGAGATTCAAGCCCTTGAGAAGGAGTTGCTTCCCTTGGATCGCCCATCGCGCCGAAAGGGAGGGGGTAGACAGCAGTTGCCTCATTATCCCACCCTTTGAGCCTTCCGTAAAAGGGGGCTGTGCATCTTCGATTCCGCCATGGGAATCGAACTGTGTGCAGTAGAACCGCAGCTGAAACTGGACACCATGATGCACTAACGGGAAAAAGACCCGAACCGAAGCGATCGTTAGCCGTCCAAGGTAGACGGGAGTTGCCTCAATACCCAACCCCTGAGCCATCCGTCATAGGGGGCTGTGCAAACTTGATTCCCCTGGGGTCGAAATGTGAGCAGTAGACCGCCAGGTGAACTGAACACAGGATGCAAAACGGTACGAAAAGAACCGCGGCTGAGTCGATGCCGTTAGGGGGGAGGGGACGAGATCGGCGAACCGCACAGCTGAGCCGATCATCGTCAACGAAAAAAGGGTTGCGAGAAAGAGCTCGCTGTCACACAACATAACCCTTGAAGTTGAACCCTTGGAAGAAAGAGACGAACAAAAAGAGAGACAGTGACGCGGGAAGCGGGGGGGGGGGGGGGGGGGGGGGGGGTTGGCGCGGGGCCAGAGTGGCTAGGGGGCCGGGACGGGATCGGAAAACCCAATCTGAACCCCTGCCGAGCCCTAAGTGAAAACATGCAAGGACGACAGACCGCGAGCGTGGGGGGCAAAAATACGCTGCTCGTCTCACGGGTAATGGGAAAATGCTGCGAGGAAAAAGGGGGATGGGGGGAGCTGGGGGCCGGAGCCGGGAGGGGTTTGTGCCGTACGGATTTTTATACGAGGGAGGGATAGCAAATTGCTGCCGCCTTATGCAAGTGAGCCACGTTAGTTTTGTAATTTAAAACGTATTGTTTCAAGTGCCTGAACAAGAACACACACATCACATTCGAGGGAAAGCAAAAAATTTTTTCTGGGCCCCTTTTCCCTAAAAAAAATTATCCTTTTTTTCATGCCACCACGGGTTCAGTTTGTTCCGTCAAATAATTTAAACAATACAATTCTCCCTAATTCATTTGAGCAGGTTAAAGGATTTTACGAATGACAAGGGGTTTAATTTTTAAAAATTAATGACTGGTTTGAAGAAATTTGTTTTTAAGTGCTGGGCCCATCAAAATTATTTTTGGGTTTTATGCAAACCCCGGGAAATTCCTTGGGGAAAAAGCAAAAGCCAAAATACGTCATATAATTTACCCGGATTCGTCTTTCTTGGGAAAAATAAGAGGTTTATTTAAAAGTGGGCTTTCCCTGGGGGTTCCAATCGCCACCCTGAAATAAAAGTTGGAGAAATTTTGTGGGGAATGGGTTTCAAAGGATTGTTTATTCACAATTTAAAGGGCCCCTTTGTTTGGCCTTTGGGACATAAAAATTTATAATGGGGGTGTTGTTTCCACCTTTACTAATAAAAGAATTGGGAAATAATTTGGTTTACAGGTTTATTGGATTGTAATATTTGAAAATACTGATTGTTGGGCTTTCCAAACCATTTAATAACGGTTGTTGTGCCAGGAAAAATATAAGGCAAGGTACCCGAAATGAAAATTGCAAAAACTATCCCAAACCGGGGTGCAGAGTTTCCTTGTGCCAGGAATGGGAGTAGCAAACAAGAAATGGTGTGCGGAAACTCAACACCAGTTGATGTACTTGTCTTTTTCCCCGTTTTTTTTTCAGTTTTTCAAATAAATGTAACCTTCATACACTGTGATTTGATGAAAGTTGAGGTCAGACAGAGGAGGTGGGGTGGAGAGAGAGAGAGAGAGAGAGAGCCCGAGAGACAGAGAGACAGAGACAGAGATAGAGAGGGATGTTATGATGATGATGATGAGGAGGAGGAGGAGGAGGAGGAAGAGGAGAAAGAGGATGATGAAGTTTATTTCTAAGGGTAATAGTAAATTCATGCTTTTTTCATCGAGTCCTGGTCCACACACACACAAACACACACACACACACACACACCACACACACACACACACCACCACACACACACACACACACTCACAGAGTCAGACAGACAGGCAAACTGAAAACAAACAAACAGAGACATACGCAGAGGTTCGTCACCACGTCGGAATCAAACGATATCAATTACCCCTGCAGCTACCAAAACACGACACAGCTTCCGTTTGTATAACCCTGACCTTTGGCGTGGCAGGCGGGAAGACAGAAGTGAACCGGCGCTGTTTGTCTAGTCAGTCCGCTGATCACTGCCGGGATCAACCACTAACGATGAACAGAAGGAGATTGAGCATGCAATACAATCCTCCCCAACCCCCAAACCTCCCTTTTTCCTCTCAGATGAAACGCCGGTGTCGCCTGTATCTGGACATACAATCCCCCACAGCACATTTGCACACTGGCACATTTTGGGATATGAAGTCGAATTCGCTGGTGCGCCTCAAATTCGAGATTTATTTTAGTTTAAAAAAAAAAAAAAAAAAAAAAAACCCAAAAAACCTCCCCCCCCCCAAAAAAAAACACAAAAAAAAACCACCCGACAGGCGAATTCGTTGGATACAATGCATAGTTTTTATACATTGGATACAGTGTTCAACTGATATTTGCTGTGCGACATGTAATCGCCTTTTTAATGGCCCCCTTTTAGGAGAGATGCTGACTTCACCGTGTTGTTATGGCCAAAAATTACCCCAAACTCTACGCACTGCTCTTGATTAAGGCAAAAAAGACACCCGGACATGATACTCTTACTTTAAACTAAGCTGTCCAACCCTAGAACACCGTTTATTGTCACTCATAACCCTAGCAGCCCCCCTCTCCGTCAATGGTTTAAAGAATTATATCAGACAGTTTTCACCAGTGACAAACTTAAACAGGCCATACCTCACCCACCCATCCTAGGAGAAAGAAACAGCCGTTCTCTCAAAGACTTGCTCATGCCCTCAGCCCTCCCGTCAAATTAAATCCTAAGACCCCAAAGGTATTTTTTAAAATGTTCCAACAAATGTATTATTTGTAGAGAGCACGCCTTGGAATCCACCAGTTTCATTAGCCACCAGACCAAAGAAACATTTACTCTAAGACACCATATTGACTGTCAAACCAATAACATCATTTATCTCATGTTCTGCGAACTCTGTCAGAATTCTCAATACATTGGGTTTGAAACAAAAACAAATCACTCAGAAAACGTTTCTATCTGCATATATCTCACATCAAGAACAACATCGGGACTCTGGGTCACGCAACATTTTCAACCTGCCCAACCACACCCTAGCTAACATGAAATGCATGGTGATAGAAAAAAAAAAATTTCAGACACCCCAACGCACAAAATTTGTAGGGAAAATTCTGGGTAAGAAAATTGAAAACTCTCCATCCTTTCGGACTCAACTCACTACAATAACTGTTCATGTTCTACGCCGCTGGATCCTTTTACCTCCCCCCCCCCCCCGAACATCCCCCCCCCCCCCCATACACACACTACGCACCCCTTCTCACACACACCACACACCACACACACACACCCCACACACACCCCACACACACACAACACACACACTCACACACTGACACATACACTCACACACACTAACTCACTCACACTCACTCACACTAACACCCACTCATATACGCACACATCCCACATGTCCGCTTTTACACACACTTACTCAGCCCCTCTTCCTCATACTACAACGTCCCTTTGGTCCCTTCCATTTGAACGTTTGCCTTGTACGTGGAAACCCTTTTTAGCTTCTTGTTTTAAGATAGTGAATTTTATTCACTTCTTTTTATGCAGTATAATGTTGTGTGACTCGTCTTTCACTGTAGCCATACCAGCCTCACCCCCACACACTGTAGTCACACCAAAACCATCCCTCTCACTGTAGCCACACCCAGCTCATCCCCTCTCACTGTAGCCCACACCCGCCTATCCCCTCTCACTGTAGCCACACCCAGCCTCATCCCCTCTCACTGTACCCACACCCAGCTCATCCACTCTCACTGTACCCACACCCAGCCTAAACCACTCTCACTGTACCCCCACCCAGCCTCATCCACTCCACTCTACCCCCACCCAGCCTCACCACTCTCCACTGTACCCACACCCAGCCTCATCCCCTCTCCACTGTAGCACACCCAGCCCCATCCACTCTCACTGTACCCACACCCCGCCTCATCCCCTCACACTGTTGCCACACCCCGCCATCCCCTCTCACTTTTACCCACACCCGCCTCATCCCCTCTCACTGTAGCCACACCGCCTCATCCCACTCTCACTGTACCCACCCCCAGCCTCATCCACCCCACTGTACCCACACCCAGCCTCATCCACTCTCACTGTAGCCACACCCAGCCTCATCCCTCCCCACTGTAGCCCCACCCGCCTCATCCCTCTCACTTGTAGCCCACACCCAGCCTCATTCCCACACACTGTAGCCACACCCAGGGCCCCATCCCCTCTCACTGTTTGCCACACCCAGGGCCCCATTTCCCCTCTTTTAGCCACACCCACCTCATCCCTCACACTGTAGCCACACCCAGCCTCATCCCCCCCTCACTGTAGCCACACCCAGCCTCATTCCCCCACACTGTAGCCACACCCAGCCCCATCCCCTCTCACTGTAGCCACACCCAGCCTCATCCACTCTGTAGCCACACCCAGCCTCATCCCTCACAACTGTAGCCACACCCAACCTCATCCCCTCTCACTGTAGCCACACCCACCCTCATTCCCTCACACTGTAGCCACCCCCAGTCTCATCCCCTCACACTGTAGCCACACCCAGCCTCATCCCCTCACACTGTAGCCACACCCAGCCTCATCCACTCTCACTGTAGCCACACCCAGCCTCATCCCCTCACACTGTAGCCACACCCAGCCTCATCCCCTCTCACTGTAGCCACACCAGCCTCATCCCCTCACACTGTAGCCACACCCAGCCTCATCCCCTCACACTGTAGCCACACCCAGCCTCATTCCCACACACTGTAGCCACACCCAGCCTCATCACCCTCACTGTAGCCACACCCAGCCTCATCCCTCACACTATACCCACACCCAGCCTCATCCCCTCTCACTGTACCCACACCCAGCCTCATCCACTCTCACTGTACCCACACCCAGCCTCATCCACTCTCACTGTACCCACACCCAGCCTCATCCCCTCACATTGTAGCCACACCCAGCCTCATTCACTCTCACTGTACCCACACCCAGCCTCATCCCTTCACACTGTAGCCACACCCAGCCTCATCCACTCTGTAGCCACTGTCAACCTCGGTGTAATGTCAGTGGAGGAAGGACTAGCGCACAGCCCAAACACACTCACAGCTTGCTTACGATCTCATTCATATATCATGCATTCGTCACATCAAACCACTAGTAAAGTCTATAACTTTACTACACATGTTCATCGAACGAAACATCAGTGCATATGGAATCAAATGAAATAAAACATTCTCTCTTTCCTGAGCTTCACAAAATCATTTATCTAAAACATCATTAACTAACCCGGGTATAAATAGATTTCTACTTTACCTGGCCAGGTGATCTTAACTATTCACGAATCACTGTCTTTTCTTTTCTTTTCTTTTTCTTTTCACTGTCACTTTCACAACACGACACAACTGCCGGCATGGTGTTGGTCTGATGGCGCCTGGTCAGGTGAGACTGTTGGCGTTGGTCTGTGGTTCTGCTTGGCGAAGTGACGCTGCCAGGTATGAGGTCGAACCCCGGTTAGGTTAGAACAGTGACTATCAACATCGATCTGTTCTCCTTTCTTTCTTCCTGCATTAACGCATTGCACTCTCTCTCTCTCTTCTAGTCTGCTCTTATCAAATGGACATGGTTGCTTTTCTTTTCTTTTTTCTTTTCTTTCTTTTCTTCTTCATTAATTAGCAACTCTCTCTCTCTTTTCACATCTCTCCTCAGTCCTTCCTCTGCAGACTATCTCATGCTAATCTCTCGACTTGGTTCTTTTCCCTCTCCTCCCCTCATCTCTCTCTCTCTCTCCCCTTCTCTCCTGCAGAGCTCCACTCAGAACCTCTCTCTCTCTCTCTCTCTGTTCGTTCCCCCCCTCGTTCTCTCTGTTCGTTCTCATCTCCCTGCTTCCTGTAGGCGAGAGCCTACCTCCCCGAACTTCTCCCTCTCCCTCTCTGTCTGTCGTTTTCCTCCTTCCTTCTCACTCTCACTCACGCATTCCTTTATTCGTTCCGATCTGTCCAAAAAGGGCGAGTACCATTGGTCAGTATTTTTACGCCCTGACACCCGAAGTTATCCCCCTCTAATTCCATTGGATATTCACATCACGACAGTCCCGTCTACACGCCTTACTCTCTTGTGGTGGTCAATTGGTCATTTAATGATTAGCTAGATTTCACCCCCCACCACACACTACCTTCTCTCTCTCCCTTTCCTGCTTTAACCTGCGACGTCCGACTAACAATGACGTTGGTTCACAAATTGGCTAGATGAGCCTGGCCCAGGCACTGAGGTCCGTCTGGGCAGACATCGAGGCGTCGGTCAAAGCCGCTTAGTCGTCTGGCGGGACAGAACGTCTCTGTGGAGCCTCTCCCCTATGCTAATTGGCCGGACCCGACCTGTGGGCCGTCTTTCTGACGCCCAGAATGTTTGTGTTTGGACTTATGTCCAGTTGGAGTGGCCGACGACTGACCACACTTCGGTTGTGTTGAATTTTGACCGTGACAATTTCCCCTTGCAAAAGATATGCACGCATTGTCTCAAAACAACGGTACAAAAAAGACAACAACCGAATTTGCTGACACACGCTACACGCGCAAAGTTAAAAAAAAAAAAATACTTTACAACAACGGTTTATAAGTTATAAAATATATCATTAGTGAATACCACTCCAATGAGTTATCATTGACTTTGCGCTCTTGCGTTATTTCGACCCATTTTAAAAACGACCTCTGTGCGCACCTATGAAAATCCCCTCCTGCGGATTTGCCACTTCTCTTTTCACAATTCTTATGAAAAGCACAATATAATATGATCACGATCCATGCACTTCACTGAGGAATCTCCATCCTCACTTATTGCAAATAATGCATCACTACACAAACGACTGTATGCTCCAAGCATAACTACATTCACATGAACAAGTCTCACAAAAAAAATATAAACAGTCTCACACACAAAAAAATATGAACCATAGCCAATGGAATAAACCCATATCCATTCAACATAACTGGATCAACACATATTATCAACAATGCACCGCGGATATGACTGACTTCTCTGAGTTGCAGCTTGCTGGGACTACACGACTTAAATAGTCAGCTCCGACATTCTGTCGACCTGGAATGTACTGCACTCGATACCTGTAGGGCTGCAGTCCCATTGCCCAACGCAGAACTCTGCTGTTTTTCAACTGCGCCTCCTGCAGGAATTTGAGTGGTTGTTGATCCGTCTCGATCACGAACTTTTTTCCCTACAAGTATTTGTGGAATTTCTGAAACGGCCCACACCAAAAAGCTAAACCTCCTTCTCTACTGTTGCGTACCCTTCTTTGCTTTGTCAACTTCCTGCTAGATATTCACAGGAAACTCGAACCCTTTCATGCTCCTGCAGCAATACTGCCCCTATCCCACCACCGATGCATCTGTCCGCACAAAAAGGGTTTTGGGGACATATCTGGTAGCTCAAGAGGGGACGGGAACCTGTCTTTCCAACACTGTCTGCAGTGCTTGCTCTGCACGTCTGACCATCGACCACTGCCGGTTTCCCTGCCTTGACCAAATCATGAGAGGACTCGTGATTGCCGCAAATTTGGGACAAAACTCCTATAGAACCAATAAAACCTAGCAGACTCCTGACTTCTGTTTTTGGTCTTTGGTCTCTAAATTTCATCATCTTCTCCCCCTTTTCCCCTCTTTCCGGCTGCTTTGTGTCGCCCCCGACAACAAAACCTAGGAACCCCTATGTCTAGCCTTCATACAGTGACCATCCCTGTATGACTCTTCTGGAAACTCAGGCAACAAAATCTCCCCTTCTTCTGTGGGTCTCCTTCACCTCATAAATTGACTGCTGCTGCGCCATGGCTGAGTCTCACGCTGAATATATTTGCGGAAAATGAAAATTCGCATGGAAAGTTTTTAGTTTCCCATTCACATCAATTCGGTAACCCCGACCGACCTTTTCAGTGATGGTGAATGGTCCTTTCCAATGCCTCAGGGGGCTTGTTGTGACCCGTGGGAAGCAGTACCAGGACTTGATCTCCCCCTTGAGGGATTGCCCCTCACCTTCCTGTCATATTGCTCCTTCTGAACGCCCCTTAGCCTCCTGCAAACTTTCCTTTGCAACCTTAATGTCTCATTACCTGTGCCCCCATTGGAACAGGGCGAGGTTTGGGGCCCAATCAGATCAATAGCCCACCTCCTGAACGGTGTTGTCAATTAGAGGGGGATGTTTAGGGGGTGCCTTCTGGAACCTCATGCGACAATCCCTCGCCACATGCCCCCTTTTGTGACAAATAAAAAACCCCTTTAATTTCCCTTTGCCCTTCCTTCGCCCCACCACTGGGTTTGCAGACTTTGCAAAAAAACTCCCCTAGTCTCCTTGCACTCTTCTCACCTGTGCCTGCACCTGTTTCCCCTGCACCTTAGTCCCCAAAACGTGCCTCTCTATACACCTTTGGAACTTCAACAACTCCCCGCTGTCTCTGCTGTCTCTTTTTCAAATGGTAGGGTTTAACTCAGGGCCGCAACCTGACAAAATCTGTTCTTTCATAACTAGCTCTTTCAACTCAGCGATCCTTCTTCGTACCGCTCAACTCTACCATTTCTCAAACTAGTGATCTGACCGTGCCCCCAAACTGAGTGTACGTCTCACCTGCTTGTAATTTAGCTGAACGAAATTTTCTTCCTGAACCCCTCCTCTGTGAGGTCAAATCCTTTCATTAAAGACTCCTTCACAGCACAAAAATCAGACTGTTGTTTGCTGGTAACGCAGGTGAAAATCTGCAATGCCTTTACCCTTCCAGTAACGCCGACAAATGACTGCCCACTCTTCTGGAGGCCAACCCTGACTGGTCGCAACGTTTCGAAACGACTGATGTATGCGTCAATCGAATCGGTTTCCCCTTTCCCAGGAATTTTTTGGGAACTTGGGTCGGGGGGGAGCGTAGCTGCGCACAGAGTCACTGGAAAACTGAACTACCATCCCCGGTGGTCTCCCTTTGTATTCTCACTTTCTCTAATTCTAATTGAACCTTTAATCTTTCCGTTTCCTGCGTTTCCCTAGCTTTAATCCTTTTTTGTTTCCTCCTCTTCTTTCTGTTTTTCCTGCGCTTCCCCTTATTCTTTCTGTTTCCTGCTTCATTCTTTCTGTTTCCTGCTCTGCGCTAGCTTTTTCTACTGCGACGCGTCGTCTTTCCGCGCGTTCGTCTCTTTCCATCTTTTGTTGGTTTTTTAAAAGAATGCACGCAACTCATCTCCTGAGTAACCTAGATCACGAGCGACGCTCACAAGTTGTTCAATAGGGGGGTGTTTTTTCTTCCCCCATTGTATCTCTTTCTTTTTTTTTTTTTTTGAACAAGATTTTATTACGACAGCCAAACTGGTTGGTTTCCGACCGAGTGACTAATAGCACAATCCTATGAATGATTAAAATTAGCTGGGACAACGTAATTAGTTTTTATAAAGACGCCCCGCGCCTGACCCAACTATGGGGAGCGAATTATAGGAAATCTGTGCGAAATGAGTACTCTGGGGCTGAAATGCCAAACCTAGTATTAACTATCTTGGAAGCAATGCCAAGCCTAGTATTTTAACTATCTTGGGAACATACAGTAAACAACCCTTGTTTAGGATTACAATACTTTAATCCCACCAGTTCCTCTCTGAGAAGTTGAACAATTATAATTAAATGGGCCCCGAACATCCTGGCAAAGCTCGCCAATAAATTGGGCAACCTCGGTGGGAATGTCAGTGAGGAAGGACTAGGGGCACAGCCCAAACACACTCACAGCTTGCTTACGATCTCATTCATATATCATGATTCGTCAATCAAACCACTAGTAAAGTCTATAACTTTACTACACATGTTCATCGAACGAAACATCAGTGCATATGGAATCAATGAAATAAAACATTCTCTCTTTCCTGAGCTTCACAAAATCATTTATCTAAAAAAATCATTAACTAACCCGGGTATAATAGATTTCTACTTTACCTGGCCGGTGATCTTAACTATTCACGATCACTGTCTTTCTTTTCTTTTCTTTTTCTTTTCACTGTCACTTTCAAACACGACAAACTGCCGGCATGGTTTTTGGTCTGATGGCGCCTGGTCAGGTGAGGGCTGTTGGCGTTGGTCTGTGGTTCTGCTTGGCGAAGTGACGCTGCCAGGTATGAGGTCGAACCCCCGGTTAGGTTAGAACGTGACTATCAAAATCGATCTGTTCTCCTTTCTTTTTCCCGCATTAACGCCTTGCACTCTCTCTTTTTTCTAGTCTGCTTTATCAAATGGACATGGTTGCTTTTCTTTTCTTTTTTCTTTTCTTTCTTTTCTTCTTCATTAATTAGCAACTCTCTCTCTCTCTCCACATCTCTCCTCAGTCCTTCCTCTGCAGACTATCTCATGCTAATCTCTCGACTTGGTTCTCTTCTCTCCTCCCTCCTCTCTCTCTCCTCTCTGCCCTTCTCTCCTGCAGAGCTCCACTCAGAACCTCTCTCTCTCTCTCTCTCTGTTCGTTCCCCCCCCTCGTTCTCTCTGTTCGTTCTCATCTCCCTGCCTTCCTGTAGGCGAGAGCCTACCTCCCCCAACTTCTCCCCTCCCTCTCTGTCTGTCGTTTTTCCCCTTCCTTCTCCTTCACTCACGCATTCCTTATTCGTTCGATCTGTCCAAAAGGGGGGAGTACCATTGGTCAGTATTTTTTACCGCCCTGGGCACCCCCAAGTTATCCCTCTAATTCCATTGGATATTCACATCACGACAGTCCCGTCTACACGCCTTACTCTCTGTGGGGGGTCAATTGGTCATTTTTAAATTTATTAGCTAGATTTCACCCCCCCCACACACTACCTTCTCTCTCTCCCTTTCCTGCTTTGAACCTGCGACGTCCGACTAAAAATGACGTTTGGGTTTACAAATTGGCTAGATGAGCCTGGCCCAGGCACTGAGGTCCGTCTGGGCAGACATCGAGGCGTCGGTCAAAGCCCCCCTTAGTCGTCTGGCGGGACAGAACGTCTCTGTGGAGCCTCTCCCCTATGCTTAATTGGCCGGACCCGACCTGTGGGCCCGTCTTTCTGACGCCTAGAATGTTTGAGTTTGGACTTATGTCCAGTTGGAGTGGCTGACGACTGACCACACACTTCGGTTGTGTTGAATTTTGACGTGACAGCCACACCCAGCCTCATCCACTCTCACTGTACCCACACCCAGCCTCATCCCCTCTCACTGTAGCCACACCCAGCCTCATCCCTCCACATTGTAGCCACACCTAGCCTCATCCCCTCACACTGTAGCCACACCCCACCTCATCCCCTCTCACTGTAGCCACACCCAGCTCATCCCCTCACACTGTAGCCACACCCAGCCTCATTCCCACACACGTAGCCACACCCAGCCTCATCCCCACACACTGTAGCAACACCCAGCCTCATCCACTTACACTGTAGCCACACCCAGCCTCATCCCTTCCACTGTAGCCACACCCAGCCTCATCCACTCTCACTGTAGCCACACCCAGCCTCCATCCCTCTCGGAACCCATCGCAGGAAGATCACAGGGAGCTGTTAATAGAAGACCTGCACCATGCTACCTGCCAGGGGAGACACTGCACCCGGTAGGAGGCGTTGTGTTTGTCTGTTGGTGATGTCTGTTTTGATGTAGCACCCGGTATGAGGCGTTATGTTGTCTTGTAGTGATGCCTGATTTGATATAGCACTCGTGCGACAGTATCTACTAAGCCCTCGTACAGACGACAATAACTGCTCAGTCGAGGAACTAGGTTTTCATCAGTATCCCCCACCCCTCCCGCCTCCCATTTCCCACCTTCCCTCCGCTCCCCTATCACCCAAACCCTCCAACCCTATCCTACCCTTACTCTCCGCTTCCTTCTCATCCTCGATCCCTACCTGTTTCTTTGTTGTTGTTGTTTTTCCCTCTCACGGTTTTTCGTTTGTTTCTTGTTCTTTGTACGTTTGGTTTTTCTTCTTTGTTTGTTTATTTCTTGTAGGTTAGGTTATTGTTTGTTTGCTATCCTCTTTTCTATTTGCTAGTTATGTTGTCGTTTATTTCTTAGTTTGCTGTTTTTATGTGTTTGTCATTATGTTTTTTTGTTTATTATGTACTTTATTTTCGGAGGTGTGCTTGCTTTGTCTTGTTTTATTTCTTTTGCTGTTGTTTGTTTGTTTTCTTCGTTTTGTTTTGTTGCTTTTTTTCGTCTGCCGTTTTTGTTCTTTCTTGTTTAATTATTGTTTGTTTATATTTTGTTTGTTTGTGCAAGTAATTGTTCCTTCTTAACTTTATCATCTGTCTACACGTGTGTTTGGATTTGTTGTTTCCTTAGTTGTTGTTTTGTATTTATTTATTTTTTAGTTGGTACTAATTATTCGCTTTTTTATGGCTTCTTTACATGTAGCTGCACGCAAAGACAAAGTGGTGATAAAGCCACGCTCACAGTCTCATTATTCCTCCGGGGGAAAGCGCTGGGGGTGGAAGCGTGGATAGGGAAGGGCACAAATACCGTGCACACACAGCTCCAGATTATCACGTCGTTCCGGGGAGGACTAGGAGAGGAACGGCCGGGGTATCATTGGTCGGGCTGTTTACATCCCGCCTGCACCCTTTTAACCCTTTCCACCCCGCTGCCTTTAAGATCAGACAAGGTGGATGCTCTAGAGGGCGTTGACCTGTCGGATTGCAACAATCAGCCTGTTTGCTGGAGCCTGTGATGTTTGCAGAGTAATGGAGGGAAAGCCTTTCATTAGGGGCACGGGTCCTGCAACTGAGACGATAAATAGCAAACTTAGCGCCAGAAGTCCTAGCAATTAAGACGACGAGTAAGGAACTGAGCACCGGAAATCCTGCAAATGAGGCTATCAGCGACACAGTCAGAGCAGCAGTTCTGAAAAAAGGGGCGACGAATCTTAACTTGAACTCTTAATGAAGGTTTTCAAGTGAGACAATGAATAAACTGAAGGTGAGAAATTCTGCAAGCGAGACAATGATTAAAACATTGAACTATACAAGTGTTGTAAGTGATACAATGGATTATTTAAATTCTAGCAATTCTGGAAGTGAGAGAAGCCGAACTCTGGACGTTTTGCAGCGAGACCATGAGTAACAAATCGAATTCTCAATGTTCTGTACGCATGCAACTGGATAACGAAAGGAAGTCCAGATGTTCTAAACTGATGAAGAAACTGAATTCAGAGGCCGTTCAATGATGTAATCAACATGGACACGCAGATTAAACCCTACTTACAATGCAGCCATAGCTCGTAATTGGTCATCTATCGGTCTTCTCAAAGCAAAATTGTCGCATCCTTAAGTATTTCTCATTAACGTGCTAATACTGCAAGTAACGACACTATTAAACAAAGCGTAAATCATTTGTCATCAATGTTTTGTTAATGGAAAAGCCTTTGTCAGCAGGGGTAACTTTTCTGCTTGAGAGAGAGAGAGAGAGGAGAGAGAGAGAGAGAGAGAGAGAGAGGGGAGAGAGAGAGAGGAGAGAGAGAGAGAGAGAGAGAGAATGCGAATGCGAATGCGAATGCGAATCTTTTATTCAGATTAAGGCCAAAGCCCCATACTGAAGGGGGTTTCATAAATGTAATACATGTCACGAAGAAAACGAATCAAAATGCTAACGATGAAATACCGTAAGTTAAGAAACAAACAAACAAACATAACCTCAAGATATTGCAGTCTGAATTCTCTTGTTTCCTTCATAAACATACTTAGCTAATTTCAATAGTGTGCTCTCATTACTTGTCGATAATAAGAGAATGAGTCTAAAGTTACATGGTTCTGTATAATATTTGGATTGGATAAGTTTTATTCTTAAATCACTCAGAGCGAGGACAGCAAAACAAAAAATGTATTTCATCTTCTCTTGCTCTTTTACATAATCGACATGTTAGATCATTTTCAACAACATTGCTATATCTAAAACGATGGCAAGCAATGTCAGATACACCGAATCTGAATTTTGTCAGTGCACACCTAACGTATCTATTCATTTTTAAACTTAATATAATGCTCTAATATGTGCGTCGATTTAAATAATTTGTACTGAACAAATCTATCACTATTATGCATATGGTCATGCCAGTCCTGCCACCTGCAATCAATAATCCTCTGTTTAAAACAATTTAGAAATCTGATATATTTTCAACCCTTGGTTATCCCAAACAAATCCAAACCCATATGAATTTAAACATTGTCGAACATTTGAAGCCCAAGTCCTCTTACCATTATTGTCTAACTTCAACAACATCCTGTAACCTTTATAGGGTATCCTGCATTCATCCATCTCGTTAGTTTGAGCCATTTATTTTATACATTTCAAATAAGAATTTAAATAAACAGGATATCTTCCAAGTTCACCGTATACCAAATCATTGGGAGTTCTACTATCCACATTCAAAAGCGCTTCAACGCATATAAGTGAACTTTCTCAATTAAGACACCTTTCTCAAAAGCCCATATTTCTGCTCCATACTGTAAGATTGGCTGCACCTGCGAATCAAATAATTTGACAAAAACACTGAATGAATTGCAGTCCAACTTATACAAAATATGTAGAATAACTATGACTGCCTTTTTCGCTCTATTTACTATATCCTGACAAGCAAACTCAAAACTAAGTTTGGTTGTAAAATAAATACCAAGATATTTATAAGCATTAACCACAGCAATTCCCTCACCTCCATATGTCCATCTTTCCGCCCGCCCAAATATCCCCCTTTACGAAACACGACAATATTTGTCTTACTCATATTAACTTTTAATTCTAGTTTGTTTGCTGCAGAGTACAAATTATTTAGTTGTCTCTGGAGACCGCCACTGATACTGCTAGTAAAATAATGTCATCAGCAAAAAGCAGCATAAAACAATTCTAGAATGTCAAAAGTTACTCCATGTCGACCATTTTCAATTATTTCCAAGGCTAACTCATTAATAAATAGAGAAAATAATACTGGGCTACATACGTCGCCTTGTTTGACCCCACTTGTACACATGACATGCTCAGATAATTTTGCACCCGATCTTATTTTTGCTTTTACCTCACAGTACATACTTTTTATCCCAGCGATACAATTTACCTTTTATTCCATTTTTTAACAAAACAGGCCATAACAATCTTCGAGAAATTGAATCAAAAGCCTTCTCAAAGTCAACAAAAGCAACATATAACTTTTGATTATTTACAAATTGTTTCTGAACAGCAGCAAGCAGGGTAAAATATGATCAATTGTGGAAAACCCTCTTTTAAATCCCGCCTGATGTTCTCCAGTTATGTTATTTTGACTTACCCATTCATACAATCTACTATTAATAACAGAACTATAAATTTTGCTACAAATATTACTTAATGAAATACCTCTATAATTATTTACATTGTTAACCTCGCCCTTCTTAAATAAGGGTAAAATAATAGATTCTTTCCAGCTGTCAGGATAAGTGCCATTATCGAAAAGAAAGTTAAATAGTTTTACCAAGAAATTCAAAACAGACTCACCAGAATATTTGAAAAATTCGCCAATTAAACCATCAGGACCAGCAGATTTTCCATTTTTCAATTTTCTAATGGCTAACAATACTTCTTCTGTAGTTATTGCTCTATCGTAAGGAAATTCTTCATCTTCATTATAATTAACTATGATCTCTGTTGAACTAGTTCCGTCACTTTTTTCTAACAAGTTTTTAAAATGTTCAAACCATTCAGATATAGAAATATCATTTGATGGTTGACATCTTTTCTTTGAAATTTTGTGTATAGTTTCCCAAAAGCCCTCACAGAATCGATCAGTTCATTTAACAATGACATATTATATTCTTTCTTTTTTCTTTCATTTAAATTTTTATATTCGCGTCTTGAAACACAGAATGCGACTCGATCCTCTTTGTCTAAAGTTTTACAAAAATTTCTCCATAGGCTACGCATTTTACATTTTGATACTTTACAATCCCCATCATCCCAGTTATCATCATGGGTTCGCTTATTTAATACTATCTTCTTTTTCAAATTTCAGCTTGTTCTTTCATGATCACATTAAATCCTACATATAGCTTCATTTACATCCACTTCGATAAGATTTTCTGCAACTGCCATTTTCTCTTTCACATCCTGAGAGTCCATGGACTGTGTAAATTTCAGGGTATAATCCTTATTCCAGCAATATTTAACTATAAACTGATTATGTTTACCATTCGAACCAGTACTAATGCATTTTTTAGCATTTTGTATATCAATACATAGTACGGGGGGCATATGATCAGATTCAAATCTTTCCATGACATTAAGTGTTAACTGTTCACACAGTAACTCAAAACCATTTACTGACATCAGAAAATAATCGTTCACACTGCATCCTACATCAGAAATATATGTGAGACGACCTTCAAGGTCGCCATTACACATTCCGTTTAAAATGTACAGTCCCAAAACAGTACACATGTTCAAGAACTCTTACCATATGAATTTAACATTTTATCTTGAGAAGTTCTTTCCATGCGGCACGTGTACTTCATATTCATCTAAAATGTCTGGGTCTTATCAGCAGTTCTAGCGTTCATATCGCCACATATTAATATTTCAGTATCCTATAAATGCAGCAGTTTACTAACAATACAATTTTCCAACAAATCAATGCCGTTGTCAAGACCATTGATAGAGTAATAAGGCGAATTTTCGGGCGGAACATACGCACACACAAGCAACAAGTTTTTATGAAGACCAAAAAACTCCCTATCAAAAATAAATAACATGGAATAGGGACTCTCACAATCAACCTCATTCACATAGGGAAGAAGATATTTTCGTATTAGACAAATTATTCCCCCTGAACCTCTCCCTTGTCTCGTAAATTTAACAGCTGGTTTGACGAATATTTGATAATCGGTAAACAAACTCGATTCAAATTTTTCTGCAAACGTTTCAACCAGACAAACAAAATCAAATGAAGAAATGAACTGAATAAAATGCATGTCATCTAATTTGTGAAAAAAATCCACATACATTCCAGTGAAGGAAAGAAATACTGTTTACATGCTTACTCATATGACAATCTTGACCATATAAATTGTCATTATCTTCTGAACTAATGCTCCCATCACTCTCATTCATTCTTTTCATGTCTATTCTACTCCCAGTCACACTGTCACTGTCACTATCTGATTCCTTCGACTTCACACTGTCACCGTCACTGTCTAATTTACTGTCACTACCTAATTCATTCTCCGCCACATTTTCACTGTCATCTTCAGCACCATAACTTGTTTCATTAGTCATCATACTGTCACCACCGCTGAGCGCTTCATTCACCGTCACACCATCCACACCTCTATCTGTTTCATGCGTCATTACAGTGTCATCACAACTGTCTGTATTACTGTCACCACCTCTGGCCGTTCCCTTTGTCATCACACTCACACCACCACAGTCTTTTTTATTCATCAATATATTGACCGCATTTATCTTAGACTTAGAATCATCACAATCTTCTGTTATAGAATTACGCATGCAATCATCACCCCTGTGGATTCCCGACTCTGCTGCACAATCATCACCATTTTTACTTGTATAGAAATCCACACACACATCGTCTGCATTCATAACATATTTCTCTGTCAAGCAAGAATGCTCCCATCTGTCAGTACCAATGCAAGACGCATTATCATTCGTCACCAACAACAAATCGTTTCCAATTCCCGACAAGGGACATCCAACATGACTATTAACATCATCAAAATCATCACTGTCATCGTCATCGCTAATTTTATTCGTGACATCTTCATGCAACATGTTAACACATTCAACATCATCAACGTGATCTAAGACTGCCGTATACACATATCCAGCACAGGTGTCACGCACGAGATTTTCGTAGCACACTTGCCTCGTGTCAACAGCGTTCACAATCTCGTTGCTACTCCTCTCTCGCAAACTAGAGACATGTACTCTGTGCGGTGACGACATAACTTTTGCTCCCTCAACAAATTGGCAGCGGTAAAATCTCCAGTCACAGGGCCGGCCTAACCGCTATCCACATTGGAAAAGGTTTCCACTATCATCAAAACTGTATTTAGTGCCCTCTATTACCAAATGGTCGTAAACCATCGATACTTTTTTGTTCTGTGATCTGGTAGACTTTAAGTGGGGGACAAGGTTTTTCCGGATCTCTCTAACACGCTGAGAAAAGTCTTCACCTATGAAAATTTCACTTCCTTTCAACTTCTTTTTTGAGCGCAAAATTTTGTCTTTGTGTTTAAAGAAAGTACACCTCGCAACTATTGGTGAATCTGGTTTAGAGTTGATGCGATGTACCCCATCAAACTGCACATCATCTGCAAGTTCTAAACTGTCAACTATCATATCGTGTATCAGATTTTTTACACCTTTGCCATGTTTCATTTTTTCTACGAGGGATGCCATGAATAATTATGTTGTTCCTCTTGGACCTACCTTCCAAATCGTCCACTTTCTTATCCAGATATTTCACCTTCTCATTCAGACTGTCATTTTCACTTTTCAATCTATCGTTATTTAGCTTTAAGTCTGTCACTTCCTGTTTCAAATCAGAAACATCTGCCTGTAAGTGGAACACATATCTTTCAGATCTCTTATATCGTCGTACATGTTATCAAATTTAGAATTCAAACTGTTCATCCTCGTCAGCATGTCCTTCAAGGAAGACATCACGTCCTTCAGGGAGGGATCCGGCGGAAGAGCTGACGTCCCGGATGTACGTTCCTGTCCACTGGTACTGTCTCTGCGATTGGCTGCTCCACTGCCAAGCCGTGTCTGCCTCAGACCTTCCTTCGAACAGGACCAGGACCAGGACCAGGGTTTGACTCGACATCCCCACAACGTAAAATTAAATGTCCGTAGAAAAACAAAGAGAGCAACAGTCCCAGGGTACACCGTCACTCCATGTTCTCAATGTCAACATGGAAATTCTCATGGCGGCCTTCATCTTCGAACGCTTCAACATAAAAGAAGCGTACACTGCCGCAAATGTCCCGCAAACAGGTCGAAACCTCAGCGCATCGGATGGCATCTTGCTTCACAGTGCTGTACTCCAAATTATACGACACAACACCTCAGATAACCCGTCAAATACAACCATAGAACACAGAGCACATCAAACACCACTTCTTCTCTTCGTGTACTCCAATGAGAGAGAGGGGAGAGAGAGAGAGAGAGTAGATGGATGAAATAGTTTATTCATTTAGGCTTCAGCCCTCTTGAAGGGATATGTTATAAACAAGACAAGGCGGGTTTTTGTACAACAATAAACAAAAAGCAAATGCGTGACAGGGACAACAAAGACTTTCTATGCAACGAAACAAACTAACCATTTCTCTCTAGGCACAGGACTACAACTGAAACACGAACTTTGATATAGGGACTGAATGTATTCACAAACAAGTTTCATGTGAACAAATGGGACTGAATTAAAAGCTGCTGCTGGATGATGTGCTTTGTTTTGTTTTGTTTTCTAACAGAAGACGTCACTGACAACAATATACCCATACACTCCATCATCCTTTTTTCACTCACAGAGATGACATTTCAATGTGTGTGTGTGTGTGTGTGTGTGTGTGTGTGTGTGTGTGAGAGAGAGAGAGAGAGAGAGAGAGGGAGGGAGAGGGAGAGGGAGGGAGAAGCACGTGGAGACAGAAAGATGAACAGTAAATAAAGAACAAGTAACGCAACTTTGTTACCGTTGTCACTACAACCATGTTGTTCGACTTCCCTCTAACCACTCTCCTTTGTCCCCTTCTGTTGGTACAGCCACTAGTAATACTGACCACTCTCCTTTGTCCCCTTCTGTTGGTACAGCCACTAGTAATACTGACCACTCTCCTTTGTCCCCTTCTGTTGGTACAGCCACTAGTAATACTGACCACTCTCCTTTGTCCCCTTCTGTTGGTACAGCCACTAGTAATACTGACCACTCTCCTTTCTCCCCTTCTGTTGGTACAGCCACTAGTAATACTGACCACTCTCCTTCTCCCCTTCTGTTGGTACAGCCACTAGTAATAGTACAACTAATATCATTACTAAAAATGTGGTAGTAATCCTCTTTATTATGTGTTAATATTTTCATCATCATATATATATATATATATATATATATATATATATATATATATATATATATATATATAAAAATCAGAGTTAAGCCACTCAGAACGCTAAAAGTGCTCAACCATGTAGGGAGCGACATACCAGTTTAAAATAGAATTTTGAACGCGCCCCCAAAAAAGAAAAAACCGGCAGGCCACGTGCCGCACGCACAGAGCTCACACGCTCACACACCACAATATATAACACCTGTGGCGTGCCCAAATTGTATACCCTGAAGAGAGCGTTTTATCCAGCTTGAAACAAGCTTGTAGGTTTTAATTTTTTCCATTTTAAAATTCTATTTTAAACTGGTATATATATATATATATATATATATATATATATATATATATATTATAATATATATATATATATATATACCACATGAGAACACCACAGAATTATGGACTGTGGTGTGTCTCTATTTGACACCAAGAGCACAGACACAATCAGCCGTGTCTAGTCCGATCCAGCGGCGGACGAAAGGCTTTGGAGCAGGCAATACAAGTACATGTGCCTTTGAATGGGATTACGATGGTTCCCTCAGGGCCAGGCCCCCCCCCCCCCCCCCCCCCCCCCCCCCAGGCAGCTAGTGAAGGGCTTTTCATATTTATAATATATTCCCCCATTTTCTTCATCTTCCTTTTTTATATTTTAAGTTCAAATCTTTACAAAGTCATTACTATAACGACTGAAGAGATGTTAGCCTGCACTTGTTTTCCCCCACTACTTAATTGTTCAGCATTATATTGTTTGGTCAATCAGTGGGAGATTGCATCTCTTAGGAGATCCAAGTAACGGTTGTTCTGTACAAGTCTTAGCCACTCACAATGCTTGGGTTATTGAACCGCAGAGCTGACCACTCAAACTGTTCCATATCTTTTGATCTCCCTTGCATCCTTAAATGGATCCTCAAGCATAGGCTCAAAGATTGTCCCCTACAATTTATACTGTTTAAATAATGCTTTTAGTTTTTCAGCAACTTTTTTCCTCTCCACACTTTTGTTTTGTTCCATTTACTACCCTTCGTTGGTTGCTTTAAGGGTGTTGTTGGATTCTTTTTTTTTAACCCTTAGTGCTAAGAACACCACAGAATTATGGACTGTGGTGTGTCTCTATTTGACACCAAGAGCACAGACACGATCAGCAGTGCATCCCTAAAGAGTCCAATCCAGCCGACGAAAGGCCTAGAAGCAGGCAATACAAATAAAGGTGCCTTTGAAAAGGATTACGATGGTTCACTCAAGCAGCTAGTGAAGGGCGTTTCATATTCATAATATATTCTTCCTTTTTATTCATCTTCCTTTATTTTTTTAAAGTTCAAATCTTTGCAAAGTCAATACAATAACGACTGAAGAATTGTTAGCCTGCACTTGTTTTCTCCACTACTTAATCGGGTGTTTCTTTTTCTCATATATATATAATTATATATATATATATATATATATATATATATATATATATACTCAGAGGCATAAAAAACGCGAAAACAAACTGTATAGAAATGTTGATGTAATTTGGCTACCGATTCCTTTGAACTGGTAATAGAAAGTGAGAAAAAGCAATCGAACACCGCAAAAGTGTCCTTTCAAAGTTCATTCTGGTAGAAAATAAGGTCACATGAACTTGACCTTGACCCTGTGTTAACAGCAGAATGTCAGTATCTGGTGTGACCACCTCGAGCATTGATCACAGCTGTGCACCTGCGGTACATCGAGCGCACCAGAGTGTTGGTCTGCCTCTGGGGGACTTGCCACCACACCTGGCCCACAGCGACAGCAAGCTGAGCTGCTGTCTGGGGTCTGGGGTTGAGCTGGTTCAACTGCCTCTGAAGGGCATCCCAGAAATGTTCTATTGGGTTAAGGTCGGGAGAACGGGCTGGGTGAGGCAGCAGATTGATGTTGTTCTGCCTCAGGAAGTTCTGCGTAGCACGGGCAGTGTGCGGCCTTGCGTTGTCCTGCTGAAACAGGTTCTGTGGATACTGCTGGAAATGCGGCAGGATGTGGGGCCTCAGAACTTGGTCGATGTAATGAACAGCAGTGACCCCATTACCACGTCCTGGACCCACATTCTGGAAGATGACTGGCCCAATACGGCGATTTATGCCGATAGCCCCCCAGATCATGATGCTTTCACCACCCCATGGGTCCCTTTCGGTGATGTTGGCATCCGTGAAGCGTTCCCCCGCTCTTCTCCAGATCCGGATGCGGCCATCGCCTGGGTCGACGCAGAACCGGCTTTCATCACTGAAGAGGACTCGGCCCCAGTCCCGATGGCGCCAATGCACGTGGATCTGTGCCCACTGCAGACGGTTCTGGCGATGCTGGAGTGTCAGGATAGGTCGCCGGGCTGGACGCCTGCATTGGAGACCAACTGTGTTCAGTCGGCGACGCACGGTCCTGTTGCTGATTGGCCTGCCATGGTTGCCGACGGTGTTCCTGGCTGTGTTGGCAGCGGTTTGGTAAGGCTCCCGTCGATGCTGACGAAGAAGATGGCGGTCTTGGGCTGCTGTGGTGACCTTCGGTCTGCCGCTCCTCGGTCTGTCATCAGTGGTGTTTCTTGCTTGAAAGCGGTCCAGAAGGCGATAGACGGTGGAAATGTGGACTCCGAATGCGATAGCGACCTGCCTCATTGGAACCCCGGCCTGCAGTTGCCCCATTGCTATGCAACGATCTTGATGAGAAAGTCTCGGCATTATGTTGGCGCCTCTGGAAGGGATGATTTGAACTTTTTGGGGTTTGGAAATTTATAGCCCCACAATGGGGGCCACATTGAGTTGCAATTCACATTGATGCACGTGGCGTAGGTAGTCCACATGGCAAATGCACTCCTCGTGCCAAAAACGCTGACCCGGCAACATTCACCCACTGTTACGAGGTTACAACCGGCCAAGACACCACGTACTGCTAATGTTGCACGTGCCAACGACATTGCTTACGTCCTGTTCACAATGTGAACAATCGTGCACTGTCTCTATTTTTTCGCGTTTTTTTTTTGCCTCTGAGTATATATATATATATAAGGATGATGATGAGTTTTATCATTGTTATTATATTATTTTGTTATTGGTGTCGTCACTTCAACTCGCATTGTTTCCTTCCCAGCAGCATCGGTTTCATGCCATATCCATCTCGCGTCCTATTTGAGGAGGTAAGTGATTTTTCGTTTACATTGTCCTGAATGCTATTTCCCTTGCCTGAAGAAGACCACAGAGATCGAAACGCGTCGTGTTTGTCTTGTGATTTGTTTGTTTCTTTCGTTCGGCAGCATCGTCATTTTTCCTTTAAGTTTATTTCATTAAAAAGATAGACCGAGAGACAGACAATGACAAAATGAGACAGACAAATCGAGATTATGATCAAAGCTGGCGGGACGTAAAAACCCAGGCAGCAAACGGGCCACTGATAGTACAAACGACGTACTTTTCTCCTTATTTAACTTCTGTCGTCTTGTCTTACCTTTTGATACAGTTACTTTTTTGTGAATGTGTCCATTTTGTTGTTGTTGTATCATTTACACAGATCGCCCCAATACTCACTAGCACACTCCAACCCCCTTCCCCCTCCACTCGATTCCCCACCGTGCCCTCCTATCTACCATGGTCCCCACCTATTCATCCACCCCTCTGCCCTTGGCCTGATGCTTGTTCTCAATGACTGGTGTGGGTTGGTTTGTTCTCTCTCTCTCTCTCTCTCTCTCTCTCTCTCTCTCTCTCTCAAATCAAACCAATTGTGCAATATGGTGCTGAACTGTGGGGTATTAGCAGTGCTGCTTTTGACGTGGAGAAGTTACATTTATATGCACTGAAGACGTTTTGGGGACTATCTATGCACAGGCTTAATGATTTAATGTATGGGGAGACAAAAAGGTATCCTATATAGTTAGTAACTATAGTCAGATCTATTTGCTATTGGTTAAAGTTAACAAGAATGCAGCCACGTAGATTGCTCCATAGAGCTACAATATGTTGGTTGAGTTGATGCCAGAGGCAAGATAAATTGGGCTTCGCAAGTAAGATTAAAATTGTATGAATCTGGATTTGACTTGGTAAAGGAAAGTCAGGGTGTTGGGAACATACGTGGTTTTATCCGTGAATTTCGTCAGAGATCAATAGACTGTCGATGGCAAAGCTGGCATTCTCATGTCCAAGAAAGTGACATATATGATGTCTATCGTGTGTTAAACGCAGTGCATAGCATACCAATGTATTTTTCTATAAGCTTAGACAAACATTTGAGATACATCTTGACAATATTTAGATCTGGTATCACAGAAACAAGTAGTCATTTTCATCGTTATAGAGAACTCAGTGATGATAATCTCCTTAGCCCATTATGTCATGAGACTTTTAATAATGAAGTTCATTTTGTATTCTCGTGCCAGAAACTTTCTTACATTAGGCAAGAGTTTATTCCAGAGAAATACTATAGACAACCATGTATGTTTAAAGCTGATTATGCTAATGTCTTCAAAAAATGAAAACCTTGCAGAACAGTTTGCACTGTTTTTGTAAAAAACAAACAAACAAACAGCATTTAAGATTCGGAAGTTTGTTCCAGCCTAGGTTCTTTTTGTATCAGTGAATGTTTGAATTTTGTTTATATGTTTACATGTATTTGTTTATATGTAAAACAATATGCAGTATAATCATTAATGCACCGCAGGCTTAAACCTTGCAACAATGTGATCGTTGTTGATTTTTTTCTTGACACCTTGATATTAGAATATTATCTCAATTATTGTATCCCCCTTTTGAGTCTGAATAGCTCTCTCTCTCTCTCTCTCTCTCTCTCTCTCTCTCTCTCTCTCTCTCTCTGTGTGTGTGTGGTGTGTGTGTGTGTGTGTGTGTGTGTGTGTGTGTGTGTGTGTGTCTGTCTGTCTATCTGTTTCTCTGTCTCTGTATCTCTCTCTCTCTCTCTCCTCTCTCTCTCTCTCTCTCTCTCTCTCTCTCTCTCTCTCTCTCGCTCCAATCCATTCTCGTTGGGGGGGTTTTCTGCCCCACCCTTCCATTTCTCTAGGTCTTTGAGAGGTCATTGTTTTGATTCCCGATAGAGACTAAATAAGGTTAGGAACCGATAGGATCAAAGGGGGGGGGGGGGGGGCGGTTAAACCTAAGTACCTTGCTGTAGTTCTTGTTGGACATCGGGATTTGAGAGTGTGAGTGAATAAAGTGGCACATTATCCACCCAGCGACTTTTGCCCCTTTAGTGTGAGGACAGCTTTTCCTTAGTAGTGAACATTTGTACCCACAGTAATGTGCAATGTACGGTCTGATTCACATTTAGAAATTCTACAGTTCTTGGCAATCATGTGTCTGGCTTCCACCGACTTATTCCAAGAGAAGAGAAGTGTTGTTGTCCTTTATTGCTGTAGCCCTTGGTTGCTGTTATCTCAACTGATTGTGAGCATCAAAAGCTGTCCTGGTGTTATCCTCTGTCGTGTTTGTTCCAATATCATGACACTGGTTGACAAACTGTGTCTGACCTTTTGACAGTTTCTGTTTCGTCCAGTTCATTAATGGTGGTTGGGGCGTTTCTTTAGGGACTTTCCCTGTTTGATCGACACCTCTCTTCCATTGAGGCATAGATTCAGATTGCCATCGGAGACTGGTAATTTTTCCTGATTCTAGGCTGTTCTCCAGGGCTGAGATTCCAGTTCAGTCGAAACAGATTTAGAGCCCGACGGTTGCCATGAGCAGCGAGTCCCCAGCCCCTTCGCTATTGGAATACGTCCACACTGTCCCTGTCATGAGACCTGTCAGCCCCTTCGCTATTGGAATACGTCCACACTGTCCCTGTCATGAGACCTGTCAGCCCCTTCGCTATTGGAATACGTCCACACTGTCCCTGTCATGAGACCTGTCAGCCCCTTCGCTATTGGAATACGTCCACACTGTCCCTGTCATGAGACCTGTCAGGCTTAAAAGACCACTATCGGTCTAACATGAACTGTGGACCTGAAGTGCAGCCCCTGTCCAGGGCGTTCTTTGACAGCTTGGTGGGGTTCTTCCTCGTCCTTGAAATGACTGACACCATCTAGTGCACTGAGTGCTGCAAGCCTGCCGCTGACAATGGCACCAAGATGGCTGCAGTCTCAGGATTCTTCAGCGTTTCCAGACTGAATCTTACACAAGGAGTGTTGGCTTGTGGTTCTTCTTTCGCCTGAGCCCAGTTGTCAGTACTATGTCACGACTGTTCAGAATGTCGATTCGCTGAGTAGCAGCCGTGTCGAGCGCTCACGCAAGCACGCAACAAAGTTCGTGAGCTGAGTTTTTTTGTTTTGTTTTTTTGACTTTGCCGGGTTTTTTCGCCACGCCGAATGGACACAGTGGTTTACTACTGTGACACTAAGGTATTGTTTCTTCACTGTTACGTTGTCCTATTTCCGACAATGACTGCCCGTGTCAACCCTGTCTTCGTTAAAGTCAAAGATATCCCTGACTCAAGCAACAACCGACCAGCCATCACAGAAATTTGCTTGGTAGGTGAGAGATCAGCCGGACAGGGATCGATAGTCGGGGCGCAACAGATAAACGGCCTCTGGAGGATCTATCCCGCAACGACAGAGGCTTCGCAGAGTTCTTTCCCATCCCCCACATGCATTAGGTAACACTGGTTTACCAATCAGTATTTCATAAAATATTTTTGTTCCCTTGGGAGCATGAATCATTTGGCTAAATGCTTTGTGGTGTTCAGTTCCTTCGTTACTGTTGTTTTCTCATTTTATTTCCTTTTTTCTCAAGAATTCTCTAATAGAACTTACACAGCCAAAATAGTTCAGTCTTTGAACTGGACGTTGCAAGCTGTTTTGGAACTCATTAACATTCATGACTTTATCATCCTCTTTTAGTAAATCTTTTACATGGAAAACATTTCCTTCGGCCCACTCATCAAAATAGAATTCCTTTCCATCAATCTTGGTGTTGATTTCTGTGCCCTATCCTGTTGATGTTTCATCCAGTCTTTGAACAAACTTAGCGGGTTCAGTGTCTGCCGGGCTATCGACGTCACCTACAAATAGACGGTCCTCAAGTTTTGGTTAAGTTAAGGCTCGTTAGCCCAACCCTAGAGTACGCCTGCCAGGTGTGGGGTCCCCATCAAGAAGGGGACAAGATGGCACTTGAAAAGGTTCAACGAAGGGCGGCGCGCTGGGTTGTAAATCGCTATCGCCAGACGTCCAGCGTAGGTGCTATGTACAAGCAGTTGCACTGGGCTCCTTTAGAACAACGACGTCAGCAAATCAGGCTAGCCACCTTTTACAAGTTTCACCACGGCGACATCAAGATCAACTCTGCGCACATCCCTTCGCGCTACACCCACCAGTACAACACCAGAAGCTCTCATGAGCTGCAGTACTAAGTAGAATCTTGTTGCAGGAACTACAGAAAGAACAGCTGCTTCTTTCCGCGCACTGGGAGGGAGTGGAACAATCTTCCAGCTGAGGCAGTGGCATCGGCCTCGCTGGAGGACTTCAGATCCTGGATATAACCCCCCCCCCCCTTACTCCCCCCTTCCCCGCTTCCCTCCCCTCTCTCGCTCCCTCTCCTGGCCCCCTCGCCCCTCCTCCCCACCTACCCCTCCCCTTCCTCACCTTAGTCCGTCCCCCACCCCCCCATTCCAGTGTAAGGCCCACTTATTCATAAGCTGATGATCCAGGCAGCAGTTTTGATCTACTGTTGATCCGGAAACCCCCTATTATAGTGTCAAAATCTTCAACTTGATGAAGGCGGACACTCAAAGAAAAAAGAAGAAGAGCTCAACGGTCATAGGGCAGCGAACTGCTAGAGGTACAGTGTGTCTGGGGCATGGCATTATGTAAGGCGGAGCCCATCTCTCTTCTTCCTCCACTCTAAACTCTTCTTATCTTAGTTTCAAAGCAAGGTGACTGAGGGTGGAAATTAGAGCAAACTTCAAAAGAAAGGGTATTAGATCCGCAAGACAATACAGACCAACAGATTACAGTACATAACACAATGCATTTCGAACTCTTGGGTCTTCTTCAGGCAAAAATAGACAACATTTAGGACAATGAAAACAAAGAACGAGCAACCACTTATCTTCTCATATTCAACGCAAAATGGGTGTTGGATGAAAACGAGGCCGTTTTATGTATATAGCCACTAGTAATACTACAACTACTATCGTCATGTTATCACCAAAAGTGGTACTAGTCCTACCTTTATTATTTAAATATTTTCATCAGCATTACTATTATTACTATTGTTACTATTGCTATCATTATAATTGTCATCATTACTATTTTAACTCCCATGATCCCCTTCCCAAAGGCCATGTTTTCATTCAACACCCATGTTTTGTCTTGCTATCTGTCTGTCCATATTTGTCTTACCAAATCACCAACAATTCTTTCTGAAGTCTATATATGGATAGCAAAGACAGAATCTGGGTCGCATTCCCTTCAACCTCATTCAGGACCACTCAGACTCGTTCTTGCTCATCTGACTTTTAACCTCGACTGGAACAACTGACCAATTGCAGATCACTTGATCTTTAACTTGGGCAAACTCCCCTTGTGGGTCACTCAGCCTTTAACCTAGGTCTAGATGTGTGTCCTTTAACCTTTAAGCGTTTATGCTTCACTATAACCGATTGATTCTGGGTCACTTGTACTTTAGCGTAGACCTGACCAACCAACTAATCAGTGCGCTAACAATATCCCATTTCCGGTCACGTGACTTTCATCCTGGATATCAGTCACTATGACCAGTTCTGGGTCACTAACCAATGAACATCGCTTTGTGTCATCGTGACCCACGATCTTCATCATCATTCTTAGCCATTATGACGTGTTCTGGTCCACTTGACCTGTGACTTATTTCCGGGTCGTAGTATGTGATTCTGGTCCACTTCATATTCAACCTTGATCTGTTTGATTCATCTGGGTTCACTTCATATTCAACCTTGATCTGTTTGATTCATCTGGGTTCACTTCATATTCAACCTTGATCTGCTTGATTCATCTGGGTTCACTTCATATTCAACCTTGATCTGCTTGATTCATCTGGGTTCACTTCATATTCAACCTTGATCTGCTTGATTCATCTGGGTTCACTTCATATTCAACTTGATCTGCTTGATTCATCTGGGTTCACTTCATATTCAACCTTGATCTGCTTGATTCATCTGGGTTCACTTCATATTCCACCAGGAGGGAGGCCTGGGGGCAGACTCGGGGTGAATAGTGAAATATGGGAACAATTGAGAAAAAACAACAACATTGGAAGGAAGAGACATAGACCAGGTGTCATGGTGGTGGGGAGTGGGAGGGGGGAAGGGGTGTGTGAGGCAGAGACTTGTGGAATCTCTGAGAGCGACACAGATTTGGTGTGTATATTAATCTGGATAAACATAGACCTCTGGGAGTATAGATGTGGGTAAACATAAACCCGGGGGAAATATAGATCTGGTAGAAGATATGCCGGGGAAAAGTAGATCTGAAGGAGTGTAGAACTGGGGAAACGTAGATTCAGGGGAACATGGATCTGGGAGGGGGGGGGGGGGGGGAGAGATAAAGATCTGGGGAAACACATATCTGGGTTTAAAGAGACCTGGGGGAAAAAAAGACCCGGTTGGATGGGGTAGGGATAGGGAAAATGGGAAGAACAACCCAGTGAAAATGTAAACACGGGTAAATCTAAACCGGGGGGTCAACGTTCACCGGGGGTCTCACAGACCTGCCCCCTTGGGCAGAGGTTTTCATGGTGTCTTTCTTCCTGTGTCTTCATCTAGAAGTGGGATATGTTTTGCGTTTAGTGGGGATTTGTATCTTGCTTTGTGTCTTCATCTAGAAGTGGGATATGTTGTTGCGTTTAGTGGGGATGTTGTATCTTGCTTTGTGTCTTCATCTAGAAGTGGGATATGTTGTTGCGTTTAGTGGGGATGTTGTATCTTGCTTTGTGTCTTCATCTAGAAGTGGGATATGTTGTTGCGTTTAGTGGGGATGTTGTATCTTGCTTTGTGTCTTCATCTAGAAGTGGGATATGTTGTTGCGTTTAGTGGGGATGTTGTATCTTGCTTTGTGTCTTCATCTAGAAGTGGGATATGTTGTTGCGTTTAGTGGGGATGTTGTATCTTGCTTTGTGTCTTCATCTAGAAGTGGGATATGTTGTTGCGTTTAGTGGGGATGTTGTATCTTGCTTTGTGTCTTCATCTAGAAGTGGGATATGTTGTTGCGTTTAGTGGGGATGTTGTATCTTGCTTTGTGTCTTCATCTAGAAGTGGGATATGTTGTTGCGTTTAGTGGGGATGTTGTATCTTGCTTTGTGTCTTCATCTAGAAGTGGGATATGTTGTTGCGTTTAGTGGGGATGTTGTATCTTGCTTTGTGTCTTCATCTAGAAGTGGGATATGTTGTTGCGTTTAGTGGGGATGTTGTATCTTGCTTTGTGTCTTCATCTAGAAGTGGGATATGTTGTTGCGTTTAGTGGGGATGTTGCATCTTGCTTTGTGTCTTCATCTAGAAGTGGGATATGTTGTTGCGTTTAGTGGGGATGTTGCATCTTGCTTTGTGTCGCGATGTCATTGCTGTTTGTGTCCTGTGTTTCAACCTGTTGTCTTTCATTGACCTGTATTTCAGCCTGTTGTCTTTGTTTGCCCGTATTTCAACCTGTTGTCATTGTTTGCCTAAGTTTCAAAACGGAGTGACTGAGGGCGGAAAATGAAGCAAAATTTAGAGAGAGAGGGGGTTAGTTACCGCCAAAGACATAGACAAAGTACAGGACAAGACACTTTTTAGTGTCTTGTCCTGTACTTTGTTTGTCTATGTCCTTGGCGGTAACTAACCCCCTCTCTTTCTAACTATTGTTTGCCTATATATGTCAATCTAATGTCTTTCGCTACCTTGCTTTTCGACCTCCTATGTTTTGTCCGCTTGTTGTCTTGCGTTGGCCTGCATTTCAGTCTATTGCCTTTCATTGGCTTATATCTTTAAGTTGTTGTCTTTGTTGGCCTGTATTTCAACTTGTTGTCATTTAGTGGCCTGTATTCAAATCTGTTGTCTTTTGTCGCCTGTATTTCGGCTTGTTATCTTCAGTTGGACTGTATTTCAACCTGCTTCCCTTGTTGGCCTGTATTTCGACCTGTTGTCTTTGTTGGCCTGTATTTCAACCTGTTGTCTTTGTTTGCCTGTATTTCGACCTGTTGTCTTTGTTTGCCTGTATTTCAACCTGTTGTCTTTGTTTGCCTGTATTTCGACTTGTTGTCTTTGTTGGCCCGTATTTCAACCTGTTTTCTTTGTTGACTGGTATTTCAACCGTTGTCTTTGTTGACTGGTATTTCAACCCGTTGTCTTTGTTGACTGGTATTTCAACCCGTTGTCTTTGTTGACTGGTATTCAACCTGTTGTCATTGCCTGTATTTCAACCCGTTGTCTTTGTTGACTGGTATTTCAACCCATTGTCTTTGTTGACTGGTATTTCAACCTGTTGTCTTTGCCTGTATTTCAACCCGTTGTCTTTGTTGACTGGTATTTCAACCATTGTCTTTGTTGACTGGTATTCAACCTGTTATCTTTGCCTGTATTTCAACCCGTTGTCTTTGTTGACTGGTATTTCAACTTGTTTCCTTTCGTTGGCCCACATTTCATCCTGTTGTCTGGCTTTGGTCGTGTGATATTGTTGTCTATTATTGGCTAGTATCCCACTGTGTTTTGCCTGTAGTTCTAATGTTGTGTCCTAAAAGCATATATTTTACTGTTGTCTCCTTAATCTGTATTGTGATGTCGTTTTTCATTGTTGCTGTAGTTGTTGTTGTTTGTATTCCAGTCGTTGTCTTGCTCGGCTGTGATGTCGGGAATGATAGAAAAAATTATCTGTATTTCAACTGAAGTATTACATGTACCGGCCGGCAAGAACAACTGTGCACAGAGGTGTATGCACAGTGATACATTTCGCTCATATCACACACACACACAATATACATGCGCGCGCGCGCGCGCGTGGGTGTGCGCACGCATGTACAAACGCAAGTATGCACACATATGCACGCACGCACGCACGTTTGCACGCACGTACGCACGCTTGCACACACATACACAAACATGAAAACCAACTTTTTTTACGCTATTTGGCTTTAATCCCCATTAACAGACACGGTGCGATTTGGATTTGCTAGCCGTTTGCTGTAGATGTGGATGTCAATGTAGACCAAAGCATGGCAGGGCAGGTTCTTGGCAGGTAGAGGAAGAGCGACAGAAGCACAGGTGTCAGGCGAAGGTGTAGAGATGAGGATTGTGAAAGGAGCCTGCCAGGGACCAGGAAGCCTGCGTTCAGCGTTCTATCAGCCAAAGTATCCTCCTGTGTTTACATTGTGAAGCACATATTGTTATACTGTCATGTAAGTAAGAAAACAGAACGAGAAGGGGGAGAAATGGAAGGGGAGAGAGAGAGAGAGAGAGAGAGAGAGAGAGAGAGAGAGAGAGAGAGAGAGACGAGAGAGAGAGAGAGAGAGAGAGAAAGAGACAGAGACAGAAAGAGAGAACGAGAGATGAGTCATTGATTTACTGGTTAATTGATTGATCTTTGATGCTCAAGATGAAGATTTTAGGCCAAAGCTCACTCATACAATCTGTCCTTGTTAGGCAGGCATCATTTCAATACACAATATTCGAACTGTGAAATCAATATGACAGCACTGGCATGTGATTCTAATACTGACAGCTGGACTCTGAAGCTACGTCATAACGCAGTGTTCAGTAAGCAGGGCGGAGGACTGTAAACACAGAGAGAGAGAGAGAGAGAGAGAGACAGAGAGAGAGAGAGAGAGAGAGAGAGAGAGAGAGAGAGAGAGAGAGAGCAGACAGAGAGAGAGAGAGAGAGCGAGAGAGACAGAGAGACAGAGAAATAGACAGAAAGGGAATGGGGGCTGAAGTAGACATGTAAGTGTGGAGCACGTTTCCCCACTGATTAATAACGTAACGATCTGATATACCTTCACTAACTGGTTTTCATTAGGCACACAATAAAAGCAAACTAAGATGATGATGATGATGATGATGATGATGATGATGATGATGATGATGATGACGAGAAGGAGGAGGAGGAGGAGGAAGCTGATGACGATGAAGATGATGGGGTCCGGAATAGCTCAGTTGGTAGAGCACCGGACTCGTGATCCTGGGGTTGCGGGTTCGAATTTCGGTACAGGGGGATTTTTCCCTCGGAGTTAACATTGGTTCTGACTCCATTCCCCACACAGTCCTTCGAATGAGACTATAAACCGAGGTTCCGTGTGTGAACGCACGCACAACATCTTGCACACACGTAAAACCCCATCACCAACTTTCGGAAGAGAAGGCCAGTTTGGACGTTGGTATGGATGACACGTTACACATAGAATGCACCTTCCCCGAAGATGGAGTATGGCTGCCTTAATGGCGGGATAAAAAAAAACGGTAAGACACACAAAACTCCACTGCCTGTCTATACAGGTAGTGTCCGCAGGAGTATCAGCCTGCGAACGCAGAAAGAAAGATGATGATAATGATGATGGTGTGATGATGATGATGATGATGATGATGATGACATAATCAGCACCATCATCCCTGCAGTGCAACTTACCACATGGCATTCCGTAAGGGCATAAGCTTCCAAAACAACAGTAGCTGCCGTCGATGCATACATTGTCGCAATTCCCCTGTCTCCTGTTGAGAACAGCGATCAACATTCACGATAAGTGGCATTAAACAAGAAGGAGCTGAAAGAGCAGGACAAGATGATGACGATGATGAACACTCTGGCCGGCCATGCTATGATACGTCGATTGTCAGGCTATGCCCTCATCACTCTGTTGGTGTGTAAAACCTGCACACTGCTCTAATGACGGCTCTAAGTCTAAGGTTGATGTGATGACACTGCAGTTGTTATGCTACAATTACTGTACTCACTGAATGTGTAACACTGCTACACTGCTCTAATGACGGCTCTAAGTCTAAGGTTGATGTGATGACACTGCAGTTGTTATGCTACAATTACTGTACTCACTGAATGTGTAATACTGCTACACTGCTCTAATGACGGCTCTAAGTCTAAGGTTGATGTGATGACACTGCAGTTGTTATGCTACAATTACTGTACTCACTGAATGTGTAATACTGTTATCCCCATGTCACGAGTTTGAAGATCAACTTAATGTACGGTTTATGTATCACTATTAATGTTAACAATCATCATCATCATCATCATCATCATCATCATCATCATCATCATCATCATCATCATCATCTTCTTCATCTTCATCTTCATCATCATCATCATCATCATCATCGTCGTCGTCGTCGTCGTCTCATCATCATCATCATGATCACCATCATCATCCTCATCAACACTCCTCCTCCTCCTCCTCCCTCCTCCTCCTCATCATCATCATCATCATCATCATCATCATCATTTCTTCCCACAAATGAAAACGAGCTGCCAGAAACAGCTGAATCAGGTGTGACCCATCGCTCCTTCAAGTCCAGGGTGTCGACATGTCATGTACTTAATCCCAGATAAACCGCAGCAAGTTACAGTAGGCAGGTGCAGGTCTTCCCCCTCCTCCTCTCCTCCTCACCTTAGCAGGTGCTGTTTTCTTCATTCATGTTTGGGCCCAGTTCTGTGTTCAGGCAGGCCAGGATAAGCCAGTCCTTGGCAGCAATAAGGCAGGCCAGGATAAGCCAGTCCTTGGCAGCAATGAGGCAGGCCAGGATAAGCCAGTCCTTTGCAGCAATGAGGCAGGCCAGGATAAGCCAGTACTTGGCAGCAATGAGGCAGGCCAGGATAAGCCAGTCCTTTGCAGCAATGAGGCAGGCCAGGATAAGCCAGTCCTTGGCAGCAATGAGGCAGGCCAGGATAAGCCAGTCCTTGGCAGCAATAAGGCAGGCCAGGATAAGCCAGTCCTTGGCAGCAATCAGGCAGGCCAGGATAAGCCAGTCCTTGGCAGCAATGAGGCAGGCCAGGATAAGCCAGTCCTTGGCAGCAATCAGGCAGGCCAGGATAAGCCAGTCCTTTGCAGCAATGAGGCAGGCCAGGATAAGCCAGTCCTTTGTAGCAATCAGGCAGGCCAGGATAAGTCAGTCCTTGGCGGCAATCAGGCAGGCCAGGATAAGCCAGTCCTTTGTAGCAATCAGGCAGGCCAGGATAAGCCAGTCCTTGGCAGCAATAAGGCAGGCCAGGATAAGCCAGTCCTTAGCAGCAAACAGTGAAAGGAAATCGTCTGACAAATTCCATTATGGTCTAGACTGGATTTTTGAAGTTCTATTTTCTCAGTTCTTTTTCTGTCCTGTTGAGAGTTACTTTTTAATGATGCAGCCCATGAAGCGGTAAAGTAATCACTGTGTAGCTTGTGGCTGTCAACCGGTCCAGATGAAGAATGGTGATAACAGGATGTTTTGACAACAGTTTCCGACACTCCAAGCTCTTTTCAAAATTAAAGTACACACCTTGCATGTCTGAACTCGGAGTTAAAATACACCGGCGTGCACGATTCTTGCCCCCACCCTCCCTACCCTCCACTTTTCTTTTGTACCCTCCACCACCACTTCTTACTGACCCTCCATCCTCCCCTTACCCTGGCATCCTCCCCCTCCACACACACACACACACACACACACACACACACACACACACACACACACACACACACACACAACACACACACACACACACACTTCAACACTACGATTTAATATATATATATATAAAGTAATGATAACAATATTTGTTTTCATCATCATTATTATTACTGTATTATTGTTATTATCACTATTATTGTCATCATCATCATCATTATCAATAGTGTGTGATGATGATGATGATGATGATGATGATGATCTGTATTATTATTATTGTTGTTGAATTTGTTATATTTATTGTTATTATCTGTCACGACCGACCCCTGGAGGTCTGCCCTGACAGGATCGGTCTAGATGGGAGTGAAGGGAGTGACTGACCTCACACGCCTCGCAAGAGACCACACAAGAAAGATTACAATACAATACACCATTTATTCACACCAACACACACATAGTCACAAATAAGCATTCCAACACACACAACATTCACAATCACAATTAAGATTTTCAACACACACAACATACACATAGTCACAAACAAGCATTTCAACACACAAAATACACATAGTCACAAACAAGCATTTCAACGCACACAACATAACCATAATCATAAATAAGCATTTCCAGCACACATTCCTTTCCGTGCTTCATGTGGTTCCCCACACCCCTGCCTCTCCAAAGTCCACTGGGAGCACTGTGTCGCATCAGGTGCCCCAAACGGGTCTGTTCTTGAACGGAGTCTTTCAATGCCGACACCACTGACACACACACACACACCAAATTGCACGACACAGAGCTAACCACATGGTCACATGAGCTGTAGGAAGTCCGAGGACAGTGGAGAACGCATCCCGTGGGACGAGGCGTTGTCGCTGAAGGTCCCGGACGGGGTTAGGACATCCAGCAAAGTCCACGTGCTCCTCACACTGCGCAGCCCCAACAGCGCAAGCTTCGGGTGAAGCCCCGGGAGGAGAGGGAAAACGGAAGGAACTGGAAGGAAAGAAGGGTACTAGAACCCTGCAGTCAGTACGGTTTGAAATTTGCTGCTTAATCCTAACAGCCACTCGCATGATGGGCGAGGGGAGGTTTGCTGAATATATTAATGCACCAGCTCAACACAGACCTGAGCATAAAACAGTAAACAAACAAATGAGGAATGTTCGCTAAAGGTCTTCTCACGCGAAGCATGCAAGAGATTACATTAAATTAACAGGCTATAAAACGAATAGCAATTTATATCTTCATCTCCCTCACTCACGTTCACATTTTCCTTTCTTAGGAACTGAACTAATACAGCAACCATTGCTTTACAACTGCCACCACATTTACAAATAATAATAATTCAATGGCACAATTATCCCCACATTTTATAGTAACATTTCAAAATAACACCAATTCTCCAACCACGCATCCAAACTACTAATCATGCGTACGCACGCTCGCAAACATAAAAACTCGTTCCCCTTGCACACACAAACAGACGGTGGCCGAAGAATAAGAATGACTGGTGATTGTGACAGGGGCGGACGAGCGAGACCAAGCAAGTTCCAACCCTAAATCACCAGGTTCTCCCCATCCCACCGACTACCGCATCACCAGATGCATTGAAAGGAGAAAGAATTTTGGATTATAATTTCGAATGGCCAGGTTAAAGATTGAATTAACCAGAAAAAGTGGTCTCAAACAATACTTCTTTTATAATTTTGAAAACAAAAGGAAATTGCGCAAAGAGAAGAATTAGCGGCTAACAACAAAAAAAAAACAACAACACAAACAAACACGAAACTGATGCTTACAGCTACCGTGGGTGACCCAAAAGTGGCGGGTCAGCGACTCTCTGCCCTCTGTCCAGTCGAGAGGACAGCAGAGCAGATGCGGAAAAGAGATGACGTCCCTCCCCTACAGGCCGACTGTAGGAATGAAGGTACGACCGTACCTTCGACGATGTGGTAGAGAACCAAACCGGAGCGGGTGCTCCCAGGGACATCTTCCGCTCGAGTGAAGAGAAAACCTCCTAACCGAAGGCAGCCAACATGCCACCCTACGTCACAGAGTGAGAATACCTCAAGCCTAAGAGGATGCTGCACGTGCGGCAGGTAAAAAGACAGGTGAGAGGCCTATAGAGACAGGCAGTACAAGAGAAAAGTGCAGCCACCGTGAACTGCAGGATGAATTGCACGGGCAGTGAAATTAGAGAGAGAGAGAGAAAGTAAACCTAACCTGAGCTGAACTACATTAAGGTGCAACCACACCAAGCCACATTAAGGGATGATACACGACAACAACAACGACAATAAATAGATGATAATTCTACTACCCTAGATGGGCCAATCGTCATAGGCCTCGTGACAAACCCGTGACAAACCCCCTTCTAAAAGCATCTGTTTCTCCGAGAATACAGTGCTCCTTTGAACCTTGACGCATGTGCAAATTCACAACAATGGGACCGAACCCAACCCTCTGTGATCGACAGAGTACGACAAATCCAATACAAACATTCCACGACAGAGTTATATAGGGAAATACATAGTACTACATTTATCTATCAATCAAACAATGAAAATAGCAATCCGAGCCAGTGGTGATCACTACCGTTAACATCACTGAAGTGAAAACTGTCACTAACCCGATACAGACCAAAAGGGGATATAACCCTGGTTGAGGGGAAGTGTCCCTTTGACTGATTTCTCCAAAGTGCTGACTACGGAGCTCGGTGAGATAGTCAGCATCCGTATTGCTGGAACCTTGATATGGCGAAAAGTGAAAGCATGACTCTGCAGTTCCTGAGTCGACGACTGACTGGCCGGATCCGGTCCAGGCATTGGAGGATGATGATCGCTCTCCAGTACAAACTTCCGGCCGTACTTCTTCTTGGACACACAGTGGTGTCCAAATCTGCCGGAGAGCATCAGCAACAGTAGGGGCATCGACAATTCTAAGCGGGACAGCCTCTGGGTATCGAGTCGCATAGTCTACTACGACCAAAGTGTAGCGGTGACCGCAATCGGATGGTGGATTAATGGGTCCCACCAGGTCGACACCAACCTTGCTGAATGGCTCCCCAACAGTGGCACTGATCCTAGGGAACACGCCTCAAGCGACCCTTAGGCGTTGTCCGTTGGCAGACATCGCAACTGCGGCAGTACTGGCCTAACTGGAGAATTCATCCCGGCCAGAAGAAGTCCTGGTCTAACTCGCTCGAGAGTCCGCTTTGAGCCCATATGGCGCCATGGGTGAATCATGGGCCTGCCAGAGAAACAGATTCTCTCAAGCTTTGGGGGACGACTAGCTGCTTGGCCACCCGATCTGCCTGAGTGAAAACCCTAAAGAGGATCCCCTTGTGGAGCTTAAAGCTCACCTTGGCGTGTCGGGCAGACTGAGCGGGACGATCCACCAGTTGCTGCAGGCGCTGGACATCCAAGTCCCTGGCCTGAAGACGGATCATGGTAGCAGGATCAGCCCTGGCCAGAACCTCGTCGAGATCGGCTGTAGAACGGGACGCAATTCCTGCTCCTGCTTCTTGGCTTTGGCGCGCGTGGTAACTCCCACACACGCCTGTACGGGCAGATCGTAGACACAGACTGACTGAGTCCGTCTGCGAAGGTGATGGTATTCCCTATGAGAAGGGAATACAGAGGTCGCTCCACCGCGATGGCCCATACTTCGCCACAGAAGTAGGGGGTGGAGATAGGAATGGTACAGAAGGACGGGTGGAGGTAAAACCAGCCTCCAACCCGCACACATCATAACTGGCGCCCCGTTGAGCTTCAGGGGAAACCAAATCCTTATCCACAAGAGCGTTGATGCTCCGAATCCCTGATGGTGTCGACCAAGGATGAACCAACAACAGAAAGAAAACACTGGACACTGTACCACCAGAAGCTGGGATGGACCCACGTTAGCCGAGGCACGAGGACGCAGAGAAGAACTAGCCCCATGACTACCGGCGGCTTTAGGGCAATCTTTCCTAATGTGGCCAGGACGACCACAAAGAAAACAGTCGGGGTGCTGAGGTCCCCGATGAACTGCCTGCCTTGTTCGACCGCTAGCGTCGTCGGCGCCTTACTGCCACTAAATCCTGTGAGGGTCTTCCTGTCCGTATCTGGGCGATGCCATAAGCTCCACGGGCTTCAGCAAAACACCTCAGCGGTATGAATCGCAGCCGCGAAATCCTGTGGTGCTGTCTCGCCTATACGGATCCTCAACTCTGGGGACACGGTGTTCGTAAGCTGTTCGATGGAATCAGATCCTCAAGCTCCAGCTAGCAACTGACGCCAGTACCTAGCGTTTTGCGCAGCCTATCTCCAAACTGCACGAAGGTCTCGTCGTTATTCTTTTTCATGGACCTGAACTTCCTCCTGTACGTCTCTGGAGTAAGGTGGGAAAACGCTTACGCAGAGCCAACTGCATGTCTGCATAGACGCGCTTCATTTAGAGTAAGCACACACTCCCTTGCAGCACCTGATAATCCAGAAAAAGGTTGCATGGCCTTTTGTTCCTCAGACAATTGGTGCGAAACTAGCTACCTTGTCAAAATGCTCTAAGAACATATCAATGTCCTCACTAGGTCTGAACTCTGGAAGCTTTAATTTTGGGCTCTAACTCTATCACTTGCCTGTTGATTAACCCCTGATTTACAGATGCGGGGTCCGCGAAAGAAGTTGTTCCATCTCTTCCCTACGTTGTGCTTCTGTCTAGCAGTTCCTCTCTGCGCAGAGCCTCAATCTATCTAGTTCTTCCCGACGGAGGGCTTCCTGTCTGACAGCCTCTTCCTACGCAGAGCCTCCTGTCTGGCAGCCTCTTCCCTACGCGCGTAGCCTCTTCCCTACGCAGAGCTTCCTGTCTAGCAGTCTCCTCTCTGCGCAGATCTAACTCTTCCCGACGAAGGGCCTCCTGTCTGACAGCCTCTTCCTACGCCGAGTTTCCTCTTCCCGACGGAGGGCTCATCCTCTCGTCGCTGTCGCTCCAGAAAACATCAGGAGGAGGCGATATCCTGGGCAGGATTCACCACTCCCGACACGGGAGGATGACCCGTTTGACCCGTCCCTTGGGTCTCGACTTTCCCATGAGGAAAGTCTCCCGGGGCATTCTCCTTACGAGGGGAAAAGTGGAGAGGAGAAGGCTTCGGTCTCTGCGACCCAACAGAAGCCCACCCATACTCTGACGCATCCGAGCGGACGCGTAGGTGGGGTCTCGGCAGAAAGATCCCCCAGCGAAGAAGCAACGAAAGTACTCACGGGACTATCGGCTACAGCACTGGAATAGGTAGAAGTCACTGTAGTCGAAGTCTGGTACTAATAGTAGGAACTACATTTTGAAGACCTTTCTTCTTCGACGCACGCGTCGCCATACCGCCAGCACCGGACGTTGCCATGACAACTATATCCTACGGTTCTCAAATACAGGGGAAAGACAATTCCACTTGAAAAACAGATACCGCACGGATATATCAAGGCTGCTCCCACTCTGGCAACACCGCGCTGCACAACACGAGCAACAGTGCGGTGGGGCTCACCGACAATAAGGAGGAAATGTCCAGGCTGCTCCACTCTGGGCAACACCGCGCTCCACAACACGAGCAACAGTGCGGTGGGGGTCACGACAAAAAAACCAACAATGACAGACGGAATCCGGAGAAAGAAAAAAAAATGACACTAAGTCCGATACAACCACCTGTACTCAATAACCCGGTAAAGAAAAATGGTTAACTACAAAACAGGAATGGCAGACTGAGTGGCAACAGAAAGGTAGTCTTACTGCCGTATCTGCGTGAGGCACCGGCGGAAAGAGGAGGTCTGGACGCGGTCGATTTCCTTCGTCTCAACCGAGTCCCAGTCACACCAGATGTTCGTTCAGGCCACCAAAAGAACTCCTACACGCTAGAGTCACCCGCCAACCACCCACAAACAACACGACAAACCGACTAAACGTATACAAAACAGACAGAACTGGACAGGTACTCCGCGAAACGAGAGAGACAGTCAGAGCCCTTCACATCCCGGACGAGCCCCACAAATGTCACGACCGACCCCTGGAGGTCTGCCCTGACAGGATCGGTCTAGATGGGAGTAAAGGGAGTGACTGACCTCACACGCCTCGCAAGAGACCACACAAGAAAGATTACAATACAATACACCATTTATTCACACAACACACACATAGTCAAAATAAGCATTCCAACCACACAACATGCACAATCACAATTAAGCATTTCAACACACACACAACATACATAGTCACAAACAAGCATTTCAACACACACAACATACACATAGTCACAAACAAGCATTTCAACGCACCAACATAACCATAATCATAAATAAGCATTTCCAGCACACATTCCTTTCCGTGCTTCATGTGGTTCCCCCACACCCCTGCCTCTCCAAAGTCCACTGGGAGCTCCGTGTCGCATCAGGTGCCCCAAACCGGGTCTGTTCTTGAACGGAGTCTTTCAATGCGACACCATTGACACACACACACACACCCAAATTGCACGACACAGAGCTAACCACACTGGTCACATGAGCTGTAGGAAGTCCGAGGACAGTGGAGAACGCATCCGTGGGACGAGGCGTTGTCGCTGAAGGTCCCGGACGGGGTTAGGACCATCAGCAAAGTCCACGTGCTCCTCACACTGCGCGGGCCGGCCCCAACGACGCAAGCTTCGGGTGAAGCCCCGGGAGGAGAGAAAACGGAAGGAACTGGAAGGAAAGAAGGGTACTAGAACCCGCAGTCAGTACGGTTTGAAATTTGCTGCTGCTTAATCCTAACAGCCACTCGCATGATGGGCGAGGGGAGGTTTGCTGAATATATTAATAGCACCAGCTCAACACAGACCTGAGCATAAAACAGTAAACAAACCAAATGAGGAATGTTCGCTAAAGGTCTTCTCACACGAAGCAGGCAAGAGATTACATTAAATTAACAGGCTATAAAACGAATAGCAATTTATATCTTCTCCTTCCCTCACTCACGTTCAACATTTTCCTTTCTTAGGAACTGAACTAATACAGCAACCATTGCTTTACAACTGC
>CM031598.1:20648301-20660801 GCA_018398815.1 Conus ventricosus
TTTCTTCTTCTTCTTCTTCTTCTCCTTCTTCGTCTTCTTCTTCATTCCATGAAGAGTCCTTGAGGCACCGCACTGAAGAACTGTTCACCATGTTCCTCCAGCTTGGTCTTCTGTGTGCCAAGTGCTGGGTTTCCGCGAAGGGTTTCCCTTCCCATTCGGCAACGTTGTCTGTCCATCGTCTTTTCTGTTGCTCCATTCGTTTCGCTTCATCACAGTTCACAGAAGGAAGGTCTAGGAAAGCCATTGGCTTTCGTCGTCAGTACCATCATAGTTTTATTCCTTGCTTGGTTTTAAAGCGGGTGTCAAACGAAGCATATGAGCAAAAGTAGAATGACTGGGCCGCCAGTAGCATGGCACAAACATAAATTATTGAACAGACACAACATGTTTCGACCAACTGGTCTTCATAGGGCAGGACAAATAACATTCAATAGAATCAAAAACGAAGGACAACCAAACATTCAGTTATCTCTTTGACTACATTCTTTGACTACATTGCAAGATACTGGGTATACACTGCCTGATTTACTCTCTCTCTCTCTCTCTCTCTCTCTCTCTCTCTCTCTCTCTTCTCTCTCTCTCTCTCTCTTTCCATGCGTACACATACTGGGTTAAACTTACACAAAAGAGGGATTCATCTTTAATCCGTTTCAGAAAACAGGAAAGGAACTTTGGACAGAGGCCGTGATCCAACATCTGCCTGACGTAAGCTGCTCGAAGAACAGGCTGTGCCACTTGTGTTTGAAACACATTGGCATGCTGAATTCCTTGGTTATGAGCCACACGCAGATCTCTGTACCTTCTATTGCTGCAAGACGTTAAGCCAGCCTCTGATAGTGGCTTTGTCAGGCTCCAGTTGATCTGGCCACATCGACCGACCGTTTCAGTGGGTGCTTTCATTTGATTAATGTCAGCGTGGCGCTGCTACACCAGATGGTCGTGCAGGTGACCCAGGAGTCTTCACCGGTATGACCACCACAACACCTAGCGCTGCAAGGAGTTCATCGACATCAGCGAGATTTCTGGTCCTATGTGGGTTACCAGGTAATTGATGTCAGCAGGATGCTGCTGCACCAGATGGTCAGTAGGTGACTCAGATGTTTCGTTTGTATGATCACAACGCTCAGATCTCCAAGTAGTTTCTTGGCATCGGTGAGATGGTCCGACAGGGTAGGCGTGTCAACCTAACATCACCAGAATAGCAACACTTAGCTGAAGGTGATTCTTTGGTACAGCAGAATCTTGGCCTGCGTGGCAACAATTGATTGACATTTCAGGTTTCTGATTCACATCACTCCAGGTAATTGACATCAGCAGGTTTCTGCCTCACATCACACCAGTTAATTGACATCAGCAGGTTTCTGCCTCACATCACACAGTTAAATTGACATCAGCAGGTTTCTGCTCACATCACACCAGTTAATTGACATCAGCAGGTTTCTGCCTCACATCACACCAGTTAATTGACATCAGCAGGTTTCTGCCTCACATCACACCAGTTAATTGACATCAGCAGGTTTCTGCCTCACATCACACCAGTTAATTGACATCAGCAGGTTTCTGCCTCACAATTCTCCAGTTAATTGACATCAGCAGGGCTCTGCTTCAACATCTCTCCAGTTAATATGACATCAGCAGGGCTCTGCATTCACATCTCCCAGTTAATTGACATCAGCAGGCTCTGCTTCACATCTCTCCAGTTAATTGACATCAGCAGGTTTCTCCTTCAATCTCTCCAGTTAATTGACATCAGCAGGGCTCTGCATCACATCTCTCCAGTTAATTGACATCAGCAGGTTTCTGCTTCACATCTCTCCAGTTAATTGACATCAGCAGGGCTCTGCTTCCACATCTCTCCAGTTAATTGACATCAGCAGGTTTCGCTTCACATCTCTCCAGTTAATTGACATCAGCAGGTTTCTGCTTCACATCTCTCACAGTTAATTGACATCAGCAGGATTTCTGCTTCAACATCTCTCCAGTTAATTGACATCAGCAGGTTTCTGCATTCAACATCTCTCCAGTTAATTGACATCAGCAGGGCTCTGCTTCACATCACTCCAGTTAATTGACATCAGCAGGGCTCTGCTTCACATCTCTACCAGGTAATTGACATCAGCAGGGCTCTGCTTCACATCTCTCCAGTTAATTGACATCAGCAGGTTTCTGCCTCACATCTCTCCAGTTAATTGACATCAGCAGGGCTCTGCTTCACATCACTCCAGTTATTTGACATCAGCAGGGCTCTGCATGACATCTCTCCATTTAATTGAATCAGCAGGTTTCTGCTTCACATCTCTCCAGTTAATTGACATCAGCAGGGCTCTGCTTGACATCTCTCCAGGTAATTGACATCAGCAGGTTCTGCTGGACATCTCTCCAGTTAATTGACATCAGCAGGGCTCTGCTTCACATCTCTCCAGTTAATTGACATACAGCAGGGCTCTGCTGGACATCTCTCCAGTTAATTGACTTCAGCAGGGCTCTGCTTCACATCTCCCAGTTAATTGACATCAGCAGGGCTCTGCTGGACATCTCTCCAGTTTAATTGACATCAGCAGGGCTCTGCTTCACATCTCTCCAGTTAATTGACATCAGCAGGGCTCTGCTGGACATCTCTCCAGTTAATTGACATCAGCAGGGCTCTACTTCACATCTCTCCAGTTAATTGACATCAGCAGGGCTCTGCTGGATATCTCTCCAGTTAATTGACATCAGCAGGGCTCTGCTTCACATCTCTCCAGTTAATTGACATCAGCAGGGTTCTGCCCCACATCTCTCCATTTAATTGACAATCAGCAGGGCTCTGCTTCACATCTCTGCAGTTAATTGACATCAGCAGGGCTCTGCTTCACATCTCTCCAGTTAATTGACATCAGCAGGGCTCTGCTTCACATCTCCCAGTTAATTGACATCAGCAGGTTCTGCCCCACATCTCTCCAGTTAATTGACATCAGCAGGGCTCTGCTTCACAGTCTCTCCAGTTAATTGACATCAGCAGGGCTCTGCTTCACATCACACCAGTTAATTGACATCAGCAGGGTCTGCTTCACATCTCTCCAGTTAATTGACATCAGCAGGGCTCTGCTTCACATCTCTCCAGTTAATTGACATCAGCAGGGCTCTGCGTCACATCACACCAGTTTATTGACATCAGCAGGGCTCTGCTTCACATCTCTCCAGTTAACTGACATCAGCAGGGCTCTGCTTCACATCACACCAGTTAATTGACATCAGCAGGGCTCTGCTTCACATCTCTCCAGTTAATTGACATCAGCAGGGCTACTGCTTCACATCACACCAGTTAATTGACATCAGCAGGGCTCTGCTCTCACATCTCTCCAGTTAATTGACATCAGCAGGGCTCTGCTTCACATCACACCAGTTAATTGACATCAGCAGGGCTCTGCTTCACATCACACCAGTTAATTGACATCTGCAGGACTCTGTTTCACATCTCTCCAGGTAATGACATCAGCAGGGCTCTGCTTCACATTTCTACAGTAATTGACATCAGCAGGTTTCTGCTTCACATCAACACCAGTTAATTGACATCAGCAGGGTTCTGTTCACATCCACACCTGTTAATTGACATCAGCAGGGCTTGTTCACATCTCTCCAGGTAATTGACTTCAGCAGGGTTCTGCTTCACATCTCACAAGGTAATTGACATCAGCAGGGTTCTGCTTGACATCTCTCCAGTTAATTGACATCAGCAGGTTTCTGCTTCACATCTCTCCAGGTAATTACATCAGCAGGGCTCTGCTTCACATCTCTCCAGTTAATTGACATCAGCAGGGTTCTGCCCACATCTCTCCAGTTAATTGACATCAGCAGGGCTCTGCTTCCATCTCTCCAGTTAATTGACATCAGCAGGGTTCTGCCCCACATCTCTCCAGTTAATTGACATCAGCAGGGCTCTGCTTCACATCTCTCCAGTTAATTGACATCAGCAGGTTCTGCCCCACATCTCTCCAGTTAATTGACATCAGCAGGGCTCTGCTTCACATCTCTCCAGTTAATTGACATCAGCAGGGCTCTGCTTCACATCTCTCCAGTTAATTGACATCAGCAGGGTTCTGTTTCACATCTCTCCAGTTAATTGACATCAGCAGGGCTCTGCTTCACATCTCTCCGATTAATTGACATCAGCAGGGCTCTGCTTCACATCTCTCAGTTAATTGACATCAGCAGGGTTCTGCCCCACATCTCTCCAGTTAATTGACATCAGCAGGGCTCTGCTTCACATCTCTCCAGTTAAATTGACATCAGCAGGTTTCTGCTTCACATCTCTCCAGTTAATTGACTCAGCAGGGCTCTGCTTCACATCTCTCCAGTTAATTGACATCAGCAGGTTTCTGCTTCACATCTCTCCAGTTAATTGACATCAGCAGGGCTCTGCTTCACATCACTCCAGTTCATTGACATCAGCAGGTTTCTGTTTCACATCTCTCCAGTTAATTGACATATGGCAATAAGCGGTCAGATAAACATAGGAACCTTCAGCTTCGATAAACAAATCTTTTGGTGGTCAGGATTCTTGTTTTGCTGATTTGATGTTAGCACACCCTTTCTCATATAAATATGGAAGAGAGAGATGAGAGAGAGATGAGAGAGATGAAGAGAAGGAGAGAGGAGAGAGAGAGAGAAAAGAGAGAGAGACAGACAGACAGAGAGAAACACCACACACACACACACCACCACACACACACACACACACACACACACACACACACGGGCACACACACATACACATTCACATGCTCGTGCGTACACACACACGCACGCATGTATGCCAGAGCATCTGTACGCACACAATGCACGCACGCACGTACAGAGAGAGAGGAGAGAGAGAGAGAGAGAGAGAGAGAGAGATGGAGATAGAGAGAGAGAGAGAGAGAGAGAGACGCACGTCGTTTATTTTGCATCGACGTAATGCCTCAATCTGTGTTTGCAGTTAATTAATGTCAATCAGCCAGGCTACCTGATGTCTTCGCCGATGTGACCATCATAACACCAGCACTACAGGTAGTTCACTAAGATCAGTAAGCTACCTGATGTCTTCGCCAATGTGACCATCATAACACCCAGCACTACAAGTAGTTCACTAAGATCAGTAAGCTTACCTGATGTCTTCACTAATGTGACCATCATAACACCCAGCACTACAGGTAGTTCACAAAGATCAGTAAGCTACCTGATGTCTTCACCAATGTGACCATCATAACACCCAACACTACAGGTAGTTCACTAAGATCAGTAAGCTACCTGATGTCTTCACCAATGTGACCATCATAACACCCCAGCACTACAGGTAGTTCACTAAGATCAGTAAGCTACCTGATGTCTTCACCAATGTGACCGCATGATAACTCAGCACTACAGGTAGTTCACTATGATCAGTAAGCTACCTGATGTCTTCACCAATGTGACCGCCATGATAACTCAGCACTACAGGTAGTTCACTGACATCAGTGAGATGCTGCTCTAATGCATGCTACGCGTTAACTAAAATCACCGGGCTGTAATTCTGATAACCTGGGTATGTTCGACTTTGACAAACACGTCTTCTTATGGTAACCGGGATTCTTTTGCTTTCAGTTTAATGGTTGGACACAACACACACACACACACACACACACACACACACACACACCACACACACACACAGATTGTTTGCTAGTAATCACACTTGCACATATTAATCCCCCAACAAGAGTCACATCGGACTGATGTCAACACTGAAATAATGGAATACGTGTACAAAATAGGTGCTGATGACTTGCTGCAGTTCTGGTAAAGGAAGGAAACAAAGACATACACAGTAAGCTGGTCCAACTATATCGCATGGCCTACACCCCTACCCCTATGATAAAACAGCAAGGCACTGGGAATTCAGATTCCCGGGAAAAGAAAGGAAAATGTGTGTGTGGTGTGTGTGTGTGTGTGTGTGTGTGTGTGTGTGTGTGTGTGTGTGCGCGCGCGCGCGCGCGTGCGTGAGTGTGTTGTGTGTGTGTGTGTGTGTGTGTGTGTGTGTGTGTGTGGTGTGTGTGTGTGTGTGTGTTTCTGACTGTCTGTCTCTGTCTGCGTCTGCGTGTGTCTGTGTCTGTGTAAATTCGAGTCAAAATTATCTTCATGAAGGTTGAAGAAAGCAGTTCACAGCTTTTTTTTTATCCTGCCCTCACAAAATTTGTTATGATCATAAAGGCCAAACAAGTTTTATGAAATGATACTCAATGAAGAATATTCATTTTTTAAGTGACCAAAACATTCAAAGCACCATAATGCATAAAAAGCTATTGAACATAACTTCAATAAACATTTTGATTAGAATTACATAACACATCAGATACACGAACTTACACACGAGAGAGAGGAGAGAGAGAGAGAGAGAAGAAGAAGAGAGAGGAGAGAGAGTTCAGCCACAGAAAAAATGTTTCTTCAAATAAACAAACAGAACACTATACAAATGCAATGGTCTTCATGTTGTCCTCTCAAGGAAAACAAACTAATACCAACATTTTTATGTGCGATAGATGTGTTGAAAACTCTTGAATATTTTCACTTAATTAATAACTTGTGTGTCTGCCAGTTTGTTTGACAAGTGGTCTGCATACCTTCCACGCTGATGTTCATTGTTCGTTTTATCTGTGTATTGGTAAGCACGATATTAGAATAGAACCTTATGTACTTTTTCTTTCCTATATTTGTACATTAATCTGAATGTGGATACAGGAACTGGGCTGATTGTGCATATGTGCAATTGCGCGATGATATTTCTACATTCACATTCTAATAAACACTTGATGTTTCTGCACTGAAAAATAAGAAGAAAAAAATCAGACTTCAGTCTTTCTGTCGGTGTTGTGTAGGAATAGAAGTGTAGTGAGAAATCTTTGCATTACTTGTGGTTGCAAAGATTAAGCTCAAATCTAAAACACACACAACACACACACACACACACACACACACACACACACACAGCAGCGCCGCGCGCGCGCGCACGCAAGCACGCACGCACGCACGCACGCACGCACGCACACACACACACACACACACACACACACACACACACATGTTTAAAATCAGAGGAGGATTTTGGAAAACGTGCCCAGAATATACTGTCAACAAGGTCTATTTACTCGTTTTCCTCCGATCTTCTAAAGGATACCAAAATAGACAAAAACAACATTGCCCAAAAGCCCACGTATTCACCTATTCCAAAATGGGAACAAAGTAATGCCTCCTTTGATATAGATTATACAGATGTATCAAAAAAGGATTGTCCAGATACTTAAGAACATCTGTTTACGCTCATTTAGAAAGTAACTACAATCGCCATTTGAAAATCTTTACAGATGGTGAACAATTAAGTAGTGGGGGAAAACAAGTGCTAGATAATGATAACACGGGAGCAGCCTTCATAATCCCTAGTTTCAAAATAGAAAAGCTCTTCTATCTTGGTAAACAGTTATCGATATTTAGTGCCGAATTAATTGCTATACTTAAGTCGTTAGATTTCATCCTAAATTTTCCAATAAATAATTCCCAAATTATGATAGGTGTTGATTCTAAAGCAGCAATCCACTCGATTAAGTCTGCATGTCCTTCAATTCGACTTGATATGGTATTAGAAATTCATCATTTCATTCATCTTTTATCCATGAAAGGCATTACTGTTACTTTTTGTTGGATCCCATCTCATTGTGGTATTGTACCCAACGAGCGCGTAGATCAACTTGCAAGAAAAGCAGCTCAAAATGTCAAAAACGCAATACCACTTAACATTCCGTTAGATTTGAAAAATTGTTTTTCAATTATAAATTCAACGTCAAGAGAAAAAGTTAAAACATTACTAATGAACTCAGACGTCCAATATTATCACAACTGTGTAAAGTTTAGTGATGGGTACAAGCAGAAAACGTACAAACAAGTCTCTTTCTCGTCTAGGGAGATTGAAAACCTAATCCATAGATTTCGTTTGAACAAAATATTGTCATAATGTTAAATGTATGTGTGGGGAAACCTTAAGTATCAGTCATTTACTAATTCAATGCCCAAGAGCAAGAGAACTCTTTACAAATTCGGGTATTGATGGTTACACTGTTGGATCGACTTCCTTACCTTTACTATGTATTTTAAACAGTTCTTGTGTTCTTGAGTCAGTTTGCAAATGTTTGTTAAGTAGTTCAATGGGCCTTTGTCTTTAGATCTTATCTCTACTCAATTACATAATTTTGTTTTGATTAAATGGAAAGGGGATAAAGGGGAGGGTGGGGTGGAGGATGTCATATTCTATCATTAACGTATTAATACACACAATCACTTACATACTTCATTCACCCACACATAAAACTGTCTGAATCACTGTAGTGGAAGGACATTAAACCGACGACAACACACACACACACCACACACACACACACACACACACACACACACGGGTATTGATGGTTATAACCGATGGATCGACTTCATACCTTTACTATATATTTTAAACAATTACTCTGTTCTTGACTCAGATTGTAAGCGTTTGTTAAATAGTTCAATTGGTCCTTATCTGTAGATCTTATCACTTCTCACTTAAAACTGTTAAGGTGGAAGAGGGTGGGGGTGAGGGGGGTGAGGGGGGTGAGAGGAGGGATGTCATATTCTATCATTAATGGATTAATACACTTCATCACTTGCATACTTCATTCACCACACATAAACTGTCTGAATTACTATAGTGGAAGGACATTACACCGACGACACACGCGCGCGCGCGCGCGCGCGCGCGCGCGCACACACACACACACACACCACACACACACACACACACACACCACACACATCACACACACACCACACACACCCCACACACACACACCACACACACACACACATACACACACACACACACACACACACACACACACACACACACACACGTAAAATTAATGTGCTTCAATGAAAACTTTCCTATCTCCAGAAATCGTAGAATGTATTTTGCCTGTTTCTAATGTTAAGTTATTTTGAGATCTCTTTAATCTTTTCAGCCTTACAATATTTAGATTAGCTGGTTATTTGTTATGAAGTCATTTCGTTTCTTGTAACTTTCTCTCTCTCTTTCTTTCTCTCTGTCTGTCTCTGTCTCTATCTGTCGCTCTATGTCTCTCTCTCTCTCTCCCTCCCTCCATCCCCCTTTTTAAAAATTGTTTTTGATGATGTTGAAAATCTAACAAAGTTTCGCTATTTTGGATGCCAGAGTCTAAAATCATCGACATGATGAAATGACTTTGAATAAAATAACCACACACACACACACACACACACACACACACACACACACACACACACACACACACACACAACACACAACCACACACACACACACACACACACACACACACACACACACACACACACACACACACACACACACACACACACACACACACACACCCCTTACCCTGACTCAATGCGTCTGTTTATGAAGTGTCATTACCTTCGAACGTCTCTCTTTAACATTCTCCTTCACCTGCTGATAGTTCTTAGGGCAGTAGTACTTTGTGGAGTTCATGTTTGCTGTTTGTCACGTTTGAAAACACATTTGTTTCAAATTCACCTGGTTTTTTTGTACCGTATGATGTAAAGTGTTGCTTTTGCTTTCTGTTATTTGAGTGGATTCGCTTGGTGGCTTGTGTTGTCAGTAGCTGTGCTGCCCATCTCAGTCTTCTGCCCCCTTGACCCGCCTTGGCTTAAGGCTGTGTCGACCAACTGACATAGGCCAGAACACCAAGGCTACATCAAAATGTTGTTATGATCTGCGTAGTTATGCGGGGGTTGTCTTCAGTCGTGACAAGCTCCTAGCATAATAACATCAGTCTCCAAAATCCCTCCAAGTTGGATTGTGGCTGTGCACGTGGCGGGGTGATCAAAAACGGTCACACACGTAATGTTCTCATCCCCGGCTAATGCATTTGTACCATAGTGTTCAAGTACTTTGGCTGTTCGGATGATCCCTGGAGTCTTTTGGCCAGGGTACAACAACAACAACAACAGCAACAACAACTGCACCCTTGATAGGTAAAGAACTGACAATGAATTTGATGTCGTGAATGTTCAAGGGGGAAATATGTTCACTCTTTTTTTAAGTATATGAGTAAGATTAGGAGGGAAAAAAAAGCAAAAAGATATCCTTCAAAAACCGTCAAAGTGCATATCTAGGCAAATGTGTGATTCTTCTCTCCACTCACGATGGTTGTTAGTTTTTGATACAAGCTGTTTTCCACCAATGCAAACCAACTTAATGACCCATCAGAAGATCCAAACACTGACACATATCATATTTCCTTTTTTAATTGTAAATAGGGGCTGCTGCTGGCCAAGATACCATTATTCTTATCAAGCAAGCAAAGGAGACTGCCGTTTTACCTCGATGCACTTTGACTGACAGACGATAGGAGATGGTGTGATTTGAACATTGTAGCATTTTTTATCATTGGCTGCACTGCTCACTTCTATACCTACCGCTGGATTTAACAGAGCTTTGTCAGCCTCCCTCCTCCCCCCCCATCTCCTCAAAACGATAAAGCAAACGACTCCCTGATAATCAATCCAGCTTTTGTTCTGAATGAGGAAATTCGGAACAACTTTCAGTAATGTTTAGAACACAAACACTGAGCACAGTCCTAAGTACAGTATCACCAACTCACGTTGACTGCTTCAAGATCTTGACAGCTGGAATGGCCACGTGAGAAGCGCACTGCGTGATGTGACTCGATGAAGGGACGCAGCGCAGACATGCAGTTTTCATGGCATGGAGTTGCCACGTGGCAGGCTGCACGCACAGCGCGGCACGTGGCCTTTGTTACATTATGGACGGCACTGACCGGAGTTGCCGTTTTGCGCGCACCGCTGTAATGCGCGCGCCGTTTTGCGCGCGTTTTCCACAACCGGAATGCGCGTGTTTCACCGTCAATTACACAGCCGTTATGCGCGCACTTAAACAACCGGAAAGCTGAAAGACTGAGTTAATCGCTGAACATCTGCTCAGTCATCAGGAAATTTTGTACTATGCTTGCATGCATGCCGTTGTTTTGTTGTCAGTCTTTTTTCTTCTGTCACGACTGAGCAGATGTTCAGCAACTAATTCAGCAAAAGTACGGCATGTCAGAAGATTGTCCTTGCCTCCCCACATTACATCTTCAACTGCAATATGGATGACCAAGTAACCGCTACGACCACCAACAGAAACAAGCCTTCACTTATGATTAACGGCTACATGTACAGACTCGACAGAACATCCACTAAAGCGAGATGTACAAGGAGAGACTGCAATGCAAGATGTAAAACTACCGTCGACAACAAAAACATCGTATTCACAAAGGAACACTCCGACCATGAATTTAAAAAATGAAAAGCAAGTGGCTGTCGACGAATTTCGCAAACGGTGCAAGCGGCGAGGTGCCGATGACCTCTTTGAACGTCCCGCCAAGCTAATGCGACAGGAACTGCCACAAGACAACGAGCTCATCGACTCCACTGACATGGAACGTGCCCGAAAGGCTGTGTATCAAGAGCGGCGAAAGCAGTTGCCAAAACTACCTAAGGATCGCGCAGAGACACATAGCATTGTGGATGAGCAAGACATGAGATCGTGCAGAAACGAAAACATGATTCATGTGAACGACGCAGAGAAGGGGATCATAATCATCACAACAAAGTCCAACATGGTGCTGCTGTGTGATAGAGACTCACGGGTTTTTGGAGATGGTACATTTAAAACTTGTCCCCGGCACTTTCTCCAAATGTACACTCTGCATGCGCTCAAGGCTGATACCTACGTACCCTGTGTGTACGCTCTTTTGTCGTCAAAGACAGAACAAGTTTACATTGAATGTTTCGACATGTGAAAGCCATCGCACTGGACTATGATCTGGAGCTTGAACTCGAACAAATCCATCTGGACTTTGAAAAAGCCTCCCACCAAGCAGTGAGAGTGTGTGGCCGAACATTTCTGTGAAAGGTTGTCACTTTCATCTCAGCCAAGCCTGGTACAGAAAGATCGCATCACTCGGTTTGGCTGACGAGTATCAGAAACCTGATTCGGAGATTGGGTCTGGCTGAAGAGATTCTTTGGCCTGAGCTTCATTGAGCCGGGCGAAGTGGAAGAATGCTTTGCTTTTGACATGCTGTACGACACACCGGCTGATGCGAGATGTACTGCTTTCGCCGATTACATGCTGAGGACATACATTGGATCTGACGACTCCGAAGCAATCTTTCCATCTGAGTTATGGGCAGACCCAAACTTGGACGCTCCACGCACAACAAACGCATGTGAGTCATTTCACAGCCATTTCGCAGATCTATTCTACCATTTTCACCCCAATATCTGCGAATGGAGGGACAAAGTGAAAGACGTTCAGAAGGGCTCCTACACCAAAATGAACACGATAAGTGCCCGTGCTGGAGTGATCGGAGTGATGCCATTGAGGCCACCAAGTCGACAGGCA
>CM031598.1:20665801-20668301 GCA_018398815.1 Conus ventricosus
CCTGAATTTGGCCATTGCTTTTAACTTCTTGAATATCGAGTGCGACCCCTTGTTGCCAAATTTGCTCCAGGGCCAACAGTCTGAGTCGCACTATTTTATGTATTTGATTTTACCTTTTAACATGCGCGCTGGTGACCTACTCGTTATTGAGTGAACCAGTATTTTAGGAAGAAGAAGATATGTACACCTTGATGAGAGCGCCCCGCTCGAAACAGCTTTGTTGGTTTTATTTTCTCATTTTAAAATCTTATTTTAATTTATATATATATATACAATATTATATATATATATATATATTCAATTATAAACAAAGCTTGCTCTTATGTCTTAGATTGAAGAAATAGGGGAGATAAGCATTCACATCTGCAGTGGCAGTTAATACTGCCTAACTGACAGTATGTGCTCAAGTGGTGGATGGGGAAAAATAAAATAAATGCTTCTCAAAATAAGCCTTCAGCAAGCTTGTAATCTCCAATAGGAAGGAAACTCACTAACACCTAACTCCTGGTCATATACCGATATTTCGAAACCTGATTGTTTTTCCTCAGTGACCGCAGAAAAGGGGTAATTTGACTCCTCTGCCTTTTCGGTTTTAAGAAGAATGCTATCCCAGAAACGGCTGGTGTGCAATACCGTAGTATGTTTGTTGAGTTTTCAAAAAAACAACCAAAGGTGCCACCTAAGAAGCAAAAGAAAATCATGAAAGAACAAAACAAGCTACATTTTCTTGTGAAAAGTAGAGGATATTAAAAGATAGCCTCTTACGACACAAGTGCTGAGGGCCAGTTCTTGGAATTGAATCCGCAAGGGACTAAATTACAAAAAACTAATAAATTCCAAGGTTTAAGTACTGAGGCACCATTCCCAGCAACGTACAGAGCAGCATGGTGTTGCAATGACACACACCCCAGCCCCCCGCCCTCCACCCCACAGTGGTATCAAGAGATAAGAGCTATCCTTCTCTGCCCCCCTCCCCCCCCCCCCCACACACACTTACCCTCCTCCCCACCACCTACCCCCCTTTTTTGCCACCCCCCCTCCCAATTATAGCTATCACCCATTCATCTTCATCACCCTTCCCTCCCTATTAACATTACCCATACCCTTTCACAACTACCTGCACATTAACAACCACCTCTTTCATCACCCAGAGAAATCATTTAGTTTATACACTGAACCTTTTTTTTAGGATTACACTACTTTATATCCCTTGTTATATATACATATAAAATGAAGGTAAACCCTGGAGTAGGCTGGACACCACTCAGTGATGTGTGGGTGCACTGCTGATCAGGAACTGTTTTGTTGCAGATGCCTGACAAGCCTAAATAAAAGGCGAAAGCTCTTTATAAAAAAAAAACATGAACTGTTTTTTGTTGCAGAAGCTGGACGAACCTAAAAAAAGAGAAAGCTTCTTTTATAAAAAAAACATTGCGTGGTTGGGTGGTGGGAGTGGGCAATATACATAACGTTTTTGTGCAGATGCTGACCGAAGCCAAAATAAAAGGCGAAAGCTTCTTTTTATAAAAAACAGAAGATGTGTGTTGGTGTGGGGGGGGGGGGGGCCTGCAGTTTATTTTTGTGCCTTAATATATATATATATATATATATATATAGCAGCATGCCACCGTCAGTGCCTCCATGGATTCCTACCTAAGTAAACGAGGAAGAAGATCATCGTTTGTGAAACTGAAACTGGGCACTCCAGAACTGCGACAAAAATCACATCTCTGCAATAATCCACCACTGGTGATCTCAATTATCCATTGCAGCCCCTATGACGGCGGAATAGTCCCAACAACAAAAAAAAGTAAACCTGGCCTGCCAACCCCACCAATGAATGCAAAACCTTTATTTTGACCACTGAGGGCCTTCACCATACAGACGCCATTTGCCAGATACCTCCAAGGATTCCGTGTCTACGGAACGGAGAAAATCTCCCGCTATAGTACTGTTGATCTCACATGATCAATCCCCCATCATGACTGATTTGATGATAATATTTTTTTTTTGCTGTGAATGAGTGTATGCACACACACACACATATATATAATATATTATGTATATATTCAATTATACACAAGCTTGCTCATATGTCGTAAGATTGAAGAAATAGGGGGAGATAAGCATTCATATCTGCAGTGGTAGTTAATACTGCTAATCTAACAGGTATGTGCCGAAGTGGTGGATGGGGAAAAATAACATAAATGCGTCTCAAAGATTGACCTTCAGCAAGCTTATAATCCTCCAATAGGTAGGAACTCACTAACACTAACTCCGGGTCACATACCAAAATTTTCGAAACCTGTTTTTTTCTCCTCATGACCGCGGAAAGTGTAATTTGACTCCTCGTCGCCTTTCGTTAAAAAGAGTGCTATCCCAGAAAAGGCTGGTTGGCAATACCCGCAGTATGTTTTGTTGAGTTTTTCAAAAAGAACAACCAAGGTGCCACCTAAAAGCAAAAGAAAATCATGAAAGACAAAACATAGCTACCATTTTC
>CM031598.1:20678301-20690801 GCA_018398815.1 Conus ventricosus
CTTCTGATGTCATGACTGCCAGAATGTCAACACAACGAAAGGTAAGTAGATATGATATCATCCTGTCTGCATCCTAGTGGGTTTTTTTCAATGCTGATCAGTGAGAATGAGGATGATTAAGATGATGCTATGGATTTCCATTTCGGTCTGGGACTACATGACAGGGCTGTACTCTATGCTTCCTTTCATAATATAGCCTAGCGTCAACCAGGCCCCAGAGAAACAAGCACCTGCAGTGTGGGTCAGGAAATTTGAGCAACACTCTCAGAAACGCATCCATTAAGTGGATGAAACTCGACTGTGTGGTCCCAGTCTTCCCAACTGAGTCCGCAGCAAACTCAACTCTGGGTAGGAGCCGGTCGGGGCAAACAAACCCACATGACGCCGATGGGATTCGAACCCACGACCTCCCAGCCGGGAGTCCGCGACGCTAACCACTTCGCCACGGCGGCTGGTGTCTGCGTCCTACTTTTATATCTATGTGGACTGATCATTGACTACTATGGTAGATTTGATGTTTTTGTGAAGCGTTGCTGTCCATCTACACGTACTGTTTCCAAAGCCATAAGTTCTAAACACTTTAAAACATGAAATTCCAGTTGCAAAGCGAGACGACTGCAGGCGGAAATCTAAACAAATCTTAAATAAATGTTAGCGAACCGCCCAGAGAACGTGGCCCAAACGAGTCACAAGACAAAACACAACGCGTTTCGACCTCTTAGGTCTTCGTCAGGTGATGTATAAACGAATAAAACAACGAGAATTCACTTAGCTTTGATCGTTTCAGATCGCTTAGGGTTCAGCGCAAGGAAGAAGGCGTTGAATGAGAACGAGGCTATTGGAAGGGAAATAGTGAGCGAGTCAAAGTCGTAATGATGATAATAATATTACTGATAGGAATACTAATAAATGGTCAAAATATTGGGGGGGGGGGGGGGGGGGGAAGACAGGATCAATCTTGGTGTCAATAAGTATGGGTATGGGAGAAAGGAGAGTGGGTTAGAGGATTCTTAAGCAGCAGGGTTGCCGTGGCAACAGTTTCAGAGGCGAAGGCGATTGTGATGTCAATGTTAGTGGTAGTATCAATACAAGCAATAGCATTACTGAATGATACTGCTAACAACAATAGTGAAGGTTAAGGTAACGAAAGCATGATACAGAAACATATTTAGAAAATACATTTTTATAATAATCAAATAAATAAATAAAGGAAACATTTTTTTAAAAAAATTAATAAATAAATAATATAAATAATAAAAAATAAAATATATTTAAAAAATATATATATAAAAAATAAAAAAAAATAAAATAAATAAATAAAATAAAATAAAATAAAATAAAAAATAAAAAATAAAAAATAATTTAAAAAAAATTAAAAAATAAAAAATATAAAAAAAATAAAAATAAAAATAATGATAATAAATGCATAAATCAGATAGCTATAAGTTATGTGTGAGGTGAATAGTGGGAGATAAGGTAGTATGTGTGTGTGTTGTGGGAGGATATTGTGGGCTGAGATTGAAGTGGTGGGTTGGTACATGTTACTTTAAGGTGTTGTTTGTCTATGAGGTGGAGGGATAGAAGGGGATGGGTTTTACGTACTAACTGGGGAAGGGGGGAGGGGAGGGGCAACATATTCACACCTATACACAAATCTCTCTCTCTCTCTCTTATTCCCCCCCCCCCCCCCCACCCCTCTCCCTTCACGACCAACGATAAAGGAGATATCATTCTATTCATTATGTGTGTGTGTATGTGTTGTGAGTGAGTGTGATGTGTGTGTGTGTGTGTGTGTGTGTGTGTGGTGTGTGTGTGTGTGTGTGTGTGTGTTCCATGTGTAATATCAGCCTTATTCATTGGTTGCCCCCCACCTCCACCCCCAACAACCGCCATACCCACCAACATCCCTACACACATCATTTCTAGGGTAGGAGGAGGGGGGGGGGGGTAAGTCGATTGATGTAGCAAATGGAGAGACTCATGAGAGTGTAGGAAAAGGGAAGAGGATGATAGCTGCAACCTATGTCTGAGGTAAACAGAGGTAGGGTGTGCGTAGGTGGAGGATATTTCAGGCTGGAGCTGCAGAGATGGAATGGCCACATACTACTTTTGGACGTTGATGCCATGAGGGTGGACGGTGCCCAGTTTGGCAATGAGATGAGATTCCTGCATAACGCGTTCCAAGTTGTCACTCTTAGATTTGCCAAAGTGCCAAGACTTTGACATGGTTGATGTTGTGTTGGGCATGGTTGAAGTGTAGAGCGACTGGTTTGGGCCGATGGTGGCGGATGTCGGCCAGGTGTTCAGAGATGCGTGTCTCAAGTGTCCGAGAGTACTCACCTACATAGAATCTTTATCGCACAGCTGACAGTGGATGGCATACACAATGTTGTGGCTCTGGCAGGAGAAAGTGCGTTTAATAGTGAAAGAGCCTGTGGGGCCATTGTAGGATGGTGTCTGGTTTGGTGAGAGAGCAGATTTTGCAGTTGGGTTTAGAGCAGGGGAAAGTACCTGGTGGCTTAGGTGTGAAGATTTTGTTCAGCTTAGAACGCACCAGTAGGTCTTTGAGGTTTTTGTCACGTTTGAAAGTGATCATAGGTTTCGTCTCAAAGGCAGGTTTATGATTTTCTACCATGTGCCAGTTAGACTTTAGGATCCTACAGATGGGCAGATTTTGAGGATGGAAGAGAAGGCAGGCAGTGGGTCTGTCTGTCTCTTTGGCAGGTTTAGTTTCCAGAGTAGATGTTCTGGATTTAGCTGCAGTGCGGCTGAGAGCATCATTGATGACGGCACTAGGGTATCCACGGTTGGTGAAAAAATCAGACATTTTGGCTGCTTGTATAGTGAAATCTTCTTCGCTAGAGCAGAGTCTGCGTAGGCGAAGGAATTCAGAATATGGAATGCTATTTTTAGTGGACTGGTGGTGGGAAGATGTGTAGTCCAGGTATGAGTGTGCATCAGTAGGTTTGTAGAAGACTGAGGTTTGAAGCAGTCCATCTTTGAGGGAGATAGTGATGTCCAGGAAATTAACTGACTGTGAAATGGTGTAGGTCAGCTGGATGGATGGATGGAAGGTCTGTGCAAAGTTGAGGAAATTCTGGAGGTCATGTTCTGGCATGGATGTGGCTCCCAATCCATCATCTATGTATCTTTTGTAGAGCTCTGGTGTAGGGCCTGTGTGGTAGGCCCTACCACACAGGCCCTACACCAGAGCTCTACAAAAGATACATAGATGATGGATTGGGAGCCACATCCCTCCTACCATAGAAATGATGTGTGTAGGGATGTTGGTGGGTATGGCGGTTGTTGGGGGTGGAGGTGGGGGCAACCAAGTCAAGTCAAGTCAAGTCAAGTCAAGTAAACTTTATTATCTCAGTTCGAGAAATTAGTTTGTGGTCATACACATTCACAGCAAATAAACAATGATTTTGTCACATCACCCATTTTGTCACATATGGCATACATTCATATAAAAGAATTTGGATTTCAAGGTGACTAAATAATATAAGAATATTACTGTATAAAATTGCATTCCTACAACGCATTTGACAATAAATTCTAAGATGAGATTTTAAACTAAAAGAACACAACTATTTGTTATCTAAATGCAACAGTATGCTCAATCTGAGCTTAAATTATGTATCTTTATAAAACAAAATGTAACAATAATCCATAGCTAAAAAGCAATTAAACATCACCTCTGTTAAGAAAATCAATGGACATGGGAATAAAACTGTGTTTAAATCTGACACTTCTGCATTTTAACTGACCGATATCTTCGTCCTGACTGAAGAAGGTCATACTGACTTGCAAGAACGTGGGTCTGGTCACACGCAATCTTCTTCGCTTTACAGACAACACGGCATTTGTACAGCTCACTCAGACTTTTTTGTCTCCCACCAACAATTTTTCCTCCCACGTTCACCACTTTCTCAAGCACATTCCTACTCTTCCCCAGTCAGCCCACCATACCAACACATAAATGAGAAAGTTAAAACAGATTCCAAGAAGCATGAATAAAATGTCCGAAGAATAGTCAGTATTCACATGAAATGATCGCAGCTTGCGAAGACAATATAATCTGGTTTGACATTTTTTGTGGACATAATCAACATGGGATTTAAAATTCAGCTTATTATCTATAAAAGTTCCTAAATATTTGTATGATTCAACACGTTCTACTTCAGCACCTTTGATAAAAAGCGGTGGTACAACTTTTGGATTCTTTCTAAAATCAATCAACATTTCTTTCGTTTTTGTTACATTCAGATCAAGATAGTTGTGATCGCACCAGTCAACAAATCTTTGAACCTCCTTGAAGTAAACAGAGTCAGAGTTGGAAAGATCCTCAAGTGCTGAGTCATCTGAGTATTTAATGTACAAAGTTGAATCACTTCCTGAACAATCATTTGTGTACAGAGTAAAAAGCACTGGAGATAAAACAGTACCCTGAGGTGCGCCAGTTGAAATGACTCTGGAAGACGAAACAACACTCTGATATCGAACAGACTGTGTCCTCTTTGTTAGAAAATCTATTATCCAAAGAATGAGCTTGTTACAGACATTCATGTTAGTGAGTTTCTTTGCCATCAGATGTGGTTGTATGGTGTTGAATGCTGATGAGAAATCAATGTAAAGATGCGTACAAAGGAGGCAGGTTTTTCGAGGTGTGAAAACGCATGATGGAGAAGTGTGAGTGTGGCATCATCTGTTGATCTGTTCTGTTTGTATGCGAACTGAAACGGGTCTTGGTACTGCGTGGTATCTTTTAAAACAGAACAGAGGACAATTCGCTCAAGACATTTCATTGCAACAGATGTGAGGGCAACTGGTCGGTAATCATTTAAACAGCTTGGGTTGCGTTTCTTGGGAACAGGACATACAGTGGCATTTTTCCATAAAACAGGAATGATACATTCTCTTAGTGACCAGGTAAACAAACGACTGTAAGCATAGGAGAGCTGAGAAGCACACACCTTCAACAATTTTCCACAGATATTATCTGGGCCCATTGCCTTTCTCACATTTAAACGTTTGAAAAAAGACTGAACATCATTTTCCTCAATCACAACAGAATCACTTCATCAACGTCTTTTTTAACATTGCTTTGGAGTTCTTCCTTCACTTCCTTTAATTCTCTACTGAAATCTTTATCATCAAATCTACAGTAAAAATCGTTTAGCCTTTCTGCAAATTGCTTCTGTTCTTTAGCTGTTTTTTTGTTACTAATATCTTGATTTGAGTATTTTTCTGAACCTGATAAAAACCTTTATTCCTTTCCATGCATCTCGCATATTTCCAGTCTGGAACATGTTTTCTACTTTTCTCTTGTAAGCTCTCTTTGATTCTTCAATCTCTGTTTGCAGTTTCTTTTGTACAACCTTACGATCGCTTTTATTGCCTGATTGAAAAGCTATTTTTTTCTCATTTAGAGTTACTTTCAGAGATTTTGTAACCCAAGGTTTGTTGTTGGGAAATATTTTGATAGTTTTAGTAGGTACAATCATGTGTTCACAGAAAGAAATGTAGTTGGAAATAACATCAGTGGCTTCGTTAATGTCAGAACTAGAATTTAAAAACAAATTCCAATCTGTACATTCAAAACAAGCCTGTAATTCATCAATACTTTCTTGTGTCCAACACTGCACTTGCTTTTTAGTGACAGGTTGTGTTTTCACTTTTGGTCTGTAAGCTGGCAAGAGATGAATGGCATTGTGATCAGACTGACCAACAGGGGGGAGCTGAACAGACCTGTATGCAGATGGTATATTACAGTAACATAAATCAAGTACTTTATCCTTTCTTGTAAAACATGACACATATTGTTTAAAAGAAGGCAGGTTTGAGTTGAGGTCACAGTCATTAAAATCTCCGAGGATAAAGCACGGTGCGTCAGGTGAAATAGCCTGCAGAGGCGTGAACACAGTCCGTGATTTCTGCGGCTGCACGTGCAGTATTTGCGGAGGGTGGCACGTAAACAACAGTCATGAAGAGCTGTCCAAACTCGCGTGGCAGGGATTTCGGTCGCAGTGACACTGCTAAAAGTTCAATATCACGCGTACACACTTGACGACGCACTTTAACGTTCTCACGGTTACACCACTTCTCGCTCACATACATACAACACCCCTCCCCCCCTTGATTTCTCTGTCACGCACTTGTCTCTGTCCATTCTCAGTGGCACACCAAATCCATCCAAAGCTAAAATGTCATCTGTTATTTCTTCACTCAGCCAGGTTTCTGAAAAACACAGCACATTCGCATTTCTGAATTCGTTTAAATAACGTACGTTTGCTTGCAGTTCATCAAAGTTATTGTTCTGTGAAACTGGTCTGATCGATCGGACATTGGCTAGAATGATTGACAATGAATAAGGCTGATATTACACATGGAACACACACACACACACACACACACACACACACACACACACACACACACACACACACACACTCACACTCACTCACACACATACACACACACATAATGAATAGAATGCTATCTCCTTTATCGTTGGTCGTGAAGGGAGAGGGGTTGGGGGGGGGGAATAGAGAGAGAGAGAGAGAGATTTGTGTATAGGTGTGAATATGTTGCCCCTCCCCCTCCCCCTCCCCCAGTTAGTACGTAAACCCATCCCCTTCTTCCCTCCACCCTCATAGCATCAACACCTTAAAGTAACATGTACCAACCCACCACTTCAATCTCAGCCCACAATATCCTCCCACAACACACACACATACTACCTTATCTCCCACTATTCACCTCACACATAACTTATAGCTATCTGATTTATGCATTTATTATCATTATTTTTATTTTTATTTTTTTATATTTTTTTTATTTTTATTTTTTTTTTAATTATTTTTTTATTTTTTTATTTTTTTTTATTTTATTTTATTTATTTATTTTAATTTTTTTTTTTTTTTAAATATATTTTAATTTTTATTTATTTATTTATTTATTTATTAATTTTTTTTAAATGTTTCCTTTATTTATTTATTTGATTATTATAAAAATGTATTTTCTAAATATGTTTCTGTATCATGCTTTCGTTACCTTAACCTTCACTATTGTTGTTAGCAGTATCATTCAGTAATGCTATTGTTTGTATTGATACTACCACTAACATTGACATCACAATCGCCTTCGCCTCTGAAACTGTTGCCACGGCAACCCTGCTGCTTAAGATCCTCTAACCCACTCTCCTTTCTCCCATACCCATACTTATTGACACCAAGATTGATCCTGTCTTCCCCCCCCCCCCCCCCACCAATATTTTGACCATTATTAGTATTCCTATCAGTAATATTATTATCATCATTACGACTTTGACTCGCTCACTATTTCCCTTCCAACAGCCTCGTTCTCATTCAACGCCTTCTTCCTTGCGCTGAACCCTAAGCGATCTGAAGCGATCAAAGCTAAGTGAATTTTCATTGTTTTATTCGTTTATACATCACCTGACGAAGACCTAAGAGGTCGAAACGCGTTTGGTTTTGTCTTGTGACTGGTTTGTCCACGTTCTCTGGGCGGTTCGCTAACATTTATTTAAGATGAAATTCCAATCAAGAGAGTCAAAGGCTTTCTCAAAGTTTAGAACAACAATATACCTGGCAATCATTTCGAGTCTGATTCCTGTATAAAATCATATGTAAGTTAAATATTATCGCCCATGCATCGATTTGCAATAAATCCTGACTGAATTTCTTGGCACAAAGCAGGTAATATTTTCTTAGTTCTATTTGCGACGCAAGATGATCCTATTTTATGAACAACATTTCTTATGAAATATCTAGAATTATCTGCTTTAGGAACGCAGACAATTAAGCCTTCTCTCTGTGTGGTGGACAATTCACCATCCCTATATGCTTCGTTTGGTGTTCTATTCATCATCCCTATATCCTTCGTTTATATTTAGTGTTCTATTCACCATCCCTATGTGCTTCGTTTAGTGCTCTATTCACCATCCCTATATTCTTCGTTTAGTGCTCTAACTACGAAAGGTCCAGGTTGTCCCAAGATAAAAATCTAAAATTCGGCACCAAAACCGTCTGTGCCTGGACTCTTCCATTCTGCATATTTTTCAAAACATAGCCTGCTTCTTCATGAGTAATTTCTCCATCTAAAAATTGTTTATCTTTTTGTATGATTGTGGTATTTTCGTTTTACTTATTGATGTATTGCATGATTTTCAAGATTTTCATTGATTTTGCACTGTATACTGTAGAAGTTTAACACTTCGTCTTTTATTTCTTCTGAATCCTCGTTTAAACTTGCCACCATGTTTTGTCATGTTTGCTATCCGTTTACAAATATAATTCTTTTCCCCAAGATTTCAGATATATTTGTTTCACCACCTTGCTATCCATCTAGCATTTGAATGAAGCAAAACGCCTTTCACATTTTTTGTCCCGCAGAGAAATTAATTGTTGCTGCTCTTGCTTACATTCCATCAAATCATTTTCTGTTTCGTTCCTTTTTTTTTTTTTTTTTTTTTTGTTCTCAAGTTATTCTACTCTTCGATGAGCATGTCTTCTTTTTCTTCTCGTTTTTTTTCCTTTTCGTTATTGCAAATGATTTTTTTTCTCATCTTATTTTCATTAATAAAAATCTAAGAAAACTTTGTCGGACACTTTCAATTTGATATCACGGCTTGGGTTATCATTCTTTATACTTGTATCGCATTGTTATACTGCATATTCTTTTTTCTTTTTTTTACAACGTTTTGCATTTCCGTCTTACTATCGTTTATATAATTTTCATCTTTTAGCAATGAGCACTTAAATTTCCAAAAAGTGTTTCTTTCCATTTACTTCTCGAATGACAATTGTAAACTTAAGAAAGAATGATCCGTTCTACAACCCGGTAGGATATCGGCGCCTTCGAAGTAAGAACAGAGATAATCTCACATGAGAAAAAAGACAAGTCTACGTTGTTGTATAGGTGAAGTCCTACACCAGTGGAAACGCTCACTTTCTGTATTGTTTTGTGTTGTTGTTTTTCTCCAGATATCTGTAAGGCCACGTTCTGTCGTCATGTTTACAATGAACTGCCTTGCTTTTGGATTGTTTGCCCGCTGTTATTGTCAAAATCGAGTGTTGGATCCTTGACAAGGTTCCAGTCTCCACAAGCCGCCGTGGTAAAGTGGTTAGTGTCGCGGACTCCCGGCTGGGAGGTCGTGGGTTCGAATCCCATCAGAAGTCATGTGGGTTTTTCTGCCCCGACCGGCTCCTACCCAGAGTTGAGTTTGCTGCGGACTCAGATGGGAAGACTGCGACCACACAGTCGAGTTTCATTCACTTAATGGATGAATTTCTGAGAGTGTGCTCAAATTTCCTGACCAACACTGCAGGTGCATGTATCTCTTGGGCCTGGTTGACGCCGGGATATATTATGAAAGGAAGCGTGGAGTACAGTCCTGTCATGTAGTTTCAGACCGAAATGGAAATCCGTAGCATCATCTTAATCATCCTCATTCTCATCGATCAGCATTAAAAAAAAAGTCTCAAATTCTGTGGCCCTTCATGCCCTGCTCTCATGGTGACCTCAGTTTCGATGTTCTCTCCCACGTCTGTGGCCTTGGCTTGGTTCCGTCGGGGTCACCAGTATCGGCGAGTTCATGGGGGCTGTCGTTGGACGGACGTGGTAGCGCCCTCCGGAGGGAGAGCTCTCTCATGCCGGCTCCGCGACTAAGCAATTATTGTCGTCAGTAGGGGCTTAGTAGGTGGTGTCCTGCGTATGTTAGATCAGAACAGGCGCCACTGAACACCATCGAAGTGACTCGGCAGCAGTGCAGTGTCTCCTCCGGTGGGTTGCCTCTTGACGACTTGACATTGACTGCTCCCTGTGGATTGCCGGTGCCGGGCTGTGGCGGCGCGACCGGGCTGTGGCTGTGGACGGGGTGTCGGAATGAGCGGCGTGGGTGCACTGCCTCTGAGGTGGCGCAGAGGTTGGGACAGCAAAAAAAAAAAAAAAGGGGGGGGGTGTTCCAGTCTCCAGCTGCTACGATATCATGATCATTGTATTGGTTTACATTTTCCGAAAGTTCTCGGTAAAAATGAGGGGAATCTTTATTTGGACCATACACATTAACCAGAAGTATTTCGCTTTCCATAACAGTGAAAGATATAACAATGTAATCTCCATTAGGATCTCTTCTCATGTTCTTGAATTTAAATGTTATTACTAAACAATAGCGCAAAACCTCTTGAATTTGATTTACATAATGCAAACTGTGGCCTTGTAACCCCATTCAGATTTCACGTTTGATTCTATTTCTTTTATCAAAACGCAGCCACTACATAGAATATTGTTTTTGTCTCAAATAACGTAGAAGAACATCTTCTCTGTTCCCTTGATATCCCAATCTTTGACATTCTAAGGAGGAAACAGTAACATTAGTCATAGTTTAGTGAAGCGTTTCCCATTCTTTCCCATTCTGCCCATTGCGTATTTGTAAATTAGACCATCTATGAATATAAAGATTTATGCTGTTATGCTCTTAATAAGTATGTTTGTGAAAAATAATCATATCAATCTGGACATGAACACAAACTGACGAATTTGGGTGTCACAAAAGGGACTTGTTTGTAACTATGATCACCTGAACAAGTGATTAATCAGAGATATACGCTGCCAAATTGGCAAAAAATTCAACAACTGCATACATACTTTAAACAAAAGTACGTATGCACACAAACACACATATGCATTTCAATTATCAAAATTGAAATAAATAGCGTAGGATGAAAACTAGATTTATTGATATATCCACCTGGAGCAGTGCAAAAATCGGATACATTGCAAACAGGGCGAAAACGCATGGGAAACGATAAACATGGGGGCAGAGATGGACATAAGAAAAAAGATCTTTCTAAAATAAACGTTCAGGAGTTTTGCAGCAAGTGAAAAGGGGAATATATCAAGAAGATATAACCAATAATTTATATTCTGAATTTTAAATCGAAATCAACCAAAGTGAACTGAAAAGAATGAAAAAGTTACAAAAGGTCAAATCTTACTACTAAAGACTTCTTTCTACGTTTTACTTATCGCTTCCACATTCCTCCCCCCACACATACACAACCCTCTGCACACACCCATCTCCACCCGCAAACCCCACCTATCAACGTCCTGTCTGTCTGTCTTTCTGTCTGTCTGTCTTCTGTCTGTCTATCTGTCTGTCTGTCTGTCTGTCTCTCTCTCTCTCTCTCTCTCTCTCTCTCTCTCTCTCTCTCTCTCTCTCCTCTCTCTCTCTCTCTCTCTCTCCTCTCTCTCTCTCTCTCTCTCTCTCGCTATCCTTGCTTGGCTGCCAGCCAGACGGATTTTCAAACAACAGGGAAATAGAATGCAATTTTCCATGAAGAACTTGTACACCATGTCTGTACATGTTTTCCCGTCTCCTTTAGGAAGTGGTTTGAACACTCTGATGCAGGAGTTGTCATTGTCTTCCTTTAGAAAGTGTTTTGAACACTCTAATGCAGGAGTTGTCATTGTCTTCCTTTAGAAAGTGTTTTGAACACTCTAATGCAGGAGTTGTCATTGTCTTCCTTTAAAACTGAAGGCAGAAGGAACCAGATGGTAGTTGTTCCTTCGACTGACACCAGTGAACCAACATTCACAGCCTACGCGTGGTGACACTGTCGTACACCGTCGCAAATGTCCGACGCAAGTATGAAGGGACAGGAGGAGAACCGAGGCACACAGTACCATCAGTGACTCTACAACAAAAGGCAAGTCCAGCCTCGTACCCCCTCCCCCCTGTTCCTTCCAGCTCCTCCAAGTTTGTTATATAGCAAAACAGAATACGACTGTTTTTTTGACACGTTTGGAGACGGCATCCAAATTCTGTGTGTTGATGAATGTGCTCTGAGTCAGTCTGCCAGTACTTCACTTGATTCAACCCCACCGACAGTGACAGTGCTCCAAAATGGAGAAGACTTGAATCATGCAAGTTGTGGTTTTACCAGTTGATGTGACGCAGTCAACACACACAGGCGACACACTGGCACAGGAGGTGAAGGCAGCACACTTCATACTGACAACGCGATCAATGCTGAAAATGCAGCGGACGATCCATCGTTGAAACAACAGAATGGAAACAGCGTGGATGAACAACTAAAGGCTTGTTTGAAAGATAACCGAAAAGCGATGGACGGCCCTCTTGCCATTTTTCCGTGAATACAGCAAAATCAGTGGCAGTGTGTGTGTCAGTGCTGGTAAGGAAGGGGATCCTTGTCCGGGTGAATTGCTGGAAAGGCAGTGGCAGTGTGCGTGGCAGTGATGGTGAGGAAGGGAACCCTTGTATAGACACTTCTTAAATGATCTTCTTTTGGAAAGGAAAAAAAGAAGCTGAACTGCAGTTGTACCTCATTGTATCTTAAGAATAGTTAGGTGTTTCACACTGAAATGCCAAATAACCGCAATATGGATTCCATGTCGCGTAGAATGTTAGGTGTTTCACACTGTATGCCAAATAGCGCAATATGGATTCCATGTCG
>CM031598.1:20694751-20697251 GCA_018398815.1 Conus ventricosus
GGGGTTATTTTTTGCAACTAGTGATTTCATCGTAATGATGCTGACCTTGTCAATCTTCATACAGAAACTACAGTTTCCAGTGCACGCAGACACACAACACACACACACACACACACACACACACACACACAACACACACACACAAAACACACACACACACACACACACCACACACACACACACAGACAAACACACACCAAACAAAATTCACACGCACACGCACACACACACACACCCCACACACACACACACACACGCACGCACACAACGCACGCACGCACGCACACACGCACGCACGCACCACACACATACACACGCACGCAAGAAAGCACGTATGCAAGCGCGCGTGCACACACACACACACACACACACACACACACACCCCACACACAAAACACACACACACCACACACACATACGCACACACGCACACCACGCCCCTCACACACGTACGCAGGTATGTAAGCATGCACGAGTGCACGCACGCACGAGCACACATGTACACACACACGTGCGTGCTGGCGCTTGTGCTCTTGTAAACACGAAATATGCACTTAGATGGACGTAGATGGAAGACAGACAGACAGACAGACAGAGAGAGAGAGAGAGAGAGAGGGGAGAGAGAGAGCCCAGACAGACAGACAGACGGATGGATGAACGGACAGGCAGACAGACAGAGAGGGTGTCAGCGCACCAACCTGCGATCACGGGCAGAAGCATCGGGATCAGAAGGAAGGGTCAGCGACACTTCATGGTGAGGGTACAACGTTCTGCCGTCTTCGGTGATAGGAACTGTCACACCTGGGACACACAATGATTTGCAGGATACTCTCTCTCTCTCTCTCTCTCTCTCTCTCTCTCTCTCTCTCCTCTCTCTCTCTCTCTCTCTCTCTCTCCCCCACCCCCCACCTCCACCCCCCATTCCCCTTCCAAAACTTCAGAAAGAACCATGGACTATGTTGAGTAAATTTTCATTAAAAAAAATTCAATTCATTTTTTTTTTCTTTCACTTGAGATCCCCTTCTCTCTCTCTATCTCTCTCTCTCTCTCTCTCTCTCTCTCTCTTTTCTCTCTCTCTCTTTTCTGCGTGTATGTGCATGTCCGTATGCATACACCAGCATATCTGGTCAGTCACCAACTTCAAGACAAAAAAGGGGGAAAAATCAATGTTGATTTAAAGATCGGATAATCAGGTCTAGTACAGCTTTACATGGAAGTCGAATGTTGCGCTTTTTGGGGGATCAAACGCTCAGACAGAAAAATATTTTAAATAAAAAGGCCTGCAACAGCTGCTGCTGTGTTCCCCGGGAGAAAACGTGAATGTTGTTTTAAAGATGATTTGAAGCCATCGTGGGGGGAAAGGCTGACAAGAAAGTTGACTTCTGTGCAGTTTTATTTTTAAACGGTGAAGCAAAGTATCTAACAGTGAGGTGGAATACCTCAACATAAGGCAGGATATTAGAAAAAGCAACGCTGAATATTAAAAGAACAAAGCAAGATATCACAACAGCAAAGCAGGGTATTAAAAAGCAACATAGGATACCAAATCGCAAAGCAGGTTTTAAAACAGCAACATAGGATATCAAAAAAGCAAAGCATGATATAATCCAAACTGAAGGTTTTTCTATGTCAACAAAACAGTTAAAAGAAAATGCAGTTTCCTTTTTGTTCGGGTGCCTCTGGCCTGCATATGCGCTTGGTAAATTGGGACCCTAAGTTTAGGGGTTATGTCCCTTTACTTACTTCACCCTATGGTCAAAAGCTGGATTTTTTTCCAAGAAAGTGGGAGGATGCCTATGTCAGCAGAGCTGCTGCTAAACAGTTAAAAAATAAAAATGATATCGTTCTAAATTTGCGGCAGATCATATAGTTCGGACGAAAGCTTTACATAGAAAGCAGATTTCCTTCTCTGGATATTCAAAAGCTAAAACAAAATACAAACCTTAAAAAAAAGTCCCCTTTAAAACATTTTTCTGTAAAAAAAGATAAATAATGTCCACATCAGTATTGTTTTTAGGACAGATGTTTCACACAACACCGCATACAACATTATGTTTTCTTCTTCTTCTTCTTTTTCCCTTCTCCTTCTGCTTCTTCTTCTTCATTCCATGAAGAGTCTTGAGGCGCCCCATGAAGAAACTTTCACCATGTTCCCCCAGCTTGGTCTTCTGTGTGCCAGGTGCTGGGTCTCCGCGAAGGGTTTCCCTTCCCCTTCAGCAACGTTGTCGTCCATCGTCTTTTCTGTTGCTCCATTCGTTTCGCTTCTCAACAGTTCACAGAAGGAAGGTTCTAGGAAAGCCATTGGCTTTCGTCGTCCGTGCCATCATAGTTTTTTCCTTGCTGGTTTAACGCGTGTGTCAAACGAAGCATATGAGCAAAAGTAGAATGACTGGGCCGCAAGTAGCATGGCGCAGTGGGTGCTTTCATTTGATTAATGTCAGCGTGGCGCTGCTACACCAGATGGTCGTGCAGGTGACCCAGTAGTCTTCACCGGTATGAC
>CM031598.1:20706384-20708884 GCA_018398815.1 Conus ventricosus
ATCTACTCATTTACTTTCCCCTCTTCCCTTCGCTTCACCCCCCCCCTGTCCATACAATCCACCTCCCTCGATCTACCGTCCCCCCCCCCCCCCCCCCCCACACACACAAAAATATCCCCCTTTCCCCCTCCCCCCCACCCCCCCCCCAAAAAAAAAAAAAAACCCTACCAGAAGGATAGGCCCAGTAGTTGACCCTCCCACCTCCACCCCCCCCCCCCCCCCTAACACCACCCACTCTTTCCTTCACCCCCATATCACCAACATCCTAACCCCACTACATGATTACACCTGTCCACCACTGCAACAACAACCCACTATATATTCCACAAAATCACACACACACACACACACACCATATTAACTTGCAGCACCTCCCCCCCCCTTTTTTTTTCTCTTCCCACTGACCACTTCCTTCCTTTGTCCCCATTTGTTCCCCCACCCCACCCCTCTGTGTACAAGTACACTGAGGAGCTGTATCTCCCCTCTCCCCTCTACATATAGGTATGCTTGGATGTATGTACATGTGTTTGTCGTGTGTGTGTGTGTGTGTGTGTGTGTGTGTGTGTGGTGTGTGTGTGTGTGTGGTGTGTGTGTGTGTGTGTGGTGTGTGTGTGTGTGTGTGTGTGTGTGGTGTGTGTGTGTTGGTGTTGTGTGTGTGTTGTGGTGTGTTGTGTGTGTGTGTGTGTGTGTGTGTTGTGGTGTGTGTGTGTGTGTGTGTTGTGTGTGTGTTGTGTGTGTGTGTGTGTGTGTGTGTGTGTGTGTGGTGTGTGTGTGTGTGTGTGTGTGTGTGTTTAACACAGATTCCCATATATGACCACTATCATTATTACATATTACCACCACTCATAAGATATAAGATGTCCTATGTATGCCAATCTCTTTTTTTTTTTTTTGCATATGCGTGTTTTTTGCATATGTGTGTGTGTGTGGATGTGCCTGTGTACATATCTACCTGCGTGTGTACATGGTTTGCGTGCATGTATCATGCATGCTTTGTGTGTGTGAGACGGTGATTATTTCATCTATACAACCTTCACCATCAATCGAATCATTGATCATCCCCCCCCCCCCAAGTTTTTTTTAAAACTCAACTGGCATTATCATGCCAATGTTATCATGCTATTTCACTTATGGCAATGATCAACAGCCTATAGCACTGTTTGTCTCACATTAGACAATGACCAATTATCCATGAATCATCATTTTTCCCACCCCAACCGGCATTGCTACATTAATGCCACCACATTATTTCACTTATGACAATGGCCACCCCTATAGTACTGTAGATCTCTCATCACAGTGATCAACATCCATCAGTCATTGATCATTTCCTTTTTCCACACTGGCATTATCACACTTGGCATACACTCTCCTACTCCTTTTACAAAAATGACCATCATCCTACACACTGTGGATCATACCTACACCTTGACCATCATCCACCCATCTTTGAACACCTGCCCCATTCCCCCACCGGCATTTTTACACCATGCCACAGCACCATCCCACTTATACAACAATTATCATCATCCTACACTATCTTCAATGATCCATGATCATCACCCACCAGTCATCTACCCCTACCCCCTCCACCCACTTTCTCAACCTGCAATATTATACCATGCACCTTATTATTCACTTACCTCAGTGACTATCATCCTACAGTACCATTGATCTCACCCATGCCAGTGAGCATCACCCACAGGTCACTGATATTTTCCTATGTCCCCCCACCTTGCACCATTGCACCTCACCACTGCATTTTTTCCACTTGTATAACAATGGTCATCCCCCTGTGGTACTACTGACTTAAATTATTACCATTTATCAGTCACTGAAAATGCTCCCATCCAGTGAAACACATCCATACTGCACTATATGAAATGGAGAAGCGACCAACTGACAAAGGAAGGTGGACAGCAGCCCCAACTGTTAAAAGGTAGCCTCCTTCGAATAACTCAAAAATATTTCCAAGGAGACAAATAGGAAGATGACTTGAGCAGCATCCAGACTTCAACAAGACGGATGCATACTACCGGATGCCCAGATCAGACCAAGTGAACATTGTGAGACTGAGGATAGGGCTCTCCAGACTTTAACATCACAGGTCCTCTATACTCCACACCTGTGAGTCTTCAAATTATCAATGCAGTGGGCAGCCCCAGAGACAGCGGAGCATTCCCAGCTAGGCCCAAAGTGGAAACCTGGCCTGCCAACTCACCAATGATTGCAAAACCCTACTGACCACTGGAGGGTCTTCACCATACAGCAGCCTCCGTCAGTACCTCTAGGTTTCCTACCTAAGTAAACGAAGAAGAAGACCATCATTGTAAGACTGAGAACTGGGCACTCCAGACTGTGACATCACATCTCTGCAATAATCCACACTGGCGAGTCTTCAATTTATCCATGCAGCCCCCGTGACGGCGGAACATTCCCAACAACACTAAAAGTAGAAACCTGGCCTGCCAACACCCGATGAGTGCCAAACTTTATTGAC
>CM031598.1:20713884-20721384 GCA_018398815.1 Conus ventricosus
ATTGCACTCTCTCTCTCTCTCTCTCCTAGTCTGCTCTATTAAATGGACATGGTTGCTTTTCTTTTCCTTTTCTTTTCTTTCTTTTTCTCTTCATTAGTTAGCAACTCTCTCTTTCCACATCTCTCTTTAGTCCTCCCTTTGCAGACTATCTGGTGCTAATGCTTAAACTTCACTCCTCTCATCTCTCTGCCTTTCTCCTGCAGAGACTACACCCCAGAACCTCTCTCTCTCTCTCTGTTCGTTCTCCCCCTCATCTCTCTGCTTCTCTCGTCAGAGCTTACACAGAGCCTCTTCCTCTGTCTCTCTCTGTTCGTTCTGTGCAGACTATCTGGTGCTAATGCTTAAACTTCACTCCTCTCATCTCTCTGCCTTTCTCCTGCAGAGACTACACCCCAGAACCTCTCTCTCTCTCTGTCTCTCTGTTCGTTCCCATCTCCCTGCCTTCCTGTAGGCGAGAGCCTACTCCCCCGAACTTCTTCCTCTCTCTCTGTCTGTTCGTTTTCTTCGTTCTTCCCTCTCTCTCACTCACGCATTACTTTATGCCCTCACTCCGTGTCCAAGGGCCAGTACCATTGGTCAGTATTTTTACCCCTGATACCCGAAGTTATCTCCTCTAATTCCATTGGATATTCAAATCATGACAGTCACGCCTACACGCCTTACTCTCTGTGTGGTCAATTGGTCATTTAATTGATTAGCTAGATTTCACCCCCCACCACGCACTACCTTCCCCCCTTTCCTACTTAACTGGCGCCGTGTGGCTTAACGTGTAGGCACTGGTCAGTGTAAATTGGCTAAATGAGTCCGGCCCAGGCATTGAGATGCGTCCGGGGCAGACATCGAGGCGTCGGTCAAAAGGCTTAGTCTGTCTGGGGGGACCGACCGTCTCTGTGGAGCCTCTCCGCTAAGCTTAATTGGCTGGACCCGACCCATGGGCCCGTCATCTGGCGCCTAGAATGTTTGAGTTGAAGCTTATGTCCGAACAAATTGGCTGGCGACTCCACGAGTTGGGTTGTTTCATTTTTTGTCCGTGACAATTTCCCCCTTGCAAAAGACCATGCTCCGCATTGTCTCAAAACAACGGTACAAAAAGGACAACAACCGAATTTGCTGACACACAGCTACACGTGCAAAGTTTGAAAAATACTTTACACCAACCGGTTTACAAATTTAAAATATATCATTAGTGAATACCACTCCAATGAGTTATAATTGACGTGCGCTCTTGCGTTATTTCGACTCATTTTATAACGACCTCTGTGCGCACTTATGCAATTCCCCTACCTGCGGATTTGCCATCTCTCCTTTTCACAATTCTTATGAAAGCATAATATAATATGATCACGATCCATGACACTTCACTGAGGAATCTCCATCCTAAACTTGTTGCAAATAATGCATTACTACACAAGCGGCTGTATGCTCCTAGCATAACTACATTCACATGAACAAGTCTCACAAAGAAAATATGAACAAGTCTCACAACAAAAATATGAACCATAGCCAACTGGGAATGAACCCATATCCAATCAACATAACTGTAATCAACACATATTATCAACAAAGCACCCCGGATATGACTGACTTCCTCTGAGTTGCAGCTTGCTAGACTACACGGCTTAAATAGTCAGCCCCGACATTCTGTCGACCGGGAATGTACTGCACTCGGTACCTGTAGGGCTGCAAGGCCATTGCCCAACGCAGCACTCTGCTGTTTTTCCAACTGCGCCTCCTGCAGGAATTTGAGTGGTGATGATCTGTCTCTATCACGAACTCTTTCCCATACAAGTATTTGTGGAACTTCTGCACGGCCCACACGACAGCTAAACACTCCTTCTCCACCGTTGCGTACCCTTCTTCACACTTTGTCAACTTCCTGCTAGCATACCTCACAGGGAACTCGACTCCTTCATGCTCCTGCAACAATACTGCACCTATCCCACCGCCTGATGCATCTGTCCGCAACAAAAATGGTTTGGACATATCTGGTAGCTTCAAGATGGGACGGGAACCTAGTCTTTCCAACACTGTCTGCAGTGCTTGCTCTGCAGCGTCTGACCACTCGACCACTGCCGGTTTCCCTGCCTTGATCAAATCACTGAGAGGACTCGTGATTGCTGCAAAATTTTGGGTACAAACTCCCTATAGAAACCAATAAAACCCTAGCAGACTCTGACTTCTGTTTTGGTCTTTGGTCTCTCTGAATTCATCATCTTCTCCACCTTTCCCCTTTCTGGCTGCTTTGTGTCGCCTCCGACAACAAAACCTAGGAACTCCTACTGTCTAGCCCTTCATACAGTGACACATCCCTGTATGACTCTTCTGGAAACTTAGGCAACAAAATCTCCCCTTCTTCTGCTGGGTCTCTTTCACCTCATCAATGATTGCTGCTGCGCCTATGGGCTGAGTCTCACGCTGAATATATCTGCGGAGAAAATTCGCATGGAAAAGTTTTAGTTTCCCATTCACATCAATTCGGTAATCCCGCCCGACCTTTTCAGTGATGGTGAATGGTCCTTTCCAATGCATCAGCAGCTTGTTGTGACCCGTGGGAAGCAATAACAGGACTTGATCTCCCGCCTTGAGGGATTGCTTCCTCACCTTCCTGTCATATTGCTTCTTCTGAACGACCCTAGCCTCCTGCAAACTTTCCCTTGCAACCTTACATGTCTCATACCTGTGCCCACCTTTGGAACAGGGCGAGATTGGGCCAATCAGATCGACGGCCACTCTCCTGAATGGTGTGTCAATTAAAGGGGGATGTTTAAGAGGCGCCTTCCTCTTCACCCCTCTTGTGGCTGACCTTTGACACACATCACATGACATGCAGAAACGCTTGATGTCTGCCATTGCTCCTGGCCAATGAAAGTCATCAAAGATTCGGTCAGCTGTTTTTGCTGGTGCCGAGATGACCCGCCATGAGCGACTCGTGACCCACTGACATGACAGTGTCACGATAACCTGCTGGTACCTCTAACTGAGTGGTCACCTTACCTGTCTTCCCCTTTGGTGAACACTCGGTACAACAGCCCACCTTTCACAAGAAATTCTGTCTCACCTCCTCTAACCACCTGTTTCTCTCCACCTCTTGCCAACTCCCAAGACTTCACGAGCGAAGGGTCTTGTTCCTGCGCTGCCCTAAACTCATCAGGCGACACATCTATGCCTGACTTCCTTGCTGGAACGACTAACGGTTTATCAACCCTTTCCTCCTTCTTGCTCCTTGTTTGAACTGCTGCCCCTGTAGCAGTCAACAACTCAGGATCCCCTGGATCCCTTGCACCCGGAATATTTCCGATGATCAAATCATGAAGGGGTTTCTCCATCACCAACGCAGACAACTCGCCTGAGAAGTAAGGGGTACGTACTTCTATCTTAGCAACTGGAAACTCCCTCACAGTGCCATCGATTAGAGTACAGGTCTGGATTTGCCCTGTCAAATCCCCTTTCTCGACCAGCGTTGTTCGTACTACACCGCATGAACAACCATGTCTCGTAACACTTTCACCCTCTGCTGGCCAATCCACCCTTCTTCCACTGGTAACGAACCACTCAGCCTAGTGCCCTCCATCCCTGACACTGACTGCTGTCCAGTGCTAGCCATAGGCTGCACTCCACCCTCTTCAGACTGAATCCCTTTTGGTTCCACTGCAGGTCGTTTCCTTGACGACCCTTATCCACCTCTTGCAAGGCTGCTGCCTTCTGGAACCTCATGCGACAATCCCTCGCCACATGTCCCTTCTTGTGACAAATGAAACACCTAATGTCCTTTGCCCTTCCTTCTGCCCCACCACTGGGTTTGCAGACTTTGCAGGAAACTCCCCTAGTCTCCTTGCACTCTTCTCACCTGTGCCTAGCACCTGTTTCTCCTGCACCTTCGTGCCCAAACGTGCCTCTCTATACACCTCTGCGAACTTCAACAACTCCCTGCTGTCTCTGGCTGTCTCTCTTTCAAATGTATGGTTAACTCAGGGCCGCAACCTGACAAAATCTGTTCCTTCATAACCAGCTCTTTCAATTCAGCGAACTCCTTCTTCGTACCACTCAACTCTAATTGTTGTTCAATAGGGTGTTCTTTTCTTCCGCCATTGTATCTCTTTCTTTTTTTTTTTGAACAAGATTTTATTACTACGACAGCCAAACTGGTGGTTTCCGACACGAGTGACGTAATAGCACAATCCTATGAATGATAATATTAGCTTGGGACAACGTAATTAGTTTTTATAAGACGCCTAGCGCCTGACCCAACTATGAGAGCGAATTTATAGGCAATCTGTGCGAAATGAGTACTCTGGGGCTGAAATGCCAAGCCTAGTATTAACTATCTTGGAAGCAATGCCAAGCCTAGTATTTAACTATCTTGGGAACATACAGTAAGACAACCCCTTGTCTTAGGATTACAACACTTAAATCCCACCCAGCTTCCTCTCTGAGAAGTTGAACAATTATAATAAATGGGCCAGAATATCCTGGGAGGCTCGCCAATAAATTGTCAACCTCGGGTGATGTCAGTGGAGGAAGGACTAGCGCACAGCCCAAACACACTCACAGCTTGCTTACGATCTCATTCATATATCATGCATTCGTCACATCAAACCACTAGTAAAGTCTATAACTTTACTACACATGTTCATAGAACGAAACATCAATGCATATGGAATCAAACAAAATAAAACATTCTCTCTTTCCTGAACTTCACAAAATCATTTATCTAAAACATCATTAAAATAACCCGGTATAAATAGATTTCTACTTTACCCGGCCAGGTGATCTTAACTATTCACGAATCACTGTCTTTTCTTTCCTTTTTTTTCTTTTCACTGTCACTTTCACACAACACGACACAACTGCTGGCACTGGTATTGGTCTGCTGGCACCGGCGTTGGTCTGTGGAACTGCTTGACGAAGTGACGCTGCCAGGTATGAGGTCGAACCCGGTTAGGATGGAACAGTGACTGTCAACATCGATCTGTTCTCCTTTCTTCCTTCCTGCATTAACGCATTGCACTCTCTCTCTCTCTCTCTCTCTCTCCTAGTCTGCTCTATTAAATGGACATGGTTGCTTTTCTTTTCCTTTTCTTTTCTTTCTTTTTCTCTTCATTAGTTAGCAACTCTCTCTTTCCACATCTCTCTTTAGTCCTCCCTTTGCAGACTATCTGGTGCTAATGCTTAAACTTCACTCCTCTCATCTCTGCCTTTCTCCTGCAGAGACTACACCCAGAACCTCTCTCTCTCTCTCTGTTCGTTCTCCCCTCATCTCTCTGCTTCTCTCTCGTCAGAGCTTACACAGAGCCTCTTCCTCTGTCTCTCTCTGTTCGTTCTGTGCAGACTATCTGGTGCTAATGCTTAAACTTCACTCCTCTCATCTCTCTGCCTTTCTCCTGCAGAGACTACCCCCAGAACCTCTCTCTCTCTCTGTCTCTCTGTTCGTTCCCATCTCCCTGCCTTCCTGTAGGCGAGAGCCTACTCCCCCGAACTTCTTCCTCTCTCTCTGTCTGTTCGTTTTCTTCGTTCTTCCCTCTCTCTCACTCACGCATTACTTTATGCCCTCACTCCGTGTCCAAGGGCCAGTACCATTGGTCAGTATTTTTACCCCTGATACCCGAAGTTATCTCCCTCTAATTCCATTGGATATTCAAATCATGACAGTCACGCCTACACGCCTTACTCTCTGTGGTGGTCAATTGGTCATTTAATTGATTAGCTAGATTTCACCCCCACCACACACTACCTTCCCCCCTTTCCTACTTAACTGGCGCCGTGTGGCTTAACGTGTGGGCACTGGTCAGTGTAAATTGGCTAAATGAGTCCGGCCCAGGCATTGAGATGCGTCCGGGCAGACATCGAGGCGTCGGTCAAACGGCTTAGTCTGTCTGGGTGGACCGACCGTCTCTGTGGAGCCTCTCCGCTAAGCTTAATTGGCTGGACCCGACCATGGGCCCGTCTATCTGGCGCCTAGAATGTTTGAGTTGAAGCTTATGTCCGAACAAATTGGCTGGCGACTCCACGAGTTGGGTTGTTTCATTTTTTGTCCGTGACAATCATAACGTTCGGGCCTCCCCAGGGGTTCCGCTCTACCACACAGGAGTCAGCGTAGCGTTCACCAGGTCGACGCCATATTCTGAAACGACCATCAGCCATATCAATACAAAAACGGCTCTCATCTGAGAACAGTATGCGTCCCCACTGCTGCCTGCGCCAGTTGATTCTGGCTTGTGCCTACTGCAGCCTGTCCTGCGGTGTCTTGGTGTCAGTACCGGACCTCTGTGAGGACGCCTACATGCCAGCCCGTTCTCCTGAAGACGCCGCCGCAGAGTGTTGAGGCTGATTCGTTGCTGGAGATTCCCAGGCACCTGTCGAGCAGTGTTAGCGGCTGTTTGCCGCCTGTCCTGCAGATGGGTTCGAACAAGATGGCGATCCTCTCTTGGTGTGGTGACCCGAGGACGGCCTGGCCGGGGACGATCATCAGTGGTACCAGTGACTCGCATGCGGTGCTGCAGACGATAGATGGCTAAGATGTGGACGTTAAAGATGTTGGCGACCTGCCTGACATCCACACCAGCCTCCAGATGGCCTAGGGCACGATTGCGTTCCTCTGCTCGTAGTCTTGGCATCTCTTTAGCGCTTAGACGTCAAGTCGTTACCTGAACCTTGTAGCGCGGCTTTATAAAGGCTGCATGCCTGCGTACTTGTCGCTGGTTAACTTTGCTCTGCATGGAGTGCACGTGCCTCACATGCAGCAACCAGTTTGCCATTTTTGTTGACCCACCAGTGCCGGGAATGAAGTGTTGCTCACACATTTTCTCACTGCACGTGAGTCTTGGACCCAAACAACTTGCCACAATGGTTCAATATTGTATATTCACCCCTTTTCACCTGCAAAATAGCCTTTCAATTTTTCGCGTTTTTTATGGAAGTCAGTATAGTATACAACACATATATTTTTATGAGCTGAACGTAATACAGCGCTCTTGTGATCCATTCGTAAACTGCTTATTTTATTGAACGTTTTACAAGTGGGCAGCGAGTGCAGTGTTTTACCTTTATCAATATATTCATTTAGTTTTACATAGAGAAAACCTGGTTGTGTTGTATTTTGTTCCTTTTCTAGTTTAGCGGCGCTACTCATTATCGTTTAGCTCGTGTGTGTGTGTGTGTGTGTGTGTGTGTGTGTGTGTGTGTGTGTGTGTGTGTGTATGAGTGTGTATGAGTGTGTGTGCGTGCGTGTTTTGTGTGTGTGTGTGTGTGTGTGTGTGTGTGTGTGTGTGTGTATGTGTGTGGTGTGTGTGTGTGTGTGTGCGTGCGTGCGTGCGTGCGTGCGTGCACGTGCGTGCGTGCGTGCGTGCGTGCATGTGTGTGTGTGTATGAGTGTGTGTGAGTGTGTGTGCGTGTGTGTGTGTGTGTGCGCGCGCACGCCGCGCGTGTGTGTGTGGGCTGTCTGTCTGTCTGTGTCTGTGTGTCTGTGTGTGTGTCTGTGTGTGAGTTCAGCCAGCAACAACA
>CM031598.1:20726384-20731384 GCA_018398815.1 Conus ventricosus
CGGGCCGGTTTTCCCTCCCTTTGACCAAATCATGAGGGGGGACTCGGGGATTGCAGAAAAAATTTGGGAAAAAAATCCCTATGAACCCCCCCCCCTAGGACTCGGGACTTCTGTTTTGGTTTTTTTGTCTCTTAAATTTCATCATCTCCCCCCCTTTCCTCTTTGGCTCCCTTTGGTGTCGCCCCCGACAAAAAACCCCCTTTGGAACCCCGGGGTTGGGAAAACCAACCTGGCACTTTTTTGGGTCTGGCTTTTAAAGATTGGCTTGCCTAACCCCTCTCAAAAATGCCCCAGTCCCTCATTGCCCCCCCATGTCTGGGGATGCTTTCAAAAATGTCATCCAGGGAAATTCCCCAACATTTCCCCTTTCCCGTCAATAGCTTCCTCTTTCACCCGGGGAAGCTGCAGGTGCGTTGACCTTTCCCAAAAAGGAATTTCTCCCCCACTGGTAAAACCCCCATAGGAGTGGAAAATTGTTTGTTTTTTCCCTTTTTTTAAGTCCTCACCGGGGCCCTATTGCAGAAACCCCTTGTCAGACCCCTTTTCCGGGTGAAATACTGGCTTTTGTTTGGGGCGATCTGAGCGAACAGGCCCTTCCAGGGTTTGTATGCCCTTTGCATCGCCGGGGGGTGACCTTTTTTCAGACGTCTATAGTCGACACAAATTTCTGCTAAACCTGATTTTTTTTCCTCATTTAAGGAGACGGGTGCACTATATTTTGATTTGGAGGGTTAAATAAACCCCAAAGGGTTTCCCTTTCTTCTTTTCTACCTCTCTCGTTTCATTGCTTGGTGGCATATGGGATGGGTAGGTTTTCACAGTACGGGTTTCTGTATTTTAAACCCTCCACCGTCCCTGTCTCTAAAAGTTGCCCGGGCCTGGTTTGTCGGGCCAGGGAGCCCTATATTTTTCCCAGGACCCCTAATTTCCCTCCGGGTCCCCTACGTCTGGCCCTTCCCCCCGTGACCCCACCCCTGAAATGATCTTTCCTGGAAACTCAGGAACAAAATCTCCCTTTTTTCTTTTTGGGCTCCCTTCCCCCTCCATAAATTTGATTGTTTGCTGGGTATTTGCGGTCCCCACGCTGAATATATTTGCGGAGCAAAATTTGCAGGGGAAAATTTTTTTTTTTCCCCCATTCACATCGATTCGGTAGCCCTGATCTCCCTTTTCAATGATGGTGAATGGTCCCTTCCCCAAAGCATCAGGGGCTTTTTTGTGATCCGTGGGAAAACAGTGTTAAAAGGGGGCCCTTTATCTACCACCTTGAGGAATTGCTTCCTCACCTTCCCGTCATTTCTGCTTTTCTGGACGACCCCAGCCCCCTGCCAAAAATTTTTCCCTTTTCCAAACCCTTTCACGTCTCATACCCGTGCCCCCCTTTGGAAAAAGGGCGAGAAATTTGGGCCCAAACAGATAAACCCCACTCTCCGAACGGTTTTGTTTAATTAAAGGGGGGGTGTTTAAGGGGGCGCCCCCTTTCCCCTTCCCCCCTCTTGTGGCTGCCCTTTTTCACCGTCCCCTGTCATGCAGGAAAAGCTTTATGTTGCCCCTTTTCCCCCGGCCCAAAGGGAAAAAAATCGAAGGGTTCGGTCAGCTTGTTTTGCTGGTTTCCGAGATGACCCCCCATGGCGACTCGTGCCCCTTTTCATGCCCGTGTCACGATAAACCCGCTGGTACCCCTTTAATGGTGGTCACCTTAAACCCGTCTTCCCCTTGGTGAAATTCACTCGGTAAAAAAGCCCCTTTCACAAGAAAATCTGTTCACCCCTTAACCTTTTGTTTCTTCCCCCTCTTGCCCAAATCCCCAAGGAAATTCCGAGCGAAGGGTCTTGTTCCCGCGCTGCCCTTTAAAAAATAAAGGGGAAAATCTATGCCTGACTTTTCCCTTTCCGGAACGATAAAAGGTTTATCACCCTTTTTCCCCCTTCTTGCTCCGTGTTTGAAAATGTGCCCCCGTAGCAGTCAACAAAATCAGGTCCCCTGGGGCCTTTCACCTGGAAAATTTCCCAAAATTTTTAAAAAAATGAAAAGGGGGGTTTTTCCCTCACCAAAAGCAGACAAATCGCCCGGGGAAGTAAGGGGGCGTAAATTTTATCTTGCAACTGGGAAAATCCTCAAGTTTTTCCCCTGATTAGAGTTTCGGCGGATTTGCCGGTTTAAAAACCCTTTATCGCCAGCGTTGTTCGTACTACCCCGCATGAAACCCAAACCGTGTCTCGTAACCTTTCCCCTTGCTGGCCAATTCCCCCCTTTTTTCCAAAGATAACGAAAACCCCTCAGTAGTGCCCTCCTTCCCCCGGGGCATGATGCGTCCGTGCTAGCCCAAAGGGTGCACTCCACCTCTTCAGATTTAAACCTTTTGGTTTTCCCCCTGTGGTTTGTTTCCCTTTAGAACCCCTTTTAACCCCTTTAGGTGTTTCCTTCTGGAAAATCATGCGACAATCCCCCGCCCCATGTTTCCCTTTTTGTGACAAAAGAAAAACCCCAATGTTTTGTTCCCTTTTGGCCCCCCCCCTGGGTTTGCGGATTTTCAGAAAAATCCCCTAGTCTCCCTTTCCCCTCTTCTCACTGTGCCTAGCACCTGTTTCTCCCGCACCCTTTGTGCCCAAAAGTGCCTCTTATACACCTCTGCGAAAATTTCCCCCCCTCCCGCTGTCTTGGCTGTCTTTTCTTTTCAATTTTATTTGGGTTAAAATCAGGGCCCCAAAAAAGACAAAATCTGTTCCCTTTTAACTAGCTCTTTAACTCAGCGAACTCCTTTTGTACCACTCAACTTAAAACCCTTTCTCAAAATAGTGATCTAGCGGGGCACCAAAATGAGTGTCGGGCTTTACCCGTTGTAATTTGTGAACCCAAATTTTTCCTGAAAACCCCCCCCTCTGTGAGGGCAAATCCCTTTTATCTTTTATTTCCCTTTAAAAGCGCCCCAAATCAGACTGTTGTTTTTGCTGGTAAAGCAGTGAAAATTTGTAATGCCTTACCCGTCAGTAAAGCTGACCCAAAAGGGCTGCCCCCCTTTTGAGGCCAACCCCCGACTGGTCGGGAACGTTTCGAAACGCTGATGTATATCAATCGAATCGGTTCCTTCAGAGAAAAATTTGGGAATTGGGGGCGGGGGGGCATTGGGTGCGCAAAGAGTCACTGGAAAATGAGTACCCTCCTCGGTGGTCTCCCTTTGTATTCTCACTTTCTCTGCTCTTTAAATTTAACCTTTAATCTTTCTGGTTTTCCCGCGTTTCCCTTGCTTTTAAACCTTTTGTTTCCTGGTGCCCGATTATCATTAGCCTGAAACCTTAATTTTTCTGTTTCCTGCGTGCTATTTCTCCGCGACACGTGTCTTTCCCCGGGTTCAAAACCTTTTTCCCTCTTTTTTTGGTTTTTAACAAATTCTTTGCAAACCTCTCTGAGAAAAATAGATCACGAGCGACGCTCACCCCGTTGTTTTAAAAAGGGGTGTTTTTTTTCTTCCGCCCCTTATTCTTTCTTTTTTTTTTTTTTTTTTTTGGGAAAAAGATTTTATTACTACCCCACCGCCCCCCAAAATGGGGGTTTCCCAAAGAGTGACGTTAAAAGCACAAACCCATGAATGATAATATTAGCCTTTGGGGCAAAAAAAGTTTTGTTTTTTTTAAGAGCCCAGCGGGCCGGGGCCCAAAATATTTAGAGGGGAATTATAGGCAATCTTTTTGGAAATAAGTTTCTTGGGGTGAAAAAGCCAGCCCAGTATTCCCCCACTTTGGAAAACAATGGCCCAAACCTAGTATTTAATTTTCTTGGGAAAAATTCGTAAGAAAAACCCTTGTCTTGGATTACAAAACTTGGGAAACCCCCCCAGCTTCCTCTTGAGAAGTTGAACAAATTTTAATAAATGGGCCAGAATATCCTGGCCAAACTCCCCCAAAAAAATTTTTTAACCTCGGGTGATGTAGTGGGGGAAGCACTAGCCACAGCCCAACACCTCCAGCTTGCTTCGATCTAAATTTATAATTTATGCATTGTACATCAAACCCCAGTTAAAATCTTTTAAAATTTACTACACATGATCATAGAACGAAACAAAAAATGCTTTTTGGGAAACAAATGAAATAAAAACTTTTTCTCTTTTCCCGAACTTCACAAAATCATTTATCTAAAAAATCATTAAAAAAAACCCCGGGTTTTAAATGTTTTTAAATTTACCTGGCCAGGTGATCTTAAAATTTTTCACGAATCACTGTCCTTTTTCTTTTTTCCCTTTTTTTTTTTTTCACCCGTCACTTTCCCCAATTTTTGGGAAACTGCTGGGAACCCGGGTTGGTTTGTGGGACTGCCCTGAAAGCGGCGCTGGCCAAGTATGAGGTCGAAACCCCAGTGAGGGGTGAACAGTGATATCAAAATCGATTGTTCTCCCCTTTTTTTCTTCCTTTCATTAAGGGATTGCACTCTTTTTCTCTCTCTTTTTCTTTGTCTGGGTTTTTATTTAAATGGGCATTTGGGTTTCTTTTCTTTTTTTTTTTTTTCTTTTCTTTTTTTTTCTTTTTTCCCTTGTTAGCAACTCTCCCCTCTCCTTTTCCCCAAACTCTCCTAGTCCTTCCCCTGCAGACTATTCCCGTAAACTCTCAACTTTGGGTTTTTTCCCCTTTCCCCCCCTTTAACTTCTGCTTTTTCTCCTTTAGAGGGTTTCCAACCTCTCTCTCTCTCTGTTCCTTTTTCGTTCTCCCCTCGTTTTTCTCGTTCTTATCTCACTTTTTTTATTTTGTTCCGATTGTCCAAAAAGGGCGAAGTACCCTTGGTTTAGTATTTTTCCCCAAGTTATCTCCCTCTAAAACCATTGGATTTTCAAACAAGCCGTCACGCCTTTCACACCTTACTCTCTGTGGTGGTTTAATTGGTTTATTTATTTTATTTGCTAGATTTCCCCCCCCCACATACCCTTTCCCCCCCTTTCCCTTTCTTAACTGGGCCCCCGTGGGGCTTAAAATCGTGGAAACTGGTCACTCTAAAATTTGGGTAGATGA
>CM031598.1:20738884-20748884 GCA_018398815.1 Conus ventricosus
TCATTCTCCACACCAAGAAAACATTACTACACAGCAAAAATGAAACCTGGATCAGGAAAACCAACAGAAACTCAACATTCGACGTAACCATGGGATCATATGATGGTGCAGAAACATGTGAACTGGTCGGACTATTCATGTTGTCCAACATCAAGAAAAAACTCGGAAAACAAGTCGGACTATACAGAGACGATGGCCTTGCTGCACTAACCAACAATCCAAGAACCATCGAAAACAAGAAGAAAGAATTATGCAAAGTCTTCCAAAACCACAACTTAAAGATTATCATTGAAGCAAACAAAAAGGTAGTGAACTACTTAGACATAACACTGGATCTCAACAATCACATATATAAACCATACAAGAAACCCAACGATACACTCTTTATGTACACACCAAAAGTAACCATCCACCATCTGTATTAAAGACCATACCCCATGGCATAAACAAGAGACTATCAAACCTGTCATGCAGTGAGAGAGTGTTCAACAATGCAGCAGTAGAATACCAGGAGGCACTACAAGCAAGTGGATACAATTACAAATTACAATACAACCCAGACAACAACACAAATAAAAGCAAGAAAAATAGGAAAGAAAAATCATATGGTATAACCCCCATACGACGGGAAACTCAAAACAAACATAGGGAAAGAATTCTTCAAAATCCTAACAACTTCATTTCCAAAAGAACACAAACTGTCCAAAATATTTAACAAAAACACTGTCAAACTATCGTACTCATGTATGCCCAACCTCAAAAACCTAATTGACACATCCAACAAAATGAAAATCAACACAGCAAAGAAGGGTGAAGAAAGGCAATCTTGCAATTGCACCAGAAAGGAGCTGTGCCCACTAAACAATAAATGTCTTCACAACAACATTGTATACCAGGCTACTGTGACATCAGAAAATGAAAAAGAAACATACATAGGGATCACTGAAAAACCACTTCAAAACCAGATATGCAAACCACAAAAAAGTCATTTAATAAAGAAAAATATAAAAAACCAAACAGAACTGAGCAAATATATCTGGAAACTTAAAGACGCAAAAACAAGCTACAATATATCCTGTAAAATCATAAAAAGAGCATCACCCTACAGCAATGTTTCAAAAAGGTGCAACCTATGTTTAACTGAAAAATTGTTAATACTATGCAAACCACACTTAGCAACTTTAAACACCAAAACAGAAATAGTAAACAACTGCAGGCATAAATGGAAATCGTTGTTAGTGAAACACCCAAAACAAAAACCTGAAATCCCCCAAAAAAACACATGCAGCCAACCCGCACGTGCAAACAACCGCTAACGGGAGCCCACACGCTTTATAACATCGGCGGTGGGCAAACCAAAAACCATCCTGATGACAGCGCAACACGCTCGAAAAAATTTGTAGATAGTTTTAAGATTCCTCTTTTAACTTGTTTTAACTAATGTTGCTCCCAAGGGGTTGAGCACTTAAAAAATTGTTTTAGGCATTTTAATATACTGATCTATATATATATATATATATATATATATATATATATATATATATATATATATATATATATATATATATATATATATAGGCTCATTTTGAGAAGCATTTTTTTTTCCCCATCCACCCACTTGAGCACATACTGTCAGTTAGGCAGTATTAACTACCACTGCAGATATGAATGCTTTTCTCCCCTATTTCTTCAATCTAAGACATAAGAGCACGCTTTGTTTATAATTGAATATTTCTTGCAGTCACTGCAACACCAAGCTGCTCTGTAAGTTGCTGGAATGGTGCTCAGTACTTATCCTTGGAATTTATTAGTTTTTTGTAATTTAGTCCCTTGCGGATTCATTCCAAGAACTGGTCCTCAGCACTTGTGTCTTAAGAGGTTATCTTTTTATATTTTCTGCTTTTCACAAGAAAATGTAGCTTGTTTTGTTCTTTCATGATTTTCTTTTGCTTCTTAGGTGGCACCTTTGGTTGGTTTTTTGAAAACTCAACAAACATTCTACGGTATTGCACACCAGCCGTTTCTGGGATAGCATTCTTCTTAAAACCGAAAAGGCAGAGGAGTCAAATTACCACTTTCCGCGGTCACTGAGGAGAAACAACCAAGTTTCGAAATATCGGTATATGACCAGGAATTATGTGTTAGTGAGTTTTCTCTCTATTGGAGATTATAAGCTTGCTGAAGGCTCATTTTGAGAAGCATTTATTTTACTTTTCCCCATCCACCCACTTGAGCACATACTGTTAGTTAGGCAGTATTAACTACCACTGCAGATGTGAATGCTTTTCTCCCCCTATTTCTTCAATCTAAGACATAAGAGCAAGCTTTGTTTATAATTGAATATTTCTTGCAGTCACTGCAACACCAAGCTGCTCTGTAAGTTGCTGGAATGGTGCTCAGTACTTATCCTTGGAATTTATTAGTTTTATATATATATATATATATATATTGTTAAAAATATTTTTTAAATGAAGTGTTAAAATCTACAAGCTTGTTTCAAGCCTTGCTATCTATATGAAGATAGCAAGGCTTGAAACAAGCTTGTAGATTTTAACACTTCATTTAAAAAAAAAATTTTGACAGATGTTGCTCCCCAAGGGGTTGAGCACCTTCCGATTTTTTAAGGACACTTTTATATTGTTCATAATATATATATATATATATATATATATACTTAACTTATTTATCAAATAAAATAGATTGATTAAAAGACTTTCTAATTCCATTGATCATTAATTGTGTATCATCCGCTGATTGAAAATTTTGGGCTCTATGTTAATTATATGAATATCATGAATTTCTTTATCTTCTGATGTCATGACTGCCAGAATGTCAACACAACGAAAGGTAAGGAGATATGATATCATCCTGTCTGCATCCTAGTGGGTTTTTTTCAATGCTGATCAGTGAGGATGATTAAGATGATGCTACGGATTTCCATTTCGGTCTGGGACTACATGACAGGGCTGTACTCTATGCTTCCTTTCATAATATATCCTGGCGTCAACCAGGCCCCAGAGAAACAAGCACCTGCAGTGTTGGTCAGGAAATTTGAGCAACACTCTCAGAAACGCATCCATTAAGTGGATGAAACTCGACTGTGTGGTCCCAGTCTTCCCAACTGAGTCCGCAGCAACTCAACTCTGGGTAGGAGCCGGTCGGGGTAAAAAACCCACATGACGCTGATGGGATTCGAACCCACGACCTACCAGCCGGGAGTCCGCGACGCTAACCACTTCGCCACGGCGGCTGGTGTCTGCGTCCTACTTTTATATCGAATCAATATGTCCACTGATCATTGACTACTATGGTAGATTCGATATTTTTGTGAAGCGTTGCTGTCCATCTACACGTACTGTTTCCAAAGCCATAAGTTCTAAACACTTCAAACATGAAATTCCAGTCAAGAGAGTCAAAGGCTTTCTCAAAGTTTAGAACAACAATATACCTGGCAGTCATTTCGAGTCTGATTCCTGTATAAAATCATATGTAAGTTAAATATTATCGCCCATGCATCGATTTGCAATAAATCCTGACTGAATTTCTTGGCACAAAGCAGGTAATATTTTCTTAGTTCTATTTGCGACGCAAGATGATCCTATTTTATGAACAACATTTCTTTATGAAATATCTAGAATTATCTGCTTTAGGAACGCAGACAATTAAGCCTTCTCTCTGTGTGGTGGACAATTCACCATCCCTATATGCTTCGTTTAGTGCTCTATTCACCATCCCTATATGCTTCGTTTATGTGTTCTATTCATCATCCCTATAATGCTTCGTTTATATTTAGTGTTCTATTCACCATCCCTATGTGCTTCGTTTAGTTCTCTATTCACCATCCCTATATGCTTCGTTTAATGCTCTAACTACGAAAGGTCCAGGTTGTCCCCAGATAAAAATCTAAAATTCGGCACCAAAACCGTCTGTGTCTGGACTCTTTCCATTCTGCATATTTTTCAAAGCATAGCCTGCTTCTTCATGAGTAATTTCTCCATCTAAAAGTTGTTTCTCTTTTTGTATAATTGTGGTATTTTCGTTTTACTTATTGATGTATTGCATGATTTTCAAGATTTTCATTGATTTTGCACTGTATACTGTAGAAGTTTAACACTTCGTCTTTTATTTCTTCTGAATCCTCGTTTAACTTGCCACCATGTTTTGTCATGTTTGCTATCCGTTTACAAATATAATTCTTTTCCCCAAGATTTCAGATATATTTGTTTCACCACCTTGCTATCCATCTAACTTTTGAATGAAGCAAAACGCCTTTCACATTTTTGTCCCGCAGAGAAATTAATTGTTGCTGCTCTTGCTTACATTCCATCAAATCATTTTCTGTTTCGTTCCTTTTTTTTTGTTTTTTGTTCTCAAGTTATTCTACTTCTTTGATGAGCATGTCTTCTTTTTCTTCTCGTTTTTTTTCCTTTTCGTTATTGCAAATGATTTTTTTTTTCTCATCTTATTTTCATTAATAAAAATCTAAGAAAACTTTGTCGGACACTTTCAATTTGATATCACGGCTTGGATTATCATTCTTTATACTTGTATCGCATTGTTATACTGCATATTCTTTTTTTTTTTTTACAACGTTTGCATTTCCGTCTTACTATCGTTTATATAATTTTCATCTTTTAGCAATGAGCACTTAAATTTCCAAAAAGTGTTTCTTTCCATTTACTTCTCGAATGACAATTGTAAAGTTATGAAAGAATGATCCGTTCTACAACCCGGTAGGATATCGGCGCCTTCGAAGTAAGAACAGAAATAATCTCACATGAGGAAAAAGACAACTCTACGTTGTTGTATAGGTGAAGTCCTACACCAGTGGAAACGCTCACTTTCTGTATTGTTTTGTTGTTGTTTTTTTTCTCCAGGTATCTGTAAGGCCACGTTTCTGTCGTCATGTTTACAACGAACTGCCTTGCTTTTGGATTGTTTGCGCGCTGTTATTGTCAAAATCGAGTGTTGGATCCTTGACAAGGTTCCAGTCTCCACAAGCCGCCGTGGCAAAGTGGTTAGTGTCGCAGACTCCCGGCTGGGAGGTCGTGGGTTCGAATCCCATCAGAAGTCATGTGGGTTTTTCTGCCCGACCGGCTCCTACCCAGAGTTGAGTTTGCTGCGGACTCAGATGGGAAGACTGCGACCACACAGTCGAGTTTCATCCACTTAATGGATGCATTTCTGAGAGTGTTGCTCAAATTTCCTGACCAACACTGCAGGTGCCTGTATCTCTCGGGCCTGGTTGACGCCGGGATATATTATGAAAGGAAGCGTAGAGTACAGCCCTATCATGTAGTCTCAGACCGAAATGGAAATCCGTAGCATCATCTTAATCATCCTCATTCTCATCGATCAGCATTAAAAAAAAGTCTCAAATTCTATGGCCCTTCATGCCTGCTCTCATGGTGACCTCAATTTCGATGTTCTCTCAGCGTCTGTGGCCTTGGTTTGGTTCCGTCGGGGTCACCGGTATCGGCGAGTCCATCGGGGCTGTCGTTGGACGGACGTGGTGGCGCCCTCCGGAGGGAGAGCTCACTCATGCCGGCTCCGTGACTAAGCAATTATTGTCGTCAGTAGGGGCCTTAGTAGGTGGTGTCCTGCGTATGTTAGACCAGAACAGGCGCCACTGAACACCATCGAAGTGACTCGGGAGCAGTGCAGTGTCTCCTCCGGTGGGTTGCCTCTTGACGACTTGACATTGACTGCTCCCTGTGGATTGCCGGTGCCGGGGCTGTGGCGGGGCCGACCGGGCTGTGGCTGTGGACGGGGTGTCGGAATGAGCGGCGTGGGTGCACTGCCTCTGAGGTGGCGCAGAGGTTGGGACAGCAAAAAAAAAAAAAGGGGGGGGGGGTGGTTTCCAGTCTCCAGCTGCTACGATATCATGATCATTGTATTTGTTTACATTTTCCGAAAGTTCTCGGTAAAATTGAGGGGAATCTTTATTTGGACCATACACATTAACCAGAAGTATTTCGCTTTCCATAACAGTGAAAGATATAACAATGTAATCTCCATTAGGATCTCTTCTCATGTTCTTGAATTTAAATGTTATTACTAAACAATAGCGCAAAACCTATTGAATTTGATTTACATAATGCAAACTGTGCCTTGTAACCCCATTCAGATTTCACATTTGATTCTATTTCTTTTATCAAAACGCAGCCACTACATAGAATATTGTTTCTGTCATCGATGTTAATGACAAAAGAAATCAGAAAATCGATCAGTCTGCGGCCATGAAAAACGAAACAATCTGTTGCTAGTCCATGGCGCAATCAACCAGTTCTTCATTAAGCTCTCCAACAAAATATGCTAACAATATCAAACCTTTCAATACTTGCGGCAAATGAAACAAACTGCGGCGTTACTGAAACACGACAAAACGCAGAAGAGCACACAAAACAAAGTGTGAAGTAACGACGATTTAATGCACGACACAAAACAGGACAAGAAATTTTCGGCAAAATGCCTTCCTCAGCGACAAAAAAATACAGACATAAACATGCACAATACTCCCCTTGTGAAGCCAAAGTCGCTTTCAATACTTGTTTAAATAATTTGTCAGTCAAGACATCATCCAACAACAGGCAACGACAACAGGTTGAAATCAAGCATTCACTAAAATACCAAAACAACATACACAAAAAGCAAAGAAGAAGTCAAACGCAACCAGTTTTAACATTTATCAGCTAGCCTGACATTCCAATCAACAATGAACAAATTTACCCTGAAGTTGTTGACAGAAGAAGAAGAAGAAAGTGCAAGTCACTGAGCTGTCAAAATCGGATTTTCCATTACAATGAATAATTGATCAACGAATGATTATTCTAACTGCAATTTCTTAAATCAACGAACCATGTTCCTTCCAGATTTAAATTTTTTTAATGACAAAAGAAAAAATAATACTTTTTTTTTTAACAGAATTTCACTTCCAGTTGACCCACCTTACCTTCATCTAAGCAGATCATGAAACGGAGTATGAACCGACCTATCTTGCACAGAGAGAGAGAGAGAGAGAGAGAGAGAGAGAGGAGAGAGAGAGAGAGAGAGAGAGGAGAGAGAGAGAGAGAGAGAGGGGAGAGAGACAGACAGACAGACAGACAGACAGACAGACAGACAGAGACAGAGAGAGAGAGAGAGGGGGGGGGCTGATTCTTCGATGTGTTTACCAGCAATCAACGGACCATTTCATTCATTTAATCGTGATTCTCATTGAAACAGATTAAGAAAAGCAAAGCTATATTTTACATACAGAAAACCATAGTAATAAATACCTTCATACATAATGAAATAGTTCACTTATTTCATGCTCACTCAGGAAATGATTTCGCCCCGTGTCCAATATCAGTGATATTGACAATGTCAGTGAACGGTTTGAAAAAAAAATGTAATACTATGAAAAGGGAGATAACTGATATTCAATCAATCATTTCACGATATTCATCAAAATTGAATCTCATGTGTCATATACATACTCTATCCAACTACACAATATCTATCACCAATCCCCGTATACACACATACACACACATGGCGCGCGGGGCGCGCGCACGCACGCACGCACGCACGCACGCACGCACACACACACACCATACACACACACACACACACACACACACACACACACACACACACACACACACTCGCGCGCCGTGTGCAATCCCTGAATTCACCCTCTCCCCATTTGCATTTAGTCTCACGGACACACAGCTATGCGGTACTGGTGAAAAAAGGCAGTAGTTCATTGGCCTCAGCGGGTTTCAAGCTCCTATGCTACTTGGTAACTGACACCTACAAGATGTAACTCAGGTAACCGAGGTATTTACAATCTAGACTAGCACACACACAAAATACAGGCTAAAAATTCCTCCGTCATTACTTTAATGACTAGGCAAAGATTTAAGAAGAAAAAAAAGGGGTGGGGGGAATGAAAGCGAGTAAAAGAAAGAAAATGAGAGTGAAAAAATTGGGGACATACATTATAAATATAAAATCCTTCACTAGCAGCATATGGGGACCATTGTAATCCATGTTGAAGACAGAACTATTCATATCGCCTGCTCCGAGGCCTTTCCGAGGCCTATACATGTATGTATATATGTATGTTTGTATGTATGTATGTATGTATGTACAGAGAGAGAGAGAGAGAGAGAGAGAGAGAGAGAGAGAGAGAGAGATTGACACTGACATTGACATCTTTTATTGACATTGGCTAATAGCCTTCATGTCAAGGGTTGGGTTGCAATGGCTTTTTTTCCTTTTGTATAGAAGAAACAAAAAAAAAGCAAAACTGCAAATTAGGTGTCTACTCAACTAAAGACAATCAAGACATGATTTCCACCAGTCATTTGTGTTTCTAGCCTTTGTCCTGGCACATGATGACTATCACACAACAACCATTCCCTGCACATGTGCACTCTGATCCATCCTATCTCCCATCGACTTGCACGCACGCATTTACACCCTCATCTTCCCTTCTTACCACTCACACGCATTATCTATACAAATGAGAAAGAGAGAGAGAGAGAGAGAGAGAGAGAGAGAGAGAGAGAGAGAGAGAGAGAGAGAGAGTAAACAAGTGGGTAGTGGGTGAAAAGAGGTGTAGACTAACAATTCCTCCCTCATGAAAAATGACGTGGCAAAGATCATTTAGAAAAATCAAATGGGGAAGGGGGGGGGGGGGGGAGGGGGGAGCAGAGAGTAGGAGGGAAGGGTGAGATAAGAGGAATGAAAAGGGGATTGAAAAAGAGGGCGTTAGAATGTTGTTGTTTTTTTTTTTAATCTTCACAAACTGTTCATGGGTAACCGTCAAATTCTATGTTGAAAACGGAACCATTTACGTTGCCGACCTGGGGACACCTTTCGTTTGCTGAATGAACTCATACATTTTTTAACAACAAATGAGTGAAAAAACAAACAACAAGCAAACAAGCAAACAAAAACTGAAACCAAATCAAAGTCAGGCAAGCAAGCAGCCAAACCCAAACCCTGAGAATCATTCCAGCATTTGCACTGACTGAAGAGAGGTGGTGCACAGCAATGATTCAATACCATCTCAAACAAAACACTGAACTTACTCCTAAGCGCAGTATAACTCACGTTGACTGCTTTAAGATCTTGACAGCTAGAATGGCCCCGTCTGAAGCACACTACGTGATTTGACTCAATGAAGGGACGCAGCGCAGACATCCAGTGTCTGTGGGATGGAGTTGTCACGTGGCAGACTGCACACAAGCGCGGCACGCGGCGTTTGTTATTATCGACTGGGGCTGACAGGTGACACTGGGACACACGGCAACCATGTCCTCCCTGCCTTCACGGCTTTGCGTGTACCACCCAGAAACATGATTTCCACCGCAACATTGAGAGCGTGACAGCACCCTTCCCCTCCTCCCTCCCCTCCCCACTCCTCCCCACTTAATTTGTCACCTTACACATCCGTTCACTGACCGTCGATCACAGTCCTCACATCACAGTGTTTAATACATATCATCTTTCATATCCCCCTGTGGTATGCATAATCATCTTATGAACAACCTTACACGTCAATTTTTTTACGTATCATTTCCCATGTCACTTTCTGGAAAGCATCTCACCTTGTCAAACACCTTCTTGAATGGAATTCCTGTGTCTGCTATCCTTGAATGGAAGGAGAGCTGGCTGGACTCCATTGACATCTACAACATGTCAACCAGACTGATGAAATTGCAGTCATAAAAAAATGTTTAAACACCATGAAGTATAAAGCAACAAGGAAAAGTACCGTCAGATTCTTCAACACACACTGACCTTAAAAAAATTCATAATAATCGGGCGACCAACTTTTAGAATCGACTAACAGAATCTACTAAACGAGCGCCCAGTGCTAAGAGTTTCAAAAATTGTGTTGACTGCAGTAAATGTGTTAAATATTGACTTTGATGATGATGACTGACACACCCAACTTTAAATAGCCTGAGGGTGCCAGACCAGATCATGCATCAGCATTGGTTTGCCG
>CM031598.1:20753884-20758884 GCA_018398815.1 Conus ventricosus
ATATATGGAAGAAAACATTGCACAGAGCTGCATATAAACTCATAAACAACAATGAATACATGGCAATTTAGAATAACAGAATGCATTATGTAACTAGAGGAAAAGAGGGGAGGGAGGAGGACGGGGAGAGAGAGAGGTGGGTGGGGAAGTGGGGACACAGAATAAAGAGACGGAGTCTCTGACACAAGGGGAGAGAGAGAGAGAGAGCTCTCTCAACCACCGTATAGTGTTTCAAGCCACAACGATTACTAGGGGGGGGGGGGGGGGGGGGGGGGGGGATATTTTCGGAACGATATTGACAACAATTACAACAAAACAACGAAGGGAACAAAAATAGAACGACATACATAAGACACACAGGTCAAGTGCGTATTACGTCACTGGCACGCGCTCTTTTCCCCATCACGGTTCTTCCCCTTGACAGTTACAAGTGCTGGTGTACTGGGGGTTTGGGTTTCTGTCCTAGTGCAGAGTGTCCTAGTGTGTTTTCCTCTGCAGGTTCACATCAGGGGCTCCTGTACCAGTGACCGCAGAGTCACTGTGTTGCTTCCGGACAACTGGCCTGTCAAGGGCGCGCAAACCAATCAAAGCATGTTATAATTTGTTATAATTCCTGGAGGGGGAGGAAGAAGGGTGGGGGTGATTGGTGGGCAGTAGCAGCACAAAACAAGAAGATATTTCCTTTTCTTCTCTCTTAACCCATCAAAAAAAGTTTTCTATTTTTTGTTATTGTTGTTAACGTGTCAGTTCTCTCTCTCTCTCTCTCTCTCTCTCTCTCTCTCTCTCTCTCTCTCTCTCTCTTCTCTCTCCTTATATATCACCACACACACCACACTCCACACACACACCACACTGTTATATATATATATATAATTTATATTATAATAAATAAAAACTAATAGATAGATATATATATATAATATAATATATATATATATATATATATATATATATATATAAGAGAGAGAGAGAGAGAGAGAGAGAGAGAGAGAGAGAGAGACATATATGTTTGGTCTCACTTTCTATGCTAACTTTAGTGGCATTATTCTCACGCCTTATCCTATCGCAGCCCTGGCTTCGGCAATCCACAGCGAGCAGTCAATATCATGTCGTCAAGAGGCAACCCACCAGAGGAGACACTGCACTGCTGCCGAAACATTTAGGTGATGTTCAGAGGTGCTTGTTCCGTTTCCAGATACGTGGGAGACAGCATACTTAATGCCCACTGATGACAGTAATGCTCAGTGATTATGGAGCCAGAGTGAGTGAGCTTCTGCCTCCAACGAGAGACAGACAGACAAACGGACAGACCGACGGACAGACAGACAGACTGATGTATGTTTGTAATGTATGCACAACACACACACACACACACACACACACACACACAACACACACACACACACACACACACACACACAACACACACCACCAAACAACGAAATCCACAGTACATTTCTCCGAAGTTTCGTTTAAATGCTTCTTCATGGCCTGGTAAAATTGGCTTTGTTGCCTACAATAAAGTTTGCTCCATGTTTATTGCACATAAAAGTAATCAAGGCGTAGGATTTTGTTTTCTGAGTTGTACACTGACTCGAAAGAGAACAAAAATGTCTATACGCCATTAATTTAAGGCTATGCAGTGGTATAGAGAACCAGGTTAAATATGAATCAAAAGCGAACTTAGAAGTTAAATTACTGTTCCTCCAAACGAAAGAGACAAACAAATTGAAAGGAAACACGTGCCTTGCCTGAAGACACCAAAGACAAACAAATTGAAAGGTAAAACACGTGCCTTGCCTGAAGAACACCAAAGACAAACAAATTGAAAGGTAAAACACGTGCCTTGCCTGAAGAACACAAGACAAACAAATTGAAAGGTAAAACACGTGCCTTGCCTGAAGAACACCAAAGACAAACAAATTGAAAGGTAAAACACGTGCCTTGCCTGAAGAACACCAAAGACAAACAAATTGAAAGGTAAAACACGTGCCTTGCCTGAAGAACACCAAAGACAAACAAATTGAAAGGTAAAACACGTGCTTGCCTGAAGAACACCAAAGACAAACAAATTGAAAGGTAAAACACGTGCCTTGCCTGAAGAACACCAAGACAAACAAATGAAAGGTAAAACTGTGCCTTGCTGAACACAAAGACAAACATTTGAAGGTAAACACGTGCTTGCTGAGATCACAAGACAAACACAATTCTGAAAGCCTTTTAAACACGTGCCTTGCTAAACACCAACGTGAAACGCGTCGAATTTTCTATAATAAACAGTTGTTTAATCTTTAGTTCGGCGGAACAGTATTGACTTTTAGTTGCTTTAATTTCGCTGAGTCACCTCTTTCAACTCTTAACGATTTGCTCAGTTATTATTTGATATAGTCAGTGGACGGCCTCTCCTCTCTCTCTCTCTCTCTCTCTCTTCTCTCTCTCTCTCTCTCTCTCTCTCTCTCTCTCTCTCTCTGAGATGACCCTACATGTCCACTCCGTCACGGCAAATGGTCCATGCAAAACAGTGTTGAACCAGGGGTTAGCAACCAAGCAGGTAAGGAGATCACACTTGCGGTGGGAAATACCAAAGGAATCGCTAGGCCACCAGAAGCTGCAGCAACGGCGTTCTGCTACAGGAGGCCACAAATCATGGTCTGGAACATTCATGGAAATAGCATGGAAGTGGGGGGTTGTCAGATGGCTCTGTTGACAGGAGGCCACAAATCATGGTCTGGAACATTCATGGAAATAGCATGGAAGTGGGGGGGGGGGGGGTTGTCAGATGGTTCTGTTGACAGGAGGCCACAAATCATGGTCTGGAACATTCATGGAAATAGCATGGAAGTGGGGGGGGGGGGGGGGTTGTCAGATGGTTCTGTTGACAGGAGGCCACAAATCATGGTCTGGAACATTCATGGAAATAGCATGGAAGTGGGGGGTTGTCAGATTCTCGCTCATGCAACGTCGACAAACAATCAACCAGTCAGACAAAATAAAAGTGAGTTCCCTCTTTTGATTATCAGCTACAGCTGTGACACTATTTACACACAAATTCTTTCTACTTTGTTTCACAAAATTAATTCCACATATTTTTTTCTAATTAACTACATCAACAGGTCCTCATGGACTAAAAGAAACCTTTTTCTTTCAAAGGATGCACCCACATTTCCACACTCAAAAAATAATTGTTCCAAAAACAGTTTGTTTCCCGGTCCTTACAGACCTATGACAATTCTCTCTCAGTTTCTGGTCTCTGTGACTTCTTGTCAACGTACAAAACAAACCGCAAACTGTGCCTGTGCCTCTCGACAAAAAGACTGTAGCCCTTCTTGACCCAGGGAAAAGGTTCCTGATGGATCCTCCACGAGGGTCAGCTCTGGCCTTCAGTTTACAGCTCCTGATGGATCCTCCATGAGGGTCAGTCCTGGCCTTCAGTTTACAGCTCCTGATGGATCCTCCATGAGGTCAGTCCTGCTTCAGTTTACAACTCCTGTGGTTCCTCCATGAGGTCAGTCCTGGCCTTCAGTTTACAACTCCTGATGGTTCCTCCATGAGGGTCAGTCCAGGCCTTCAGTTTACAGCTCCTGATGGATCCTCCATGAGGGTCAGCCATGGCCTTCAGTTTACAACTCCTGATGGATCCTCCATGAGGGTCAGTCTGGCCTTCAGTTTACAACTCTGATGGTTCCTCCATGAGGTCAGCCATGGCCTTCAATGATAACCTCACAGACCCCTCCCTAAGGCTTTGGGGAAAAACTGTAAGGCATGCGTTCTTGGCCAGCCTCGCTGTCAGTACGGCGCCATTAACCGGTCTTCTCTCTCTGCTTAACAAGGCTGTATAGGTTCATTAGCCTGTGATCGCTTGAAACACCTCCCGATTTCTAGCAAGAGGACTAGAACCTCAATGGCAATAGCAGTCTGTTGAAAAGACTTCCAGCTGGGTCTGGTCATGTAGGAACAAAAGTAAACTTCATACGGCTTAAATTTCCTAACTTAAAAGTGCTATCCGACAGCTAAGGGAGTAAGACACCCATCAAAAAGGCAACGACTTCAGGAGGCGCGGTTCAAATCCCAGCAGCGCCAGCACTGTCTCTGACAGCAGAAGGGCATCTGGGAGTCATGACCTGGGTGTGGCCCGGCCCCCTTCTAGTGTAAGGAGTTCAGGGCCGAAACACTTGTCTGAAGGGGGTTTGTTTTCTGACGACCTTCTCCTGTCACGCACGCTCTCCCTAAAACTGTGCATGTCTATGTAGACTGTATATTCAAAATCAAAATGTTCTGAAAATGTGTCCGTCTTTTGTTTGTTATAGGACGACCTCTGAAACGGTTCTGTTCCAGGTCAAGTTCCAGGTTGTTTGAATGTTCTCCACCATTTTGTTTCGCAATATTTTAATCTAACATAATCAGAATCGACTTTGTTTTTAACTGTAAAAAATTTTTCATCATACAAAATGCACGTTCTCAGACAGGTTGGCTAAGGTGAAAAGATATCGTTCAACAAACGTGGGAACCTTTTTGATAAACATAGGCATGAAACAAAACTTTTGTTGTATTTTGGGGATATGAAAACTATGTCTTGTTTCATAACAACTACTTTTGTTTATTTATTCTTTTCATACTGACAATTGGAGGTATAACTGAAAGGACGTGGGGGGAGAAACGAGGGGAAGTGCTTAAAGTGCAGCCACCAGCCAAGGTCTGACAAGTACCGGCTCTCAAAGTAAAGAGAGCCACACGACCGCTAAGTGCCAGACGTGTTCGTGACCTTAGACACTAAGATGCGAACGAGGCTGATGTATTTATAGTCCACTGACGTCATGCACTGCCCGGCCAGGTCATGACCCATGGCTGCAGAACAACACCGTGACAGTCCTGTCCCTGATGACTCCTCACACTGAGCGGGCTCAGCGGGGTCAACTAGGGGCAGGAATAACTCAGGTGGTAGAGATAGGATTCGTGATCCTTTTGGGGTTAGCGTTCGAACTTCCTTTTGAGACATTTCG
>CM031598.1:20763884-20773696 GCA_018398815.1 Conus ventricosus
CATCATGCCTATCAGCATATCCTTGGATCTCGTCAGCTTTGTTGCTCAGCCATGTGCCTTGCATCTTTCGTAGCACCTCTTGATTTGTTCTGGGTATGTTGTTGTACGCGTCTTTTTTGGAGTTGGACTTGGTGTCACTGAGGTAAGCTTTGTGCAGAAGATGTTTCTCATCCAGTAGCTGCTGGATGTCATCACAGTTCTATTCTAACCAGTCCTTGTGTTTCTTGGCTTCTGGTTCCAGGATCTGTGTAGCAGTGTTGTAAATCAGTTCTCTGAAGGTCGACCAGTTGGCTTCCACATTCTGGTTGTCAAGAGAGGTGGATTCCAAACATTCTTCCAGTGTGTCTACAAACAACTACTACTTGGTTCTGGTGTTCTTCAGCTTCGTGACATTGAGCCGTCTTGAAGCCTTCTTGCCTTGCTGGCATCTCTTGGGTTGGATCCAGATGTTTAACTTGCCGACTATGGGACGGTGGTCAGTCCAGCATTCCGCACTGCAAAAGGATTTAGTGACTCTTACAATCCCCCTTCCTGACAATGTTAGGACTAGAATACGATTGGTGCCCCATCCCAGATATAGAACACGAGTGGGGCCCTCAGCACTTGTGTCTTAAGAGGTTATCTTTTTATATTTTCTGCTTTTCACAAGAAAATGTAGCTTGTTTTGCTTTTTCATGATTTTCTTTTGCTTCTTAGGTGGCACCTTTCGTTGGTTTTTTGAAAACTCAACAAACATACTACGGTATTGCACACCAGCCTTTTTCTGGGATAGCATTCTTCTTAAAACCAAAAAGGCAGAGGAGTCAAATTACCACTTTCCGCGGTCACGAAGGAGAAACAATCAGGTTTCGAAATATCGGTATCTGACCAGGAGTTATATGTTAGTGAGTTTCCTCCCCATTGGAGATTGTCTCCCCCTTGGAGACTATGAGTTTGCTGAAGGCTCATTTTGAGAAGCATTTATTTTATTTTTTTCCCCATTCACCCACTCAAGCACATACTGTTAGTTAGGCAGAATTATCTACCACTGCAGATATGACTGCTTGTCTCCCCCTATTTCTACAATCTAAGACATAAGAGCAAGCTTTGTTTATAATTGAATATTTCTTGCAGTCATTGCAACACCAAGCTGCTCTGTAAGTTGCTGGAATGGTGCTCGGTACTTATCCTTGGAATTTATTAGTTTTTTTTGTAATTTAGTCCCTTGCTGATTCACTCCAAGAACTGGCCCTCAGCACTTGTGTCTTAAGGGTTATCTTTTTATATTTTCTACTTTTCACAAGAAAATGTAGCTTGTTTTGCTTTTTCATGATTTTCTTTTGCTTCTTAGGTGGCACCTTTCGTTGGTTTTTTGAAAACTCAACAAACATACTACGGTATTGCACACCAGCCTTTTTCTGGGATAGCATTCTTCTAAAAACCAAAAAGGCAGAGGAGTCAAATTACCACTTTCTGCGGTCACTGAGGAGAAACAATCAGGTTTCGAAATATTGGTATCTGACCAGGAGTTATATGTTAGTGAGTTTCTTCCCCATTGGAGATTGTCTCCCCTTGGAGACTATAAGCTTGCTGAAGGCTCAGGTGCGTGATCTGGAGGTCCCGATGATATAGACAGATAGATCTGCCACTCCCGACCTCACCCCAAGAGCCCCTCCCCTTCCCATCCCTTGTCCCCCTTTTGCCTTGCTCCAATCTGCATGGAGATGACTTGAGCTTGGAAGACAAAAGTCCCTCAAGCTGCTGGTCAGACTGGCACACCTCTCTGTCTCCTCCTCCGTTCTGCTTCCATATGGCAAAGTGACTTCCGCAACAATCGCTCGTTTTGATGAAGCGGAGTGGAGTAGTCGGTCTGATCTCACGTCCCTTTTCTGAACATTTCTGTCAGGTGTTTCTTTTTCTTTTCTTGTGTGTTCATTTGTGCGTGTCCTGTTTCTTCCCTGATCTCTAGACTTTCTTTTGCCAGCTTTCTCTGCCTTCTGAACTTTCCATTTTCTACCAGGTGTTAGCTTTGACTGGAGGGATCCCACAACTGTGTCTCCCGAGTTTTCAAACATGATCAATATCCTTACTTTTCTCACTCTGAACTCCTTAACAATGGATTTAAGGGGTAGCTTCAGCGTAGCTTTGCCATCAAAGAACCTAACTGCGGTTTGACCAGATGGGATACCATAGCATTTCCTCGTGTCTTTTGAGATTTTACCTTCCACTGATTCCACTGTACGTGTGTTGATATCGTACAGCAGCAGAGGCCGTTGAAGCTTTGGGGTCAGTTCAAACTTCAGGCACCTGACTCAGTGTTTGCCAGGTTTTTGTTGGTTTGTTTCACCTACAGGCTTCCCTCTGCCATTTGCTTGGTTTCGTTTCCCCTCTTTGTATTTTTAAGGAGTCATCATAGTACCATCTTTCAAGGCTCTTAAGTGGTTCTTCGGTTGTTAATGTTGAGTTAGCTGTTGGCTACGATGCACGTAACCACATTTTCCTTTCCGCTGTGAAAGACCCCGTGATTTGTTGTGTGAAAGTCGTCCTGAAGGAAGCAACAACCCAGTCAGCGTTCTCCACAAACCTCTACCGGGTGCCGTCCAGTTATGCCCAGAGGGCCCCTTGTGGAACTCCTGTGATAAAGCCGTAGCCTCCCACTGAGCTATCCCATGAGCTGAAAGGAAAGCCCAGCGTCAGTTGCTCACCGTTCCAGCAGTTGGCCCTAAGCACCTACGAGTCCACCCTCCCCTCCTCTCCTTATTTCTTTCGGGTCTCCTCCGACGCCTTCTCACATTGTGTACATCTGCCTGGACCCATGATTGCGTGTTGTCCAAGTGTTCTGAGACAAATACTCTGTCAAAGAGGGATCTCCAGACCTCCCTGCCTTCGCCCACGTGAACAGAGTGGAGGTTTATTATCAACAACAACAAGCATTATCAGTTCATTAGGTCCCCCAACAGGCCAGTCCAGGATTTCTATCAACGTGATATGACAGGGCCCGCCACTGTGATGCGCTCGCGTCTTCCACTATGCCCTGTAGGATTGGCAGGAGCAGGGAGTTATGTAGCGTCTGCAAAGTGAAGGTCTGTCTAGTCTGCCTGGAACAGTGTCTCACGTCATGAAAGCTGCATATGGAAAAACTGTCCCAAGAATGGACTACTTTCAGACACCTGGACTTTATGTCCTAGATCAGTGATCATTTGTGCCATCCGTACAAAAACATGGATATTCACTGTGCCATGTAGACGTATCTAATACGCACGTGTCCCATCCATAGTAATGTTTTTATTATACCTATTGTGTAATGTAGTACAATATTTAAAATGCACGTGTCCCATCTATACAGAAACATGGATTCTGTCTGTATCATGTGGAGCTGTATCTAACATCACATGTTCAGTCCAAACAGAAACGTGGACAGTGCCTGTATCACGCCGACCGTTATTCAATACCCACGTGTCCTGAACATGCAGAAAGAAAGAGGCGTGTGGCAGTAGGCGTGAACGCAAAATGTACAGTATGTAGGCCTACTGTGCAAACGTAAGTGAAAGCACTGCACAGTAAAACTATACATTTACGTTTGCGTGTTTACATTTACAAATCTGTGCTAAGCTGGAATGCATAATTCAGTCTAACACGGAGATTCGCTGTGCACAACACCAGATAACCGTTATCAGTGCCGTTTGTTGCTCTGGATGGCAGACGACGCCAAGCGACACTGACCACGGTGACCACTGTCCTGAGGAGACCGGACAGCACGCTAACCAGCTGGGTTTAAGCATGCCACAGACGTGACCCACACTGTGTTATAACTGTCATTTGTTGCACTGTGGATAAATCATACATAAATGAGCCCATTCCTCTCCAGCACGCTGACCAGTCTGGTTCAAGTCTGGCACCGACAATGGTCATGCGGCGAACGAATCGAATCTGTCGGAGCCCATCCGTCTCTCGCTCGATTTTTCTTGATGGGTTAACCCCCCCACATGCTACAATAGTACTGCATTACACGGCTACCAGTCGTAGAGGAGTACCTCTCAGCAGACTATTCAACAGATATAGCCAGTAAATGAATGCTGAGGAGACAAGTGGATGGTCAGGCACAACACTATCGCCGCTTCTGATATAGTTGCCCATGAACAGAAGCTTGGAACTTTCCAGCTGTTAACTTGTCTGGGATCCACCGTCGGTGGTGAGGGATTTGAACCAGAAATCCTGTCATGGGCACCGAAGACAACACCAGTGCTGTCCAGACCAAACCCTGTTTGGAAACAGAATAATATTTCAATGAAACACAAGATCAGGCTTCCGCCAGTACTGGTACACCCCCTTTGACTGTGTGCGCGCGAGGCATGGAGCCTCACAGTGGGTGTGGAAAACAGAATCTAAGCCTGAAAATGAGCAATTATCGAAAGACACTGAACATCAGATACTGTCATGTAAGTAATCAGAAAATAAACTACACCATCATGCAGCACATCCCACTACATGGAGACCTTCTGACATGAGTTACGAAAAGAAAAATACGCTGGTTTGGTCACGTTACGAGATCAATGAACAGGAAAAAAAAAAAAGATGGATCGACAACGTTACATAACAGACGGGGGAAACGATTGGGAGAGGCCTCGGTACACAACCGACAGAACTGGAGGACTCTGGGGACACTTCTGTGCATTGCCCCATTGACTCGTCACAGAGTTAGATTAAGAGAGAGAGAGAGAGAGAGAGGAGAGAGAGAGAGAGAGAGAGAGAGAGGAGAGAGAGAGAGAGAGAGAGAGAGAGAGAGAGAGAGAGAGAGAGAGAGAACAAGAACAACAACAAGAACAAAAATTTAATTCTTCAGGCCTCCAGCCCCTAGAATGGGTCTAACATAAAACATAAAGTTATAGATTTCACAATGCATCCAGATTTTCGTTGTAAGCCCGTCTTAGCTTCAATGCATTAAAAAGGTATACGCTAAGCTTGCGAATATTACTAACAGAGCCATTTCTTAATAAACTGACATACGGCTGCTGTCTCATAATCAAATATTTCACTCTTAAAATCTTGTAAAGAACACACTTGTTAACAAAATGATCTTCGTCTTCAAGCTCATTGCAAACTGCACACATAAAATTTCCATTTTTCTGAAACATTCTTCTGAAGAAGGATCCATTGATCGCAGCAAACCAAGACGTAGATTTATCAAGCAATCTCGAAAACATTTTATATCAATGAATTCGAAATAGCGTTCCACTTTCAAAGCTCGTTTTAAACAAACTATATCTTTGGTATATTTCCTTAACCATTACAGATTCATCCCATTCTTGTCTATATATATCTTTCATTCTCTGTTTGAACGATGATACAAAAGTCTGCTCACAGCCCACACCTTGTTGCAACCATACATATCCAAATCCGAGACTGCACAGAATGTTTTTTAACTAAAGTTACCCAACATTTTTTGCCATTTTCATCTAAATTAAAAAGCATTAAGTATGCTTGTCTGGGTAATCTGTATGAATCCATTTTCAATAATTTGAGCCAATAACGTATACATCTGACTGCACTGTTTATGTACAAGGGGTAGCGTTCAGTTTCCTCCATAGACAAATTTGTTTGGCACTCGAAGAGGTACATTCAAAAAACGTTTACAGGCAAAAGAATGTATTTTTTCTATATTATCAAGCCTTTGAAGCCCCCACATTTCTGAGGCATACAAGAGAATGGGCTGCACCTGAGCATCAAAGATTCGAAAGAAACAGGCTTTGGAAATGTCATTCAACTTTGTTATATGTTTTACACAGTCAACACATGCTCTCTTACCCTTCACTGCAAGAGATCTACTCCTTTCTTTATACTCATTTTTGTTGTAAAAACGTATCCCAGATAATTATCTCGTTTACTACCTCTAATGGATTTCCATCAAGATTCCAGTTTTCTTTTTTCCCTAAAAATCCGCCTTTTCGAAACACCATGACTTTCGTCTTATCCGTATTTACAGTCAAAAATAGGTTTTTGCAAGCACTGTTCAACGTATTAATTTGATTTTGTAAACCAATAGCAGTGCTGGATAATAATACGATGTCATCTGCGAACAAGAGGAGATAAAGTTCCGATAATCCAGGCAAGATTTGAATACCATGAACACCTTTGCTATCCACAGCTGCTGCTATTTCATTTACATATAGCGAAAATAAAATCGGGCTTAACATACATCCCTGTCTAAGGCCCACCGGGCAGTCAAAAAACTCGGATAATCCATCTTCAGTACGTACACAAGACAAAACAGATTTGTACATAGCATGAATAGCAATAAGAAATTTTCCATGGATTCCAATTTTTAGTCAAAATGCTGAAAGGGGTTGTCGTTGAACCGAGTCAAACGCTTTCCTCAGATCAACGAAACAAACGTAAAGTTTACCACCCTTCTTTGACAAACGTTTTTCGACATTGAATTGAGAGTAAAAATGTGATCTGTTGTGGAGTATCCACGCCTGAATCCAGCCTGGGACTCTGTAATCCGCTATGTTTATCCACCCATTCAACGAGTCTCTTGTTCAAATTGAAGTATAACATTTACTGATTAAGCTCAGCAGAGACACACCCCTATAATTATCAGCTAAGTTATAGTCCCCTTTTTTGAAGATAGGTACAATAATTCCCTTTGTCCATTGGTCTGGATAACTCCCCTGGTCAAACAGAATGTTGAACAGTTTCGTTAAGAAATGAATAGCTACTTTATCCGCCAGTTTTAGCATTTCTGCTAAAATATTATCCACCCCACAGGCTTTACCCTGTTTTAATTTCTTATAGCGTCAGACACTTCCTGCTCGGAAATGCCCCGGTTCAGCTCGCTGCAGTCAACAAATCTCTCCTCTTGACTTTCTCCACCATGTCTATTATTGTCTGATCTAACCTCACTACTGAACACTTGTTGGAAATGTGTACACCACTGATCCGTCGTTATATCTTTTGAAATACAGTTTTCTTTTTTCCACTCCCCTGTTTCAGTTCCTTCCAAAACAGTTTACTATTATTATGCAGGGATGCCAGACGTCTGGCTTTGTCACGTTTATAGCATGTTTTCTTTTTCTTTAGTAAATTCTTGTATGTTTTACGAGCTTCAACATATTTTGCTCTGTCATCATTATCCTTAGTTCTCCTGGATATTGCTAGCAAATGTATAGCACTGAGCTTTGCCACATCACAGTCGGTATCAAACCAAAGTGCTTCACGCAGGTCCCCTCTGACCAAAACCCGCTTTTGCATACATTCACTTGCCTTTAACAACACCTCAGTAAATAATTTTAATGCCTGATTAATGTTGCCGTCCAAAAGAGAAAAAGCATTCCCGCACCTATGTTGCAGATCTGCGGAACTTAAAACATCAATAAATAAGTCTTCCTTGCTGTGATCCCAAATCAGTTTATCAATCCATTTTTTATCATGTGCACTTTGTGAACTAGCAACACCATCCGCATATTAAGTGACAATGATACTGGGAAATGCGGCGAATCAATAAAGGAAAGAACATTCAATGAACGAACAGTATTTCCCAAACACAATTCTCTGGACATTACTACACAGTCAATCGTGCTACCACCTGTGGATGCAACAAATGTAGCGATTCATCAAAACCAAAACGACAAAGACCGTTCAAAATGACACAATCAATATTGAACACAAATCCAAGAGCTCTTTGCCAAACGCGTTCTTTTCTTTGTCATCTGATTTCCTTTTAAAGAGCTAATCTTCCTCCGCCAGTGATTGCACACAGATACCCACCGTCAAAGCCCCCATCAACTGCCGCTGACACAGCGTTTGCACAACCCGTCCTCGCGTTCATGTCACCAATGACAATAGAAAAAAGTCCTCTATCCGTTCATACAGATCGACGATACACTGCTCTAGCACTTCCATACCAAATCCATGTTCTGCATAATTCCAATACCTGCTAACATAAGGATGAATGTACAGACAAATCAAGAAAACATTTTTATTCAGGTTAAGTAGAGTTTTGTCTACTTCCAGCACCACCATGTGTTTCGTATTTTACTTCAATTCTCCGCACAAATTTAGACAATGACTTGCGGACAAACACAAGTACCCCCCCCCCCCCCCCCCCCAGACTTTCTGGCATTAGCCGATAGTTTTGTTGCTGTAGACATGTATACGTCATACTCCTTAAACGCAGAATATTCATATTGATCAGAGTCAACAAATGTTTCATTTAACGAAAATATATCAAAAGACAATAACGACTTGACAACATCTTTGATGTCAAGTTTTTGCAACCAACCGTTGCAGTTCCACGTACACATTTTTATTACATCAGGGCTTTGGCCACATCCCTATTTACGTGTATTTGTGCTCCCAACCCTTCCCCCCTTTCAGTTGTCCACTCCCTCTTCCCCTTCCTGGTGGTTGTGGTCTCTGGTTTTTATTCCCTGTTTTCACCCACTGCTGCAGTGTGTGCGTCTGTGTGTTGCGATCACCAGGCCCGCTTACTGAAGCGGCACGTGCTCGATGGCGTGTATTCACCGGGCTTCTGAAGTCCGAGGATGGGGAAACCCCTCCAACCCATCGTGCGTTCCGTGCAGCATACTGTTGTCTGTCAAGGTCGGACTGCGTCACACACGCCACGTCATCGAGCTGTTTCTCCCTTGTTTGTTTCGTGTCTGGGTACTCCGATGTTTGGAGGATGTACTCCTGCCTCGAGGTAGGGGGCAAAACAAAATCGTTGCTGACGCTTTCCGAGTGCTGGATATGTGGGAGATTCGTAGGATCATGAGCGAACGGTTCATCATGGACATCCTGGGACTGAGTTCCTCCAACGCTCATGTTGTTTGTCAGTAATTCGTCTCTCTCACTGCCTTTTTCATTGACTTGTTCAGTGTCACCTTGGTTGCGCTCGTCATTCCTTGCAGGAAACGGTGTTTTCTTCTGTGATTTCACTTCTTTTGCTCAAGATCATATGTGAAGATCTCGTTTTGTGTAATTAATTTATCAAATCTGAACTTTGGTTTCTGACCAGCATTGTACAGTTCCTTAGCAGTGTTCTGAAGTCCTTGCCTTTTCTGTCTTACAGTAAAGGAAAAATCTTCTCTAACATACACCTTTCTGTACTTTCTGACGATTTCAAGTGTCGAGCATTGTTCAAAACTAAACACTTCTGTTATATGCAAGAAATTTCACTATGATTGCTTTCTCCTTGAGTGTCCTATGCGCTCTTTCAATAGCGACATCTTCTGTGATCCCCATCCCATCTCTAAGCACTGCTTTCACCAGACTCTCACAATCATCCCAACTTTCTCTGACCACTTCTTTCTCAATTCCGAAGAATAACAAGTTGTTTCTTTTGCTGTGGTTTTCCATAGACTCGCACTTTTGATTGATGAAGTTCAGCTGGTCTCGAAAACAGTCATTTTCTTCCTGAAGTTTATCGCACTGTGACCGAGGCCCCTGACCTCTTGCTGCAGCTCCTCATGCCTCTGATCTATTTAGCTATCTGTGCAGTCACTGACTCCTTCATGTCACTCATAGCTCTCTTCATCTCTGCGGTTTGATTGTCTTGCTTAACCTCTATTCTTTCCATACATGCTTGCATATCGATCACACCTCTCATCAGTGCTTGAAAGTCAGAGGCTGATTGCTGGGTCGAATGTGCAGATGAGTCACGATCTCCCTCCACACTAGAACCAACCCTGTCAGATAATGTAGTGTCCCCACTTTTTTCATGATCTTCATGTGATCCCGGACCTGGTTGGCCTCACCCACACGCCAGTAAATAGCATGACATGAAAATGAGCACAGTCGAGGTCAACAAGCCAAAACAAGAACGTCTATACAGG
>CM031598.1:20783310-20822303 GCA_018398815.1 Conus ventricosus
GAAAAAGAAAAAAGAAAAAAAAAAAAATTTCCTTTAAAATATCGGAATCATCGTTGTTTTCATCACGCCCCACACACACACCACCCCAAAACACAACACACACACACACACAAAACACACACACACACCACACAACACACACACACACACGGGACACAAAAACCGGACAACACAACCATAACAAAACCACATGGGGGCGCGCGCCGCGCCCGCGCTCGTGCATGCTACCACTCCCACAAACAAGTACCAAAAAAGCACACGCAGATGTCATACAGAAAACACACACACGCACACAAAACCCACACCCCGCACGCACGACGCCGCACACAACACAAAACCACACCCATGCACACACACACCAACACACCCACACACACACACACACACACACACCCAACCCCACACACACACACCCACCACAACACCCCAACCACACACACACAACACCACAACCACACATCACAACCCACACCACACACCACACACACCACAACACACACACACAACACACACATAACAACACCACACACACAGTCGCGCGCGCGCGCCCGCGCTCGTGCTGCGCACGCACCCCCACTAACAGACGACACACTAAGCCACGCAATCATACAACAACACACACCCCCCACCAACACACCCACGCACGCACGCACCACGCACCACACACACAATACCCCACACCCATGCACCACACCCACACACACACACACACACACACAACAACACACCACACACAACACACACACCACACCATCCACACGACTAACTGACTGAAACCCAAATTTATTGCAATTAACTCAAGGTTGTATGACTTTTAAGAAAACTTAGAACAAATATGAACGTTTTTATTCAAAGCAAAGAAGCATAATTAAAAACACAAAAATACGTCGCCCCAACACACACACACACACACACCCACCCAACACCACACACCCCAAACCACACACACCACACACACACCGTACTCACATCACACACACACACCACAAACACACCACTTACATAAATACACAAATACACAACCCAAATAAAACACCCCCAACCCTCACAAAACTCAAACTTACACACTCGCACACACAGCAACACACGCGCACACACACCCGCGCCCCCACACACACACACAACACACACACACACACACACACACACACCAACACACACAACACCGCCCCGCGCGCGCGCGCCGACCACGCACCACACCATTCATATCGAGCACTCTTACACACTGCATTCACTTCCAAAAACACACTCTTTCACCACACTACACCGCGCAGCACAACCACCACGCTCCCCAACACAAACAACACACACCCACCCCACCACACCACACACACACCACAACACACACACATAACCACACACACCACCGCACGCACGCACACACAAGAAAAAAAAATTCTCCCAAATTAAAAACAACCCTGACCCCTTTGACCCCCCCCCCCCCCCTCCTCCCCCCCGGGCGAGGGGATCAAGAAAAGACGGGGCAGCAGAAGGAGACATGAAAGGTTGGAGCTGTCTCGGAAACCACTTTTGTCGCGAATGAACGGGCCGTCCCTAACACCAAAATGGTGAACATGTACACAGCACAGGGGAAAACATCAAGCCGATTCGAGATGTGATGACACGTCGTATTTTCGGGATACCTTCGTGTTTGCTTTCCGATCTACTGTAGGGTGAAACCGGGGGCCCAAAATCCACCCTCGACATCCCCCAAAGCCCCTGGGCAAGCTATAAACAAAATTACGCTGGTTTTTTTATAGGGGAATGGTTAAGGGTTATGCCGTTACTCTACGGGGCGCAGGTGCAGAGACACCCGAACCGACAGAAAAAACTTTTCGGAAGGTGGCTCCATCAAACGGTAAACTGGTGTGCGGCTGTGTGAATCGACGACGTCGTTCTAAATTTTCCCGCGATGGGTTTTTCGAAGACAACTGCTTATTCGTTTTGAAAACGGGAAAGAAAGACCATGTCTCGGGGGAATTTTTAAAAAGGCCCCTCCCTTGGAAAAAGAAGACGCAGGGCAACACAAAGCTGCAGGACCCAACATGGTTTTAGCCCGCCGCTGCCAGGGGACGACCCATTTTCCCGGGGTGACCGCGCACAGAACTGACATAAATACCTTGACATGTTCTCTTTCCAAATTCTCATGAAAGTGAAAAAAAGGGGACTGCTTGGTTCCATGTTAATGAAATCAAAATTTGAGTCGCTTTTTTTTTTTGTTTGCCATGGGTCGATTTTTTAAAGGGGTTTTTACGCCTAACTCTTTTTAAACTTCGTTCGTTCGTTCGTTCGTCCACAAAAATCAAAGCAATAGGGCATGACGAATAATTTCAATACACAAACATAAGCACACCCCAAACACACCACACACACACACCCCCACACACACAACACCCCAACACACACACACACACACACACACACCGCCGCGCCGCGCGCGCGGGGCGCCTAAGAGCCCATTAACGGGTATTCGAAAAAACCAATTTCTTGTGTTTACATGTAATCTACATGGTAAAAAGGATCATTAAGTATGGAACGGGCTGAATATTCCGTAAGGTGAAAGCTTTGAGTGTGTATGGGAAAGGGGGGAAAAAGGGGGGAAGAGAGTGGGTGGGGGGGGGGGAAAAACCTTGCCCACGTGCAAATTAGACGCAACCTACGAAAGTTTTTTGCCTAAAATAAGATTTTAAAAATTTCAAAAATTTTAAATTGGAGAAAAAAACACACAACACAAAACCACACACACCACCAACACCACACCCCAAAACCACCTTTTAGGGGGGAAGGGAGCAGGACGGGGGGTGGGGGGGGTGGAAATTAAAAAAATCTTCCCCTGATGACATTTAAAAAAAACAGCCCCAAAATTGCCAACCCAACCGTTCCAAAAAGGGGGTTGAAACCTAACATAGTCAGCGGGGAAACTTTAAGGGCTTTATCTTATCATAAAGGTGAAAGTGATTTTTTTTATATACGTCAAATAAAAAATGAGGGTATCGGAGTCTGACCCCTGCACAAGCAGGCCGGTTTTAAATACCTACATAACCAACCATAAACCCCCGCCTAGACAAGGTTAGATTTGGGGTTGGCCCCGAATTACAAAATTTGCTTTTTGGTTTATCCATCCCCTCTGTCTTCCGAGCTGAATCTTAAGGTACGATTCGTCTATCCCCAAAAGAACTTGTCAGAAAGTGGATAGCTTTAAAAAAAGAGGGGTATCACAATTCAAAACATCGATTTTTTTCTTCAGCTTCCTTTTCAAAAGTCAGCTAAATTTATTGCCACGTAAACGGGGTGTCCCGGGGCCCCTAACAAATTACATTTATACCCCTTATTTTCTGAAAGAGAAATAAGATCTCACCCCAATCTGAAAAGAAAAAGATTTTTTTGAAAAGAAGCCCAAGCGCGAGAGTCCGAAGTTAAGTTTTGTCTAGTATAAAAGGCATTCAAGTATAAAAATTGTGCTTTTAAAATGGCAAATAACTCTGCTGTAAAAATAAAATCCTTTCGTAATATGTATTTTTTTTCTAATGTGAGCGCCCGATTACAAGGGGCCCCAACACGGGAAAACTAAAACAAACCATCCTGAAAAAAGTTAATAGGAAAGTATTTCCTATCACAAGTCTTGGCAAGGGTATATAACAGAGGAAATTTTCTTTTTTTTCAATCTCCGTAAAGGAAAGTTTCAGCCTGCTCTGACAACCACGAAGGGGATGAACAACTGGAACCTCGGCAAAAACCCTCAAGAGAAGGTTAAATTTTTGAAAAAAACGGGGGGAAAAAAAAATCCCGGGGCAGTAACCTTTGTTCGATCCCTTGAAAAACTTTCGTACTTTTACCTTTTATTCATTTGAATTTGAATGGTTCTAGCCTTTCCCGTAAAAATTCAGGGCAACTTTGCCGTGTCATTTAAAAGGGAACACCCACCTCCTTGTACGCAGATCAATTGAACCCCTCGGGGGTCCAATGCAAAATTTTAAAACTAAACGATCCCAATACTGTTAGCTTTTAAATCGTCTTTCCAGCGTAAAAAAAACTTTTTGGCCCTACGACAGAATTGAACGAACTACCCTGAGCGCATAAGAGATTTGAACCCCCTTAATCAAGATAGCAGATAGAAAACTATAAACCAAAATTTTTTTCCTACCTTTTACAAAGGTAATTGATATGTTTTCCCAAAAAGTTTATGGAAAGGGTTACACCCAGAAACTTTTTTTTGCTTTGGGTTTAAAAAAAAATTTTTATCTACCTTTTAGAGACAGTTTTCTGCCTTCAAACGCAATTTTTTTTTTTTTGTAAAGACAACCCAAAAAACCCTTTGTGAGCGTAAACCGAACCCCTTTATTTTAGTAAAGAAAAATATTGTCCCCTATTTCCTGTATTTCAAGATTTTTTTTCTTTTGGGTTTTTTGTTTGGAAAAAAATTTCAGTTTACATTTTCCCCAGGCAAATCTCTGCATACAAGGGTATTGGGCACCAACACACACACACACAAAAAACACACACACACACACACACACACCCCACACACACACACACACCCCAACCACACCACACACACCACACACACCACCACCCACACCAACACCACACACACACACACACACCCCAACACCAACACACAACACCATAACACCACCCACCACACACACACACCAAAACACACACCACACACACACACAACCCACACAAAACCCAACAACACCTCTTGCATACTCCCGAGCCCCCTCCCCCCCTACGCATCTCCTCTCTCTCTCTCTCTCCTCTCTCTCTCCTTCTCTCTCTCTCTCTCTCTCTACTCTCTCTCTACTCTCTCACTCTCTCTCTCTCTTTGTTGAACAAAGTTAAGCGTTTAATTGTATCCACCCGAATCGCACTTTCTTTATGTTATGCAAGGATCGCGAATATAAAAATTTGTTTAAAGAGAAAAGAGAAAGCAGTTCATGACATCTTTGCCTCAATAATTTATTAACTTCGGTAATTAGTCAACAGAAATTCTGGAAATCTGTGCGTAAAATTTCCAAGACAAGAAGGCAGCCTTTGAATGATAATATTAGTATAACGATTGGTATTGTACATTTTAAAGAATTGTTAGAAAGAAAAGACAAATTTGATAATGATCTGATTTCAGGGAGTAGATATTAGTAACCAACGTGCTTTTGGAAATCGTTATAGTGCTATAAACAACGACGATTGTTGTGATGACGATGATGATGAATCCGACGATAGTGATAGTGAAAGTGATTTGAATCAGCCTATCTCAGCAAAGAAATTTTGAGCGCTTTAAAGACACTTAAAAAATCGCAAGGCGGCTGGACCTGATAAAATTATAGAGGAATTTATTAAAAATGCTTCCAAATCAAACTTAGTAATGGAATTTTTTGTTAAATTTTTCAATTCCCTGTTTAATAGAGGCATATACCCTGAAGCTGGTGTGAATCAATTGTTTTACCATTACATAAAAAGGGTGATGTTATGAATCCAAATAACTACAGAGGAATTTCGCTGTGTAATGTATGTAGTAAATTGTATAGTACAATTATTAATAAAAGACTTCAAGTTTGGGTTGAGGATAATAACATTACAGGCGAATTTCAAGCTGGATTTAAACAAAATCATTCCACATAGACCATATGTTCACATTATTAGCTTTTCGTTCAAAACAGTTTTTGTCTGAATCGTAAATTGTATGTTGCTTTCATCGATTTTGAGAAAGCCTTTGATTCTATCAATAGAACTATACTTTGGCCTATTTTGTTAAAAAACGGAATTCATGGAAAGATGTAAAATGTATTATGAGTAATGTATTGACCATGTAAAGCAAGGGTGCGATGTGGTGCTGCTTTATCAGATTATATCAACTGTACATCTGGTGTGTTAAGCAGGGTGATGTTTGCAGCCAGTTTATGTTTCCTTTAGTTTATAATGATTGACTTCCAAATCATAAGCACTGGAAAGCATGTGCCCATTTTGTAAATGAAGTTCATCAAATATTTATTTTACTTCTTGCTGATGACGTTGCATTAATATCAGAACTGTAACATGCCTCCAACTCAGTTGAATAGTTTGCAAAGGGCAGCTATTCACTCCCAAGTTAAAAGTAAATATGAGTAAGAGTAACATACTAGTTTTCAGAAAAGGCGTTTACCGCTGCTAAGAAAAATGCCATACAATGCAAATACTTAGGCCTGTTTAAATGTATAAAATACTTAGGGATAATTTCCTACGAGATTAATTTCACATTTGCATGTAAAGATATTGCTTCAGAGCAAAAACGCATTGCTATTATTATGAAGATATTGTCTATGCTTAACAAATGAATCCTTGCCTTGTTTTTGAAATTGGTTTTGATGCAAAAATCCGCCTATGTTACAATATGGGCTGAACTGTGGGGTCTTGATGCTGGAGCTGCACAAATGCGAAAAGTTCATTTATTTGCTTTAAAAAAGTTTTTAAGTGTCTCACCACAACACCAAATGATCATGTGTATGGTGAGACTCCAGCTGTTATAATGTGCAAGAACTGGTTAAAATAACTCAGATGGCTGAACGTAGATTGCCTCATAAAGCGAATAAAATGCTGTTAGAACTAAAATAGAGGCAAGATGAACTGTGTGTCGCCTGTTAGAATGAAATTATTACAATATGGTTGTGGGGGGTAGTGTGGCTTAAACCAAGGTGTCGGAGATATGAACAACTTGTCCTACGTTTAAAGAAAACTTTAATCGATTGTAAGATGGCAAAGATGAATTTCCAGTTTCAAAATAGTAATAGGTTTAGTTTTACCATCATTATAGAAAATTTAATGGTGCTGCATTCTCTCCCAATGTACTTCAATGCGTATGGACAGGCACCTGAAGTTTATAATGACTAAAGTTTAAACTGGAGTGTCTGAGAATTTTTTGTTCATCATTATCGTTATAAACAAAAAAAATCAAAAACTCTGATCTGCTATGTCCATTATGTCCGACAGTCAAGGGAAGAATGAAAGTGCATTTTGAAGTAACCTGTCCAGAATTACAAGATTGAAGAGAAAAATTCATTCCAACGGAAATTTTACACAAACCTTGTCTGTTCAGGGCTTGGCTTGTTAATGACAACAAAAATGAAAGCATTGTAATACGAGTTGTGCTGTTTATCTGTATAAACTTTCAAAAGGCGAAGCGTTTTGTAATGTAATTATCATATTGAAATCTGGAGATGCTGCTTTATTTGTAATCTCATGTACACCCCCTTCTGAGGGGCCAAGCCTATAAGAATAAAACAAATCTGAATCTAATCTGAATCGCTCTCTCGCTCTCTCTCTCTCCTCTCTCTCCTCCTCTCTCGCTCGCATCTCTCCTCCCTCCTCCTCCTCTTGCCTCTCTCTCTCTCTCTCTCTCTCAAAATCATTATGACACAGAGTAACGGGTAAATGCAGCCCCTTTGCCTTTTTTAGAAAGCAGTTTTCCTGTCAGAATCAATATCAAGTCCCTCACGGCTTTACGGACTATAGTCGCTACGCGCTACATCACACAGCTAGGCATTACAGGCACAATAGACACAAAGCTTCAAGCTTTTGTAAATAGTGACCGAGTACACAGGGAAGGAACTGGAAAAAGGATTTTGTGAATACACTTGCCGATGCCTGACCACACTAAACCTCACCGAGCCTGACTCAACCCTTCGATACGTAGCTGACATGTCTCGCAGCTAGAACAGTTCTGTATGCATCTGTTGTGTATAATGTGCGCCCGTTCGTGTGGCGTTCGTGTGTGTGTGTGTTGTGTGTGTGGCGTGCGTGCGTGCGTGCGTGCGTGCGTGCGAGCGTGCGTGTGTGTGTGGTATGTGTGTGTGTATTCTATAAAGTTAAAAGACTGTCTTTGGAAAAGAACATTATATTCTACCTTTCCAGATAATTATGTTATATCTTTATTTAAATTTAGATGTAGCAACCATAAATTGCAAATTGAAATTGGAAAGACACCACAATGTTCCAAGAAATTGCGTATTATCGTAAAATGTGAAATGGGTGAAATTGGAGATGAATTTCATTGCATCATGGAATGTCCAAAATATAATGAACTTTCGTGAAAAATTCATCCCTAAAAATATCTCAAACCAAAGTCTGTTTTCAAAATTTTGTAATTTATTTCAAAAAGGAAGACGCATTTGTTTGAATATTAGTAAGTTTCTAAAAAAAAATGGGAAGATTGTTTAATGAGATCATTACAGTTCACCAGAATTCAACATTTCGCAACAATGTTCACACATTGTTCTGAGTGAGTTTCGTATTTCTCTTTGTTACATTTGTATGCTCCATGCCCCAACAGGGGTCAAAGGATTACATTTGAATTGAATTGAATTGTTTGTGTGTGTGTGTGTGCGCGCGTGTGCGCGAGCAAGAGCGTGTGTGTGTGTGTGTGTGTGCGTGTTTTGTGTGTGTGTGTGTGTGTGTGTGTGTGTGTGTGTGTGTGTGGGTGTGTGTGTGTGTGTGTGTGTGTATGTGCAGGTATATGCATGTAAACGCACGTACGCCCTGCATACATGCTGCACGTGAACACCTGTACACGCAAGCGTGAGGGTAGCATACGCAGGGACCTATCTTTGGGGAATGTTGTCAGACAGTAGTGGTAGATGATAGTTTACGTTCGATGTTATGGTCTGAACATTGACAACACTGTTTTTGTTATAAGATCTTGGTAACCTGTCGACTTCATCATTTTAATTTGACACGAATTTCCAATAAATGTTTGCGATTGTTTTATCGACACTTTTGTCCCGATTTTTATTAACATTTTGTAGAGATTTTTTAGTCACAAAGGTCAGTTTCAGTTTGCCAGGAACAAATGATTGTGAACAATCATATGACTTCGGTGCTACACTGGAATGACACCAATCATTCCATCTGGCCAAGAGAAATTATCATGGCGATGTCTAAACGTGTGATTTCCAATGTCAGCAAGTCATGATGATCTTCGTCTTTTGTAGAAACTGTGAATATGAAGACCGGCAACAATACACCCGCAGCTCACAAGACAAGTGAGATATGAGTGATTGGTTTTCAATGTTGCTAGCTGTTTGAATTAGTATGTACTTTGAAGTGCAAATCATCTCAGACAACTCAGTTTTAATACATAGTTTTAAAAGGGACGAAGAAAGAAACACCCCATACAAGGACTGAACGCTGTACATTTGCATTTGAAATCAAACTGACGCAGACGTATGAAAGCAGTCATGGTCCCCCAAAGCACTGGCATTTTCCTCAGCGTAATTCCCAATGTGACCAACACTGCCGAAGGGCCTTCAAACAGTTCTTTACAGGGACTTTTCCGAAATGTGTCTATTCCTGATGGGTGTGTTGAGTTCGTATTGGAGCAGAGGGATTTCGTTCCCTTGAACAACCCCGACAACGTCGTCAGCCCCCTGGTAGAAAAACTAGCTCGTCAAGTGACAGACTTCAGTCTGCTCCCTGTCCTGCTTCTGATTGGTCGGGCCGAGTAGCGTCATCAACATGGCGGTGTTTGGTCAGCAGGTCTGAAGAGCGGTCAACCTGTTCTGTTTGCCCTGTCCTTGGCTGACGGCCTGTATCTCCTCGTGGCCATCTTCACTTACAGTGATCGGGTGTCACGCCATTTCATCGCCACGTCTTCACCGTTTCACCTGTGACAGTCTTCATGATGAACAACCATCTGCTGGGGTTCTTTGGTCTGACCAGGACCTCTCAGGTTCTGTCGGCTATCATTGCCAGTGAGAGATGTCTCTGTGTCACCAGACCTCTCCAGTTTCAAGCCATGCTGAAAACGAAGACAACAGCAGTCATCCTGACGCTGGTGTACTTCCTGGTGACGGGCCCGTATTTCCTGGTGGCGTCCAAACTCCACATTGCCTTCTTCTACAACCCGCTGTCTGACACAAGCTTCAGACAGTGGTTCCCAGCGAATTCTACAAATCTAACTCAATGCTGATCAACTACTTGGACACATTTGTCTACGGTGCGGGCACAGCTATGTTCTCCATGTCTCTAGTGGGAGTAACGACGATCATTACCACGGTCAAACTTCGTCAATTGTGACGTGGCGCTCTGAGACCACGTCCTCGCTCTCTGTCCGAGAGGTGGCGCTGACCAAGATGTTGATTGGCACTTCCGTATTGTTCCTCTTCTGCGTCTCTCCCACCGCCCTCTTTCGCTTTGTCTGGCTCTTCCTGCCAGAGATGAACATCGGCAGACGCCATCATAATCTGTACCAGCTCTTCCTGTGGGTAATGGAGTGGGCTGTCGTGCACCAACTCTTCTCTCAACATCTTTGTGTACTACACAATGGGTCCCGGTACAGGCAGACCTTCAGGCCTTGTTCAACAGGCGTAGAAAATAAACATGGCCAAACCCTTCACGGTGTGGGTGTCGAATCCTTTCTGACGCTTTCGGCAAATGAAAGACTATCTTTTAGAAATCTATATTCCTGACTCATGATGTTGGTTCACCAATACAGCGTGTATTTCTTGAAGAGAATATGCATTGCACTGATTTCAGTGACTGCACACACACTGACAACACACACAACAACACACACACATGAGATGTATATATATATATATATAATATATAAAGAGAGAGAGAGAGAGAGAGGAGAAGAGAGAGAGAGATGAGAGAGAGGAGAGGTGTATATCGTCTTTTTAGAGTCAATTGAATATCATGCCGATGCATGTTCTGTGCATTGTTTCTGTGTGCACTGTGGTTTGCATTACTGCCAGCAATCTTGTATCGTGAGCTTATAACATTGGTTTGGAGTTATGGGAGTGCAACCATTGCCATCCCGTGGGAGGGAATTTGCCCTCCCTGTTCGTTATTTACTGTTTTACTGTTCCCTGCCCAATTAAAATTTGCTGGGCCCGCCTCGTCCTTCGAACTGGAGGTCATCACGAGTTCATGGGATCGGTCAACGGTCGGAGACGTTCTGACGTCACTCCAGATTTGGTGCGTGATCTGGATGACCCGCTGAATGATAAGACAGATAGATTCTGCCCACTCCCACCTCACCCCAACAGAGCCCTCCCCTTCCCATCCCTGCCCCCTTTGCCTTGCCTCCAATCTGCATGAGATGACTTGAGCTTGAAGACAGTCCCTATCAAGCTGCTGGTCAGACTGCACACCTCTCTGTTTCCTCTGCCGTTCTGCTGTCCATATGGCAAGTGACTTCTAAGAATCGTTCGTTTTGATGAAGCGGAGTGAGTAGTAGATTACCATCTCACGTCACCTTTTCTGAAACATTTCCTGTCTGTGTTTCTTTTCTTTCTTTTGCGTGTCCTGTTACTCTTCCCTGACTTTCTTTTGCCAGCATTCTCTGCCTTCTGAACTTTCCATTTTTCTACCAGGTGTTATCGTATTTGACTGAGGGAATCCTCACAACTGTGCCCCCCGAGTTTACAAACATGATCAATATCCTTACTTTTTCTCTCACTCTGAGAACTCCTTGACAATTGGAATTTAAGGGGTACTTCCCCCCCTTGGAGTGGGGAGGCCCCCCCCCCCCACCAAAAAAACAAAAATTCCCAAAGAGGGAAAAAAAAAAAAATTTTGTAAAAAACAAAAAAAAAAAAAAAAAAAAAAAAAAATATGATAGTATGAATTATTTTAAGTTATGAGGGTAATAGGATAATTTAATGTACTCGTTATTTTTTGATTGTTTAAAGGAATATATTCATCTGTTAGGGAGGAGAGATTATGAAATTGAAGGTAAGAGTGGATTTAAAAATTAAGGAAAATGATAAGTGTTTGAAAGTTGGGTGGAGTTGGGGGTAAAATGATAAATATATCTGCATTTGCTTGGTTTCCTTCCCTTCTTTGCATTTTTAAGGGATCATCATAGTAACCATCTTTTAGGCTCTATGTGGTTCTTCGGTTGTTAATGTTGAGTTAATGTTGGCTACGATGCAACGTAACCACTTTTCCTTTCCGCTGTAAAGACCCCGTATTGTTGTGTGAAAGTCTCCTGTAGGAACAACATCCCTGTCAAGCCTTCACCACAAACCCCTACCGTGCCGTCCAGGTTTATGCCCAAGGGCCCCCTTTTGGAACTCCTGGTGATAAAGCCGTAGCCCCCACTGAGCCTATCTCCATGAGCTAAAGAAAAGCCAAGCGGCAGTTGCTCACCGTCCAGCAGTTTGACCCATAAGCACCTACGAGTCCACCCTCCCCTTCCTCCTTATTTCTTTTCGGGTCTCCTCCGACCCTTCTCTCAACATTGTGTACGATCTGCGTGACCCAATGATTGCGTGCTGACCAAGTGTTACTTAGACAATATACTGTCTAAGAGGGGATCTCCAGACCTCCCTGCCTTCGCCCACGTGAACGAAGTGATGTTTATTATCAACCAACAACAAGCATATATCAGTTCATAGGTCCCCAACAGCCAGTCCAGGCTTCTATCAACGTGATATGACAGGGCCCGCCACTGTGATGCGCACTCGCGTCTTCCACTATGCCCTGTAGATGGGCCAAGAGCAGGAGGTTATGTAGCGTCTGCAAAGTGAAGGCTGTCTAGTCTGCCTGAACAGTGTTCTCACGTCCATAAAGCTGCATATGGAAAAACTGTCCCCAAGAATGACTACGATCAGACCACCTGGACTTTATGTCCCAGCTCAGTGATCATTTTGTCCCATCCTGTACCAAAACATGGATATTCACTGTGCCATGTAGACGTATCTAAAACGCACGAGTCCCCATCCATAGTAATGTTTTTTATATACCTATTGAGTAATGTAGTACACTATTTAAAATGCACGTGTCCCATCTATAACAGAAAACATGGATTCTGTCTGTATCATGTGGAGCTGTATCTAACAACCACATTTTCAGTCCAAACAGAAACGTGGACAGTGGCCTGTATCACGCCGACCGTTATTCAATACCCACGTGTCCTGAACATGCAGAAAGAAAAAGCTGTGGCAAGTAGGCGTGAACGCAAAATGTACAGTAGTAGACCTACCTGAGCAAACGTAAGTGAAAGCACTGCACAGTAAAACAATAACATTACCGTTTGCGTGTTTACATTTACCAATCTGTGCTAAAGCAGGGAATGCATAATTCAGTGTAAACACGGGAGAAATCGCGTGGCACCACACAGATAACCGGTTATCAGTGCCGTTTGTAGCTCTGGATGGCAGACGAACTCCAAGCAACACTGACAACGGTGACCACAGTCCTGAGGAGACCGGACAGCAAGGCTAACTCACTGGGATTAAGCATGCCCACAGAACTGACCCACACTGTGTGTATAACTGTCATTTGTCGCACTGGGATAAATCTCCAGAAATGGCCCCATTCCTCACCAGCACGCTGACACAGTCCTGGTTCAAGTCTGCCCCCGACAATGGTCATGCGGCGAACGAATCGAATCTGTCGGAGCCCATCCCGTCTCACCTCCGATTTTTCTTGATGGTTAACCCCCCACCATGCTACATAGTACTGCATTAAACACGGCTACCACGAAGAGGAGTACCACTCGCGACAAATTCAACAACATACCAGTAAATGAATGCGAGGAGACAGTAGGATGGTCAGGCACAACACTATCGCCGCATCTGATATAGTTTCCCATGAACAGTAGCTTGAACCTTTCCAGCTGTTAACTTGTCTGGGGATCCCACCGTCTCGGGTGGTGTGAGGTAGTGTATTTGAACCATAATACCTGCATGGGCACCGAAGAACAACACCAGTGCTGTCCAGACCAAACCCTGTTTTGGCAACAGAATATATTTTCAATGAAACACAAGATCAGCTTCCGCCAGAGACTGTTACACCCCCTATGACTGTGTGCGCGCGAGGCATGGAGCCTCACGTGGGTGTGGAAAACAGAATCTAAGCCATGAAAATGAGCAATTAAAACCGTAAGAAAGACAGTCGTGATCAACAATATCTGTGTCATGTTAAGTTAAACTTAGACGACCTCACAATAGGAACCCACACCATCCAAGCAGCACATCCCACTACAAGGAGACCTTCTGACATATTACACGAAAGAAAAAATACGCTGTTGTCACGTACGAGATCAATGAACAGAAAAAAAAAAAAAAAAGAATGGGATCGACAACGTTACATAACAACGGGGAAACGATTTGGGAGAGACCTCGTACACTACCGCAGAACTGGAGGTCTCTGGACACTTCTGCGTGCATTGCCCATTGACTCGTCACAGAGTTAGATTACAGAGAGAGAGAGAAGAGTAGGGGGGGGGGAGGGCGGAAATGTAATCCTGAAAAACAGCACGCAACTTCAGAAGCTGGTCTTCTTCTCAGAGCTGGCGTCTGTTGAGAAGGAAAACCGTGGGCCACTCAAACGCTTCAAAGACTGCATGAAAGCACCTTATGAGCCTGTTGCATTTCTTAGTTAGAGGGGAGACCCTTGCCACTGAACGCAGTGCCTGATGACTTACACAGGGGGGGGGGGTGGGGGGGGGGGAGGGGGGGGGGCAAAAGTTTTCAGGGAGAGGCGCCTGTAAGTTCTGGACCAGAAACACCAAACCCGAACAGAAATGAGACCTGACTTAGCATCTTCGCATGCCCACAGAGCGGCCGCATCTTCGCATCTGACTTTGGGCTGCTGCTCACCTACGGTATCTATGACTTACTGTCAATGAACCTTCGATGCATTATTAAATTTGTAGCGTGTTACAATAACACTGACGATTAGATTCGAGTCAGAGCAACGGAGAGAAGCAGCTTAACAACCATGATGAACTGGAACATCTGGAGAGCACACGGACCAGTATTTCTGCACAGACCGTCAGTTTGATCGACATCCACCCCAATATGACACCCTCGACCTTAGCAGAACCCGCTAAAGCCCTAGCCTAACAGAAATCTTCAATGTTACATGGACCAGAAAAAATCCTGCCTCTGTGGCGTCATCAATTATCGCTTTTTCAACCCTTCGTTCCACCTATGGTGCAGACCGTCCGTGTCACGGTTCTCCGGTAAGGGAGAGAACTGCGCTCTTGACTTTTCACTGAGGTATTCTCTCTTGGCAACATGAACGACAAGAAACTCATCAATGCTGTTAGGACCAGATCATTTATTTAAACAAAAAGCGATAGGCCTAAAAATTATTCTAACAGAGATGCTGTGTCGGCTGCCTGGGACAGTATAGCAAACGAGGTTGGAGGAAATGGTAAGTGCAAGTACATTGCTCTCCTTATTAAAAGAATTGCTCCCCTCTCTCTCTCTCTCTCTCTCTCTCTCTCTCTCTCTCCACACACACACACACACACACACGCACACGCACACACACACACACACACACCTTTCCTGCCTCGTCAGCGACATTTTGAAAGGGACGGCCACCGGCTGCAGCACGGATTATCGATGGCCACATTCTAGGATCCGTTTTTGCCAGGCGGACACGGCCGTCAAAACCACGGCCCACTACGGTCAGCCCCTAACATTGAAACCATTGGACGAAGCTTTAACAGCCTAAATGGAACCTAACATTGAGCACGGCGACATCATGACTCTATGATCGGTCAGTCAGACCACTACAGTAGTTTAGAAAGCCATGTTTCAGATCTTGTGTCAGGCTGTTCATCATGAAAAGGCTCAGTTCTTCGGGACCAACATGCAATGAACGTGTTATGAATATCTTCCGCGCAGTTGCCCTCTTTAATTAACTTTATGGGCAACCTTAAGACAACTATCAGTGAAGATTAAAAAATAGAATCGTATCCGGGTTTCCTTTTCTAGCAGTAAAAGTGACCTTCCCTGATCATGACATTTGCGTACTCCACTAAATCGTACGTTTGTTCTTTTTCCTCTTGCTTGTCCATTTTGTATACGTCCCTAGGTCTATAAGATCGATCAACCATATAATTTGGGATCATAGATCTATATGATCAGAAAACTAGGACTGTGAATTAGATCACAACATTTGTTCACTCTCTGTCGATGCAGACTGTAGCATAATTTTGAAGAGAAATCGGCAAAATTGTGAACAGTGCTTCGATCAGGAGAAAGGCCTAGTATAGGCCTACTAGTTCCTGAACCTGATATGATGTGATATGATAAGAGAATGTAAGATGTTACTATGGAATATCTTAAATGTATGTAACGAAATAAACTGGAACGTATGGTAACGTATCTTTGTGCCCACGTCTCTTTGTGCCCACGTCTCTATATGCCCAAAACGTATGCCAGTGGGATTTCGGGTAGCATCCTCTATGTCAATAGCCAAACTTACCAGTGGCCAAGCAATGGTCAAACTGACCAGTGGTCATTTGTCAAACTGACCAATGGTCAAGCAGTGGTCAAACTGACCCGTGGTAAAGCAGTGGCAAACTGACCAGTGTCAAGCAGTGTTCAAAATGGTTAGGGTCAATTTGACCATAGCTTGATCATTGGTCGGTTGACCAACGTTTGACCTCTGGTCAGCTTGACCACTGGGCATTTGGTTGTTGCTTGACACTGTCAGTTTAGCTATCGCTTGACCACTGGTCATTTGACCATCACTTGACCACTAGTTAGTTTTACCCTCGCTTGATCACTGGTCAGTCTGGGACCATTGCTTGACTACTGGTCACTTTGACCATTGCTTGACCACTGTCATTTGGTTTGTTAATATAAAGGGTACCTACCCACAACTCCAACTGCATAGTTTTGGGCATATAGAGATGTGGGCACAAAGAGACGTGGCACAAAGGGATGCTTCGAACGTATGTATTCACAGAAAATCCCATCTGATTTTAATTTTTGTAATGTTCTGTTTGTCATCAAAAAAGATTTGTTCAAAAAAAAAATAGAGCTCAATTTGGAAGATTTGTCCGACAAGTGCACCAAGATTATAAAAAATCATTGTCTGTGATTTTCTCGTTTGATGGTGTTCTCTTGTCTTTAAAGAAACAGACATGTTCATCACACACACCCTTCCTCTTGGTCTGAAGAGGGGGCGAAGGGGAATAGGCCCTAAATCTTGAATCAGGGTGCTAAATCCGCCATCTTTAAGGTGATTGAGACTCTTCGATAGGTTGAAAAAAGTAAATGAGCTGCTTCTGTCAAACTTTGGCCAAACTTTTGATTGTACAGTTTAGACCATTGACAGTTATTAAATCATGTCTTCAACAACTGTGCTGATTAAAAACCTGTTTGAATGGGAGAAGCTTGAAAGAAATGTCAAGCAAGCCTAGAATTTGACCGAACTCATTCTTCATTAAAGTCTGTATTTTTACCTATTTTCTTTGCGTTGATGAAGTACCAGACAGTGTCCAAGCAAATTCAGGAACAGAGTCGATATGCATTTCATCATGACATTGTGGGTATTTGTTGACCATCATTATCTCACAATGCTAAGAACATTGTCAGCCCTGTCTGCTGCAGTGGTACCTTACTCAGTTACTGGATGACCACTGTGCAGTCTTCACGTCCTGCAGCTAGCCCATACTTGGGGCATCAGGCATCCCTCTTCATTCTCCACTCCCGCTTAAAAGCTGTGCGAGCAGACACTGCACAATGCTCAGCTCCCTTCCACTCTGGGCAGTATGTATAGTCACTACAAAGTTGACAGGTTCACACACACACACACACACACACACACACACACACTGCTGGCGTCTTATATTCGTAGCAAAATGAGAGAAAAAGAAAACCTGTCGTCTTGCAGTAATAATGGAGAATGGGCCAACCATAATGAAAACAAGAGGACAACACTATAGAAAAACTGACGAAATATTAGACGACTGCTACTACGACAATGACTTCTACTACTAGTAGTAATAATAAGAGAGAGTTGAAGAGAGTGATAAACGGAAAATTAGCAGCACAAATATTTCTATTGACGGAGATGCAATTTATACTAAAACGGCCTCGGCATTCCGTGTAACGATCCATTTTAAACTTCCCTCCACTTTTTAACTCCCCGGAGTTAGAATTAGCACGTGCCAATTTTAACTCCCCGGGAGTTAAAACAAACCACGCCAGAATGACTCCCCCCCCCCCCCCCCCCCCCCCCCCCCCCCTGTTTAGATTAACTCCCCCACCCCAAAACATTCAGTTTTATGTGTTAGTCACGATATGAGAAATAAACATTAATATACACTCTCCCCTCCCTCCCTCCCCCCTCTCTGTCTCCCCCCCCCCCCCCCCCAACTTTCTTTCAGTCTCTCGCTCACTCTCTCACTCTCCTTGCTTGTCTGTCTGCCTTTTTTGCTTGTCTGTCTGTTTCTCTCTTAATCTCTCTCTTTGCTTGTCTCTCTGTCTGCCTGTATATTTGTTCATCTATCTCAGTGTCTCTGTCTCTAGTGTCCCCCCCCCACCTCCCCTCTCTCTGTCTGTCGTCTGTTTTTCTTTCTTTCTTTTACTCCCTCCCCCCTTCTCTCGCTTCTCTCTCCCCCCCCCCCCCTTCTCTCTCTCCTTCTCTCCCCCCCCCCCCTCCTCTCCTCTCTCTCTCCTCTCTCCGCATGATTCTAGTCAGCTTTGTTTACTATTGTTAGTGTTTATCAAAGACAGATTGGATTAATAGGCTTTTATGTCAGCCTAAGATCTTTATCCTTGTCAAGTAAAGTTTTCAAGTGTCATGTGTTAAGTGTCTCTCTACAGTGTGTGTGTGGGGGGGGGGGGGGGGGGGGGGGGGGGGGGGGGGGGGGGGGGGGGGGGGGGGGGGGGGGGGGGGGGGGGGGGGGGTGGGGGGGGGGGGGGGGGGGGGGGGGAGGGCAGTCCGGCATAAGCCAGAGTGCCTTCCCCCCCCCCCCCCCCCCCCCCTTCTATTTTTTAACTCCCCGGGAGTCAATCTGGAGTTAATCTGGATCAACATTTCTTGATCGAAAGTAACTCCCCGGGAGTTAGTTAGGCACGTGCGTATTTAACTCTACCACTGGGGGTACGTTAAAATACGCACGTGATTAAACTAACTCCCCGGCAAAAGGGTCTAAATACACAAGACGGTAATGAAATAGATATCAACACATTGTTTGTGCTTGAAATTTACATGTCTCCGTACAGAGTTAACAACAAATTATGCAATGTGTGTGTGTGTGTGTGTGTGTGTGTGTGTGTGTGTGTGTGTGTGTGTGTGTGTGTATACATGTATGTGTGTTTGTGTGTTGTGTGTGTGACTGAGTGAGGGAGAGGATGCCTGTGTACGTGCTCATGTGCTTGTTCATGCACAAGTGAAAATCATGAAGGTGGATGGGTATGCAAACAAAAGTTATTTTACACGCACCAGCGCTTGCTCACGCACCAGCGCTTGCTCACACAGTTGTATGTGTTGTCATTTATCTTTGTGTATTCAAGTCTGTGTACACACCAAATTCAAAACAAATAAACAAGCAAAAACAAGATAAAAATGGTTTATTATAGCAGTGAGCTTAAGACATTACATGATACTGTAATTTGCGTACATCCATTGCGGTTAAAAAATGGAAAAAAAGTCCTTCGAGCACACATATTAACGGACATTTTAAGCTGACCATCTGCACGCCAAAATACACAAGGACACAGGTTTTGATTCGCCAAATAAGGAATGTAAATGAAGCATCCATTTTTCAGCGGAGGACAGACACAAAGACAAACCAACGGATGGTAGACCAAAAAGATCAATCGGTAAATGAACATTGCTTTGTTGGGTTATTGTTCAACATCGATGAAAAATGGTGGCAGCCGGAATGAGCAGTCTGGGAGGGGTATATCACTAAAGGGACCATGAAAAATAGGACAACGACAACGTTCAACAACTACAGCAATGTTCTGGGAAAAGTCATGGGCTGCATCGCAATAACAGAAAGTTCATTTTCCCTTCTCCTGCCCTCCATGCCATCATCCCTCTCCCCTCTCTGTCTATTGAGTAAAACCTTGAGCAGTTGTCTGACAACTTCCAAACAAACACATTTACAAATGACCAACGAAAAGGAATAACGGAGAGGGAGAAGAGAGAAATTGGGGGGGAGAGAGGTGGGGAGCAGAGGGGGCGTGGGGGGGTGGGGGGACAGGGAGGGGAGAAGGAAAGGGATGGAGAGAGTAGGGCAAAGGCCGGGGGGGGGGGGGGGGATACCACACATCTGATCTTTCCTTCCTCCACCAAAAATAAAAAGCATGGAGAAGAGAGTGGGTAAGAAAAGGAAAGCTCTTGGGAAAAGAATTCCCTCCACCCCCCCCCCACCCCCAAAAAAAAAAAAAATGAGGTAAAACATATAAACGTACTCCCAGTTTAGATCTATCTTGAATACGCGTGTAAAAAAACGCCACAATTAAACTTGCGTCATATTAAAAAACGTCACAATCAAACATGCGTTATAATGTATTCATCACTGAGATAAGAAATCGGCGAAGTACTTTCTGAGATATTCCATACTGAAGAAAAAACCGTTTTGGGCCGTTATAGCCGTTAGTAACGGCTATTCTGGTAAAATAAAACACCAAGCATCATCCGTGACCCATAATGAACATACCTACAAATTTTCAGAAAGATCGGCCCAGAAGTTTTGTCTGGAGCGAGTGGAACACATTTTGACCACGGACAGACAGACTGACGTACAGCATTTCTTCGTTCCCATTGTAAAGTACTCCCTGTTCTATAAGAACTGGGAGTACAACAAAATGGACGACAGGACTAACTGTGTGTCTCATCTCATCTCCCACTCTGAATCTTTCTCGTTCATGGAAAGTCAACGGATCAGTAAGTGCTGGCTTAACAGTAACACTGCATAAACAATAAACAACATAAATAACACAATCATGTCACAAAGAAAATATGAAAATTAATGCTGATGGATCGGCAGTTTACACTGTAAGGGGAAAATGAGATGTGTTCAATAAATTGGAAAAAATAAAAATAGTTACAACTGCATTCACACTGAAATGAGAAAAATAACTTGGCGTAGCTTCTCCAAAGTTGCTGGTAATATCTGAACTGCAAACCATACACAGCGATACAAAGCAACACAAGGTTATGCAGGTGATGGACAGGCAATTACACATACTGATGCAATGTTGTGCCACCAAAGACACAACAAAAAAAGATAATGATTTCTTTTCAACCTACCAGCTGTCTCTTTTCCTGAGTCATGATAGATACACTTGAAGCAATACACTGAACATCAAAGGACTGCTAATTGGAAGCCACAACAAAAGTAATAAAGCATAGGAGACATTCCCCCGGCTCTCTGCGTACAGAATAATGCAATGCTTAGCGTCATTCCAGCCCAGCCCATCACACAAAGCCCCTTCACAGCTGTTGCCCCATCTGGTAAAAACTCATGCCCTGGAATTAAAAAATGAACCTGAGTTTACAGAAAATCATTCAAAGAAAAGTTGAAATACTGTACCACCAAATGAACATAATAATCACTAAAGTAAAGAGCCTCTGGTTGTTTGTCTTTTCAGTGAGGACAAGGCAAAAGAAAGAAACAAACAATGAAAATAAATGATGGGGGAAAAAAAACATGTCCTCAGTGCTATGAAAATGACCTGACAAGGATTTCAAAAGAAGGAGGTTGGGATGAGAAGGAAAGACGGGATGAAAATGCGGACGTTTAAAGTGTAAACATTAAATCCTTTGCTGATGGCAATGGGAATTGCTGAGTCCCGAACTGTGGACAGAACGGTTTGTTTATGTCCATCTAGAGTCGACCTTTGTCTCCTGTATGACAACGCCTCAGCAGACCCAGCTGGCTGGAGTTGTGGCAGTCCACCCATGGTATGTAACACCACCTATAATTTGATGGTATTCCCAGCACCACGAGGAGAACATCACAATCCAACGGACTCCTAAAGAGGCCCAAAATAGGTAGAATTTATAAGCATTCTTAATCTATTTTCATGTTTAAATTAAATTTCAGCCTGCAGTCATTCTACCTTGAAACTGGAAACTGTTCATAAAACACAGATTTACAGCAAATTCATAACATGACAGCTGATCTACCGAGATCCTTGGGACAGAGAAGACTAGAAGACCGAAGTGTACATCCACTTTTTAAGACTACGGACAGGTGAAGGAAGCACACAGGCAGAAAGAGGGGCAGGTGAAGGTGGTCTTCTGTCAGTGCTCTCTCAGTCCACTGTTCCTGCTACGGGGGAGGGGGGGGGGGGGGGGGGGGGGTCCACTGACCAGCAAGCCACAGCTGATTCACTTTGTATGGAGAGCACATCAATCTTGCGACTCACTTTTGGGAACAAAAGCATGCGCACTCTTCAATTTACACATACACATTTCTTAGTATATGTATATTATGTCCTTTCCGACTGATGTACTTGAAGACCAAGTCAGCATAGTCAGCATCAGAAGAAGATCAATCACACTCCAATTTGCAGATGGCGCTGATGGCCGGGTAGGCAGTGAACGAGAACTCACCAAGCTTGTTGAATGATTGGATGAAGCATCAACAAGGTATTGTGTGGCTATCAGCACTGTAAACACCACCATCAGAACTGAGATATTTGTCCACTGTCAGCAGCTGTGAACAGTTCGACAATTCACTCACCTAGGATCCATATCAACCTTGAGGGATCCAAACCATAAATCATATCAAGGACTGCAAAGACCACAGCACTGTCCACAGTATGGAAGGACAAGGGCATGTATGAAGCACAAGACTAGGCTTTGCGCGCGCTAATGCATTCCATCTTCCTGAGCGCATGCAAGACATGGACTAACAAAAGATCTGGAAAGAAGAACCCAAGCCATGGAATCAAGTTGTTACCTCTAGATATTAAACATCAGAAACACTGTTCACATCACCATCAACAAGTGCATCAATGTTCACATCACCAATCAACAAGTGCATCAAACCATCAGGCAGCTCACAGGACCATACAAAGATCTAATGAGATCAGTCTGGAAAAGGAAACTGTTGGCATTACAGTGTAACAAGATCCAATGGCCTTGCTAAAACAATCCTTCAGGGATCTGTTGAAGGATGGCGATGGAGGGGAAAACAGAAAATCAAACAAATGATGAACCAACAACATTGCAGAGTGGACAGGGAAAACAGGGAGAGACCCAGGCCTTGGCACACAACCAAAAGAACTGCAGCAACCCGGTGAACTGTTCTGGACTTCAGTGTGCTGTCCTAATGACTTCCCACAGAGCTAGAGGATATGAAGCGCTTTCAGCTACAAAAATACGTGTAAAAAGGACAATACACAAACCAAACAACACAGGCACCCAAAATACATTTACCCAGTCATGCAATAATCAATTCACATCCCCATCACCATTCCCACACAATCTCACACACACTCACACATGCTGGGGAGAATGGGGGGGGGGGCAGAGAGAGATTAGAGGGTGCAGAACAGCTCCGTTGGTAGAGCGCCTGACTCATGATCCTGAAATCACAGGTTTGAATCTCCGCCAGGCTGTTTCAGAGTTACCATTGGTTCTGACACCACTTCCCAAAGAGTCCTCGGAATAAGACTATAAACCAAGGTTTCATGTGTGTATGCACCCATAACATCTTGCAAACGTAAAATCCCACCACCAATTTTTGGAAGAGAAATCAAGTTTGGCCATTGGTATGGATACACAGATACAAAGCATGTGCCAAAAGAATGAAAATATGAATGAAACACTGAGCAACTGACCAACTAAATGACACTGGAAGTGGAAACAATTGCTTGTTGTACCCGCAGGGCAGCTCTTCTGTCGCCTCTACCAAGACAGGCAGCCCATTGTGTAATTGAAAGCATGGATTGTAATGCGCTTTGAGCTTGGACTCTAGGAGAGTATAGGCGCTGTATCAGTAATAGCAATAATGGTAATAACAATAAAAATCATCATCATCATCATCATCATCATCACAATAGTAATTACTATTACTGTTATAACTATCATAATTATAATAATACCACCAACAACAACAATAATAATGAGATACATTATTAAAAAGGTTGCTATTCTCTACTACCATTATCATTATTACTGTTATAACTATTATAATCATAATAATAACAACAACAATAATAATAATAATGAGGTACAATAACAAAAAGGTTGTGATTCTCTTCTGTTCCTTGCCAAGACATCCCAGTTGGTCAATAACAAATGAGAACAATTCAACTTTGATCACAGGACCATGTTTCATCCAACACTTTTTGTTGTTAAAAACAAAATGGCCAATACAATGCACTGCAAACACTCCAAATCATAAAAACGGAAATAACAGAAAGAATACTGGGAAAATAAAAGGCACATTGTATACACACTCCTTGTACACCATAGCAGAAAAGGTGTACTGTCATGCAAAACAATACACTTTGCAGTGTTCGAGATCCTTGTCTAGTCTCATTTACAAAATTCGATTAAATTCATGGAAGACTAAATTTTCAAAAATGTAGAATGTGCTTGTGGTCATTCAATATCAATTGAACATATTCTTTTTGATTGCCCATTGCTATCCCTGTTATACAACATATCTGGGATAGATGTAGCAAAAATGAGATCTTTAAATGATATAATCTACAGCGAAGAAATGATACAAATTGCATCAGTTTTATCCAGCACTATACTTGCAAATTTATTGTAAACATTAAATCATTTATAGTTATTGTATGAATGTTTATACGTAGCCTTTCACACATGAGTGCATATTCACACTAACACACACACACACACACACGCATACGCACAGTACACAAACACACACACACACACACACACACACACAAACACACACACAACGCACGCGCGCGCGCGCTCGCAAACACAGACACAAACTCTTACACAGCCCGTTTTAATTTTGTGTGTGTGTTGTGTGTGTGTGTGTGTGTGTGTGTGTGTGTGTGTGGTGTGTGTGTGTTTTTATTTTTTTGGATTGGTTTATTTCTAGTCTAATATCACCATTGCTGTGAACAGACGTTAAATTAAATCAATCAAATACACTTTGCAAGACAGTTTTACAAATCATGAAATGAAATCACTGAAATGTCATGTTCTGGGGTGTATGAAATTCCCATTCCATTTACTGCAAAGTGACAAATAACCCACAATGCAATGCAATTCCTTCCCCCTCCCCCCCCCCCGCCCCCCCCCCCCCCCCCCCCCCAAAAAAAAAATAATAATAATAATCACAACACAATAAAGATTGTAAAATGTAATACAGTAAAAAAAATCAGTGTAACAATATTTTGTTCAACCTTTGAGTAGATAACTGAAAAACATTTTGATATTTGATATAATACAGTTTTTAGCATTGCTACTTTGTCCTCTCTATCAATGCAAAACAAACGTTTAAACTTTTTTCCTCTTTTGCCAGCAACCTTTAAATGACATCTGTGCTATCTGCTTTCCCTTCCCCATTGAAAAAAAAAGTGTTGACAAACCTTTCCAAGGTTTTAATGCAGTCTCAACAATGTGCACATCTTATCAACAACTAAAGCGTTTTGAGACTAGGTTGGATCTTCACACAGGCACATCAGCACATGCTTCACATATATTCTCATGCACCGATGATACAGAAAGTTCATTTTTGCGTACAACTACAAGTGACATCATGTACATGATGTATTGTGCACTTGTGAATAAAAGTGGTCGTAAATCAATTTAACCCTGTGCTCCAGTGTCTCACAAACCTGCACCAAAGCTCTGCTCAAATAACAGAACTTTCACTCAAACTGATTTAACTCCAAATCTATGGAAGTAAATGTAAACAAATCTGACACATTTGAAAAAAAAAAAAAAAAAATCTCCAATGCATGCAGAAATTAAGAAATCTTTGAGTCCAAATTTTCTACCACTTACATTCAAACATACAGTGATGAAAAAAAAAAATGAAACAAAACAACTTTAGATTCTCAGAGCATCAAAAGTAAAAACAAAACAAAACAAAACAAAAAACCAAGGCTATAGAGAACTTAAATATTTTGCATAACAATCATTTTCAAATAACCCAGTAAAGTCTTTCACCTCTCAATGTACTACTTTTTGAGACATTTCAAAATTGATATATACCTACCATCAGTTCACGTAAAACATGAAGTAATGGTTGATTTTGTGGCAGCTAGCATCAAATGTTTGGAAGTCCGGCATTTAACATGACATTTCAACATGCTGTAACCCAGTTTTCTGGCCATTAAATATGATATTTGTTCGCCTACCAGTCAAAGTTCTTTGAGATATTACTAAAGTGTTAGTGAAGTGCCATCTCCATTCCACGGATCAGCCCAAACTGATCAGGTAGGAGTAAAATGCTCTGAGGTTTTCAACTGGGAAGGATGGATGAGCTCAAGAATCTGGTCTGGCGCCAAGCCTCAACACAGAGGCACTAAAATCAACAATTCAAACTATGCATAACTTCACAGTTGTGGCCAAAATGTACTTAAGGCAAGTATCCTCTACTAGTCTGTTTCAATGTATGATGTACTGAATCTTGTTTACTGCGTTGAATCATTTGGCAATATACCATATTGTATTGCAAAGAGCTGCTCTGCACTGGATTCTATGACGCCACCATCAGAAGCGATTTCTCCAAGTTCATCCCAGTGTCCATGGTTCAAGCCCAGCCGACCACACAATGCCATTAGTTTACCAAGCCATCGGCATGTAAACAAGAAAAATGACCGAGTTTTTCATGGTAAAGAACAACCTGGCCTATTTGATCTACTTTCTACAATCCAATGTTAAATCTGCGGCAGTCCATAAAACATAATACCAGTCAGTGTTGTTGTACCAATACATCAGATAGCATCATTCACACACATGGGCTGTCAACAAGACAGACACTGTCAACTTGTCACTTTCACACCCCCCCCCCCCCCCCCCAACAGCTTTTAACCTTGCAAGGAAATCTTACAATGAGGTTGGAAACAGAAACTATAACATAAAAAAAGTAGTGTAACTCTGGATAAGAGTTGCCCAACTGGTTTGTCACTTCCTTAATGCATTCTTACTCTGTGACCACTAGCATAGTTCCTGGTGGTTTGATCGAGTCGTCATCACTGCATGATTACTGTGTGAAAAACAACAACTGGGAAGCCCTCAGATGAAAGCTGGAAGATAAAAATGCTGATACACCACAGGTACTTGTGCTGTACATGATGATATTTGGTCCAGCAGACACACTGTAACATTGGATCATGGGAATGCTGGGTCACTTGGTCACGGCAGCATACACACAGGGACTACAAATACATCTTACCACATTTCTCCACTCAGCTGATTCCCTGTGTGTGCACCTCTCAGCTCAACTCACAAATATTCATTCTGTTCATCGCTCCATCCATGCTTAACTAAAAAAAAAGTACACAGTAGGACTGAATTCATTACTGACTGAGCGTCAATAAAAAACATTTGCCATTTCCCAAGGAATGGATGGGAAGTATGCCACACACAATAAAATCAATATGAGTTATCTACTCTTCTTACTTTCCTGAATCTGGAGTAGTAAAACCCGAAAGATCATTACTGTAACCTTTCCCATACTCTGCCCTCAATACTGGACAAAACTGAGCGTTGTAGATTTGTTTGCAAACTCTTATTGCATCATCATTAAAAAGGGGGGGAAAAATTTGGGGAATCGTAGTTTTTTTTCTTGCCTCTCACACATGCATGACAAAATGTTGCCTGCATGACTATCTACTCCTGTGTTTGAATAGTTTTACACTAGGAATAACTGACACACCATTACTATTCAAAATGACTCTGAAATATATAGTGAAAACAGTGCAGCCTGCAGTTGAGCAATGTTGTGCGATAAACTGGGGTGCATTCCTGATCTGCTCTGCTATGTAAAGAGGCAACAGAACAGACACTCTACAATACCTTCTGACTATGTGAGGTAAATCAGCAAATAAAAACTGATTGTAAATCAGTGATGGTTCACTGTCAGTTAGTGATGATTAGACAGTACATCACCAATGGTTAAAGTGTACATCAGTGATGGTTCTCATGAATCAGTGACAGTTCAAGCATAAACCATTGATGATACATGTATAGATCCTTGATGACTCACCTGTAAATCGGTGATGCTTCATGTCTAAGTAAGTGACGGATCACCTATTAACCACTGATAGTTCAAGTGCACATCACAGTGAATTCAACTGTACATGAGGGATGATTCACCTGCACTTCACCGATATATCAAGATCTTTAAAAAAAAACACAGCCAGGTTCATGACTGCTCTCTCCTGAATCAACAGGTACCCAAGACCAGAAAGTGACCTTGGGAACGGTTCCTCTTCTACCCCCCCCCCCCTTTTTTTTTCTAAAGAAAAAAACCCTATACTCAACTAAAATGGCACTAGGGATAGCTCAGACCTCCATCAAGCTCCAGCAGATCCTGGATTTGTCCGTTGCTCTGAATCCACATGACCAACATCACAGATGCCCACCCAAATATAACAGCTTTGCCCTTCGGCCACAGCCAATCTGTCCACCAAGTTTTACAAAATTTGCATCCGTGAATCGTGTGTTACCTTGCTGACAGACAAACCAGCCAACAAATTACAGACTGGGGTGAAAACCTAACCCCCTTTGGAGGGGTGGAGGTGGGGGTGGGGTTTCAAATACAAGAAGAAGAAAAGAAATCAATATCAAACTATGCTGGAGAAGTCCACATGAACAACATTCCAAAACTGACACACCTTAACAGTTGATATGTTGTCTTCCCAGCTAGTTATATCACATCATGTGCATTTCAGTTTTAAGTACTTTAGACTACAAACACTAAACAAAAGTTGTTGTGGCTCAAAAAACAAGATGAACAAAGAACTGTTGTACAACAAAGCCAAGCAGCTCAGTCTACACATCAATCTACTAGGTATCTTCATTAAAATGTCACCCAATTCACCTAACTGACATTTGTGTAAATCCACTGATAATATAAGAACCATGACTGTAGGTTCCACAACAAAGTTATGCTCTTGTGAAGTTCGTTGGTAGACGATAGACTGCTCTGAGAAATCAGGGCTCAGAGATTAGCAAACTTTACACTCATAAAATCCTTAACAATCATTAACATCTCCCCCCACCCCCCACACCAAAAGTTTCATAACGATAAAACATAGATTAGTTGTCAATATAGTCAGAGACTATGAAAATGAACCAAACCAATCCTGATTTGAAAAACAAAAGACATCAGTGACCTTCAGGTTCAATGGGGGGGGGGGGGGGGGGGGGGGGAGGAGAGGAGAATTATGATATGCATGCGATAAATCGATCCAAAAACGTTCTTTTAAAGTGCCTTACTTTAAAGGTCTTCTTTTGAGATTGGCATTCATTTGTTGAAAATTGCTGTGTGCAAAGTCCATTCCGGTAAAGTTTACTATAAAAAGTTGAACAATGAAGTCAAGAACAACCAGGATGGTGTATCTAATTCACAGAGCAGACAGCAGACAATTTCAACTTGGCCAAAATCTCCTCAACTGCGAAGCCTCTGGACTGTGTTTATACAGCATAGTCCCGAGGCTTCCAGGGTCTACACCTGCACTTCATAATCAACACATCCACTGCAAATTGGGAGTGGAGAACCAGACTCAGTGGACTGGTCTGACTAGCACTGAGCAACCAATTCCCTCGATATATCTAGTGACGTCATGTTCACCAGCAGTTAAGCAATGCCAAGATGTATAGATTACTTCCCTTTGCCCACTTTCAATTCAATGTTTCACTTTCAATGCTTCATGGATCAAAGTTGCAATTCAACTCTTCATTTTTACTTTACTAGGTATATGTAAAAACACCTTGACATAATATGTCAAGCTGACCGATTATCGTCAACCTCTGAAGTAGACCTTTCAAAACAATGCATGGAGTATTGCTGTTTAACCCTCCATGCTCTAATTACAGTTTTTAAAACAATTTTAATAACAAAATATAACAAAAATGAAAATCATGAGGGGAAAGAGGTTGAGAGATGCGAGGGGAGAGAGAGATTGTGGAAAGGGGAAGGCACTTCTTGTCAATTCCACATCCAAAACAAAAAACAAAACAAAAAAATCAAATTAATACCATATTTAAGATACACAAGAAATGACATTCCTGCTTCAGTGGCGTATTTCTAATCCTAGAACGGAAAAAAATTCAAGTGGATGGGAGAGGAGGTAGGATGGGGAGGGACACATCCGAAGCAGCTTCTATATTCTGGATGCAGGGATAAAATGGGATTTTTTTTTTAAAAGAACATTTACTTAAAATAACATTTTTCTTCCATACTGAAACTGGACCCAAAAGCATTCAAAATACTTCTTTATACATTTATCACATGTAGTTACTCAGAGTAATATTCACAGTTCTGTAAATGGTGTATGAGGTAATTCTTTGAAGGTAAGCGATGATAAGCGACATTAAAATACATCTGAACTTTTGAAATGTGTCACAAGCAATAAGTAGATGGCTATGTGTGTCCATCTGCTCTTTGTTGTTTGAAGTCCAGCTGATTTCTGGGGCCATGTCCAGGCTTCAATCAAGCTCAAATCACAGGTGTGCAGGAATCCATGGCTGATACATGCAGAATTTAGCAAAATATATACTGTTTGCTTCTTCTTCTTCTTCTTCTTCCATTTGTTTTAAGCTAAAATACATTTCAATACTTTTTCTGTGATTGGGTTTTGTGTGGTGTGTGTGTGTGTGTGTGTGTGGTGTGTGTGTGTGTGTGTGTGTGTGTGTGTGTGTGTAAACATATCTGTAAAAGTACTTTCCCCACAAATATTAAAGAGAGAGAGAGATGCACCATGGAGGAGGGACAGAGAGTAAGAGAGGGAGGGAGAGAGAGAGAAAGAGAGAGAGGGGGAGAGTGAGATTAAGAAAGAGAGCTAGGCCTGTTCACAGCGTTTGTTATCAAAACAGAAGTGTGAGCACCTTGTTCAGGTGTCACCAAAGTCCACTGATATGAAATATAGTCCTTTCTGTCAGTCACAGTGTCACCCTCCATTCTGTCCCTGTCCTCCCAATCAGACCGTGGATTTCTGTCACACCGCTTGGAATATCTGCTGACAGTCACTGTAACACTGCCATCCAGGAGCTAACTCCTTCAGGTGCATTGGCATGGAGTTAGGGAGTTCTTCAATTTGAGAAGAAAAAAAAAAAATAAAATAACATAAACTATAAAGAAATAAGAATCTGAGCTAGTTTCATCTTTGCTGCAGAAAGATGATCAAAAAAAAAAAAAAACTGACACGAAAGTGACCGAGCGAAAAAAAAAAAAGGGGAAAGTGTTCACTTACTTTTTTTCCAGTGCTCAGTTCCTGAGCAGATAATCAGAAACCTAGTCAAGTAATGTGATGAGAAGAAAACCCCAGCTCCACGAAAAAAAAACCCAAAAAACTCAAAAGGACATAAAACGTTATAAAATCGCAAAAACTTGAAATCCTGACCGACAGCAAAAACGTTCAGTAATATTTGGTTAAACTTAAACAAGAGTTAACAAGAAAAATTCCATTAAACTTTTTTTTCAATAAATCATCTGCTGATTATCAAGGGAAAAAAATAAACCCCACCCTGAAATTTGAACAAGGTAAGCTGGTCAAAGTCAAGCAATACACAAGAAAAAGAAACAAAGCCCTCCCAACAAAACGAAACGTCCAGACAGACAACTTGATCAACCTTTGCTAGGAATGTGCACACTCCTCTCACATCTCCTGCTGCCCACGCACTGACCAATCCATCTTCTGCCGTCAGAAGGGAGTTGTTAGCTGCTCACAGCCTCTGCGTGCATTTCATATGGCCCGACACCAGACACGTGCATCAGAAAATTGCACATCATCATCAGATGGCCAGGCAGGTAGACCATGGTGGTGTAGATGAAGAGGGAGATGAAGAGGACGACGCAGGTGTTGAAGACGTAGCGCTCGATGGGTTCCAACATGGCCACGGTGGTGATGAGCGTGTAGTGGAAGTAGCAGTAGCGCACATAGTCGGCAAACGTCTTCCACACCCAGAGAAGCATGATGCTGGTTTCCTTTCTCTTCCTCTTCCTTGCAGTGGAGTGCACAGAGAGCTGGTGGGCACCTCTCTGGAAATGTAGCAGGAAAACACATGCATGCAGATCTGGTCAGTTGTCCTATGGGGCTTCAGTTGAAAAAATTACACTGGAAAGTTCCTTCATGACAACCACGAGCTCTCAAATAATCATTGTGCTGGAAGTCATTGACATGATTAAGGAATTCAGGATGGAAATTTTTGGTACGGTAGTAAAACATTTCATGCTGGTGATGTTAGGCATTGTTTTATTGCCCAATAACTAAAAACTGTGTAATACTAATAGATGGGAACTAATATTCATGATCTCTGTCCTTACCTGTACTACCATCCTCTGACAGCAAAATTCTGTCTACAATAACAAAATATATTCACATCATTTTGTGTTCCCCTCACCCTTTTTTAACCTCCCCCCCCCCCCCCCCCCCCCCCCCCCCCCCGTCTCCCCACCCTTTCTTTTTCTTTTCTTTTTTTTCTTCATCTTCTTTTCATCAAGGTCAGTGGTTAGATATCTGCTTTCCAAAGTTCAGTTTTCTACCTAAAGATATGCACTGTAAAGGCTATCAGAATTCCAGATAAATGATGGAGCTGTTAAAATCAACAACAACAACAACAACAAAAAGATCTCAGCCTATCATTCAAAGCACAGTGTAAGCCAAGAGCTAGATGACAAAAAAATCTGTCAATACAAGCCACAGCTCCCACTCATTTGTTTCTGACTATCATTTTTCTGACAATAATCCCTAATCACATGTTTAGGGTGTTGGGCTGCTGAGCTGATCATCATTAGTTTAAACCACCTAAGGGGCAAAGCATAAATTTCAATACACCTACAAGCAATGCTGTAAAATGTCAATGTGACTGGAATGAGTTTGCATAAGAGCATCCTAGCTAGCAATGATTTCCCTTGCATGAACATGTACGAGCGTACTCATAAAATATAGCCGATTCAATGGGGCTCATCAATTATCATCCCTGTCACTGTTGAAAAGCAAAGGCTGTACCTGACATATTAGCACCAAATTTTTCAACTTTGGTAGCCTCTACTCCCGATTTAAAACAAACAAACCTTAATGAGAGAATGAAAGTACTGTGAAGGATGTCTGTGGAGGAATGTCACACTCAAGTTCAGCTCGATATATAGTAAATATTTAATATACATAATGTGACCACAGAACCCAAAGAAGTGACCAGTTATTGCGCGACAGATTTTGCCATTTTTTGCAAGTCTTGCCTTAAACATAGAGGTGACTGAGTGTCGAGATAACCACCACCTCCCATCCACCTCATCCAGATACACATCATGACAGATACACACAGAGCTTGTGCATATATGCAAGATTGAAAAACAGAACAAAGAAACGAAAAAAGAGGAAAGGACAAATAAAATGGAGTGATTAGCAACAATGTTCATGTGCACTCTTCCATATCTGTGCTCTGAGCCTGCAATTGGCACATTCTTACACAGCTAAACTGTAACAATATCATATTAGGGAGGGTCAGGTGAGGGTGGGGAGTTCAGAACTTTTTAGATGAGTTGTGCTGTGTTATGTTGCACTGCATTGCATAAAATGGCACTGTATGTATTGTATACATATGTGTTGCACTGTGTATCATGTGTTATCACACATACAATGCCAGACAATTCAACTTGCAACACAAGCAGGCAGTACAAATTTTAAATTTTACAATACAATGGCATGGTGCAATGCAGTACAACATAAGACATTACAAGACATCCTTTTAACTGAACACCCCTATCCCTGCTCCCATCCCCACCCCTTACACACACTCACAGTCACAATGTCCGTGTGTGTGTGTGTGTGTGTGTGTGTGTGTGTGTGTGTGTGTGTGTGTGTGTGTGTGTATGTGTGTGTGTGTGTGTGTGTGTCTATCTCTCTCTCTCCACGCATATGAATTGATGATTTCTTTGTATGAACATGGTCAACATGTTGTCCAAGGAAAGGTGAAAAAAAAAAAAGTTAAAATTTTCTTTGTGAAATCTTTTCATTTGGTAACTTGAACATAATGATTGCTTCACAGCTTGTAAACAGTCAATGGTGGATAGTAAAAAGAAAACTGTTAACAGAGCCTCAGATTTTCAATGATTTTGTTTTTGAATGTAATCAGGGGGCCATAATTTGATGATCTGGTGAAATTCCCAATCTGTTCAATTGCAAAATGCCAAATTTAAATTCCTCTTTACTAAGGATCCACACTACAATCATTTAGTGAAAGTTACCAACACAGACACACCATCAAAACACACATTTCCACGACCACTGCAGGTTTTGTATTTTTTAAAACTTATCATTAATAGAAACTTTAACAAAAATAATCAGAGCAGTTACCAACCAAAAAAAAAAATTTACAATTTGATATTTTTCAAGAGTGGTCATAACTTCACATCTATTTTTACTTTGAAAAATCAAGATTCTGAATTTAATTAGTCATGTGTCCGTTCAATAAAGCAGGTAAACATTTTACAACATTTTTCAAATTTTATGCGTTTTTTTTTTCTATGCAGATCAGCCCAGCCTGCTAATATTACAAATCAAATTTCAACTGTTTAAATTAAGGCTGCAACTGATGGTGACACACAATGTTGTACCTCATGACACTCATAACACCCTCTAATGATATGCTTCTGCCATTACAATGGCTATTTGCTCTATTTAGTCACCTTGTAAAATTAACAAACAGGCAACTTTGACTAGATGATATATGTAGAAATCACCTCAGATATAGGCTTCAAATTATTCCGGCTTGGTCTATATATTGCATTGAAAAGATTCTGTGGAAAAGTTGTTTTGTGAATTGGTCTAGGTTTAAATGGGAAAATATCAGCTGCACGCTTGTTCCCATATCACTGGTTAAAAAAAAAGATGGAACCAATTTTTTTTTTCTGTTCTGTGTGTGCCTTAATTTCCTCTTTCTGTTTACGTAAGTTTTATTTCAATATGAAGAGTATCTAGACATTTTGACCTGCTGGCACCTACCGTGAGTCTATCCTTTAAACTGACAATTAGTAATCACTCAAGTTCACCCTTTGAAATCATGCAGTGCCCATATCCACAGCAGATCAAAGCTTGCTACACACTTAGCCTGCAAATCAGTTACCAGGTTTTTTTCAATCAGTGTGCAATCAAAAGGGATACTGTTTTAAGTGTTTACTTCTTCACACAGCCTAACACACACAGCCTACTGCACAGTGCTTCGCACACAAGGCAAAGCAAAAGAAGAATGCATAAGCTGAAGGATGTGTCAGATAACAACTTGGCAAACTGGCGAGCTTGGGGACACAGCCGAAATGTAAATGAAACAATTCTGATGCTCCATGATAACCTTTAGAATTCTATTCTAACATCAGGTGACCGCTTAAAGATTAATAGCTAGCGGCAGACATGTCAATGAAATCTAGAGAAAAAAGGTAAGGTGTTGGCAACCTCACTTTTTTTTCAGAATATGTACATCATGATGCTATGAATAAGGCAAAAACATGTGATTTAGACTCTTGCTTCAAGAAAGATATTACAAGGCCACTCAAAGTCACTTCCTTCTGGGTGTTCTTTTTTTTTTAATCTCATTTGTTTGTTTGTTTGTTCTAATTGGTGTTATAATTATAAAAAGGGATCAGATGACCATACTCATGTGATACATTTTTTATGTAAAAAATCATGATATTTTCTTCATGCTTGTTTGAATACAACAGTTGCAAAACTATGCACCAAGGGGTTCACCGCCAGTGTGACCTTCCCAGACCTAGAACTACTATCTGAAGTCTTGTTCTGTATTATCTACTTGTGGCAATTCCTGATTTAACAGTGTTACACTTTGAACAGCAAGTCTTTCAGACTCAGACTCAGAGTGTATAATTTTTTGTAGTTATTATTTTCTTTCTAAATTTTACTTGTATAAAGATCTTTTCTGTATGTTAAAAGTATTTGCTTGGTTGCTTATATTAGAAGTCTGCTTTGCGTTAAAAAAAAAAGCACATCTTTAGCTGGGAGGCTGAAAACTATATATAAGCACATAGATGATCTATAAACTCATATTCATGCATTTCAGAACTTTGACTTTCAATGTCAAACAAATGCATACATGTGCAAGTTCCTACTTCATCAGTCGCTAAATCATACTGAAAAATGTTTTGTTTGTTTTGTTTAGAATTTTTTGTTTGTTGTTTGTTTGTTGTTGTTTGTTTGTTTTTTGCTTTTACCAATTTAATGTCTAATGAAGTAAAGTGTTATGAAAGTAAAATGTGATGATATATATTTTAACTAAAAGAAAACCTGTTCACTGCCAAGTTAAGAGAGAGAGAGAGACTCAGACTAGTCAGAGAGAGCCCTCCACCGTCTTTCTCAAATTAGCTGACCATTTATGATCATAAAATGAGAAGTTCTTAGTTTTGTTGTGGGTCACTAAAAGTTATAAACACTTGTAAAATTACGTTGAACGGTCTGTGTAGGCTGTGCTACAATGACGATAGAAAGCAGGTAACAGTCTACTTTGAACTAGACTGGTTTGCCTGTCAGTCCCTCCCGAGACTTCGTTTGGACTTGCTCTGTCAGGGCACAGCATTCAACAATAGATCTCACAATATATTTATCTAGTTGTTGCTTTTAATTTAATGAAGCACTTGCTGTTGTTGATGGTGTGCAACATTGTGCTAAGGTTGGAAGCGGCATTTTAATTTCAAATCATGAATTACAAAAAAATGAGTAATTTTCTTTAAATCGGTCTAGTTAGGCCTGAAAATGAAACGGGGAAAAAAAAAGAAAACGAAAGGATCACAATACCTTTACACTGAAATCACAGCCTTTGACCATATTGATAAGGAAACAAATCAGTTTATAACTTTTGAGAAAACTGTACAAAATATGCTATATTTAAAGATGAAAACTGTCTTGTGTGGATAGAGAATGAAAGAATTTTTCTCCGGTTTGTTTGAGGGTGGGGCAAGTCCACTGCAAAATTTGAGCCTAACTTGAGAGTATCACGAAAACGTAAGGATTTTCCGTCTCGATAACACGAAAACATGAGAACCTTGTACTATTCTTCGTCCATAAATCTCCCTAATACATACCATAAAAGCTGTATTGGATTCATGGGATCAAAAATGCAAAACATGCCCAAGTATCAGAGCATCCCGGTAGTCACGAACATGTGACTGACATGCGTCCGTTCTTCGCATGTAATCGTAACATCGTGTTTAAGTTTCAGTAAATTGGCCAATATTTCTTCCGATCTTTTTCAAATCAATTCACCTGTTACAACAAAGTAGAATTCGACAATGTACTTACTGACTTGACGTACAGTTTGGCAAGAAATGATCTAATGGGTGACGACTTCGAGAATGTTTGGTCGCCAACAACCAACTAAAACGTAAGGCAAATAAGGGGACAGAATTATCAAATACGCCACAATTAGTATGTCCGAATTGATGTCCCTTTCACCACGACAGACGCTGCGTGAGACTCGTTTAGAACACGTCAATTTAAAACAAATAAACAAACACAAAAACTGCACATGCTTGCCGTTCAATATAGGGGGAAAAATTGCACTCTCCCGATGTTTTGTGAGCCGGTGTGCATATGAGAGAATTGGTTTTGCCAAATGTTTTTTCGGTGGATGTGCGATGTGACAGAACTTGTTTCTGGCAACACGCTTCTGAACGGGAGGCGAGGAGGAGAGGTGTGTGTGTGTGTGTGTGTGTGGGGGGGGGGGGGGGGGGGGGGGGGGGGGAGAAAGGAAAAAAAAAAAGGGAAAATGAATGGACTTCAGACACATTCATTTTAATGTCATCAAACCAGTGTGATTCGCCGGTTTCAGACCAAATAGATTTTCAGACGGAAAGAAAACAATTTTGATTTTTTTTCCAGAGAAGAGATAAGGTTGTGGGCGCATTTTTCTTTACATTCAATGGTCTATACAAAAAAAAAAACAAAAAAAAAAGAATAAAGAAACTACAACGACAAAAATGGAACTAAAAACTAAAAACCATGCGATTTCAAAGGATAGTGGGAAGAAACTCAGATGGAGAATCGAATTTTTCGAATTTTGTTATGCCCCTTTGCAATTGTGATTATTAGAAAGAAGAAAGGACATGAAAAAGGGAACGGGAGGGGCAAAGGGAAGGGGAGGGGGTTGGTGAACAGAGGAAATAGCTAGGTGCGGAGAGGGGGCAACAAATAATAAAAACCAACTGGGTCATAGCTAATTGTACAATGTGACAAAAGTCAGTGACTGGGCTGGGCAGTATAAAATGTCCTTAGTGTTAATATATCTGTGGAAGAAGTCCTACTTCCATAAAATTGACAACAAGATTGGACGAAGATATGTCAAATGGATATTCGGTGTGAACTATGTCAAATGGATATTCGGTGTGAAACTACGCACGCGTTCTGAGTGTGCTTAGTTTTCCATGAACTGAGTCGTATTCAAAATGCCAAACATACGAAACACAACTACCTACTACTGTAAGACATAATGTTACTGCTAGAATCCTAATTTAAGCAACAGCAGATACAGACACTAAACAAAGAATAAATTTAATGAATTAACAAATATATTATCAAGATTTTTATTCAAACAGCATAAGAAGTCTACTGTATCGGATGTACAAAGGAAGGAATGATTTAGAGAGATACTCGCGGGCACACGAAAACAAAGACAGACGACATTGTTGTTGTGTTCAACCGGAAGTCTCTCGACTTTCGTCTTATTACCCAAAAGCCGTGAATGAACATGCTACATCTCCCCCTTTCAAATGGATCGAACCGGAACGAGCGGAGTCGAAATCGAGACGATCACCTATTCAATGGACACAACTTTCAATTGAACTAAAGTCCATGTTTGACTAGAAGATTGGGTTATGACTAGACCGTCTGAGCGTACGCGTAGAATTAATAGTCATAGTCCTTCAAATAGGCTGGTGGTCTCGGTTTCGGGGTGGCCTTCGGGGTGTTGCTGCAAGTTGGGTCAAGGGCAGGTCCCGTTGGCTTTGGCAGGTGTTGCAACTGGTCCCTGGGGTGGTGTCGTTGACGTTCCCCTGCTGCAGGTCTGCTTTCCCCAGGTTCAGGAGGGCGGTGCACTGGTGGCATTTCCGTGACGGGTAACGGGGCAAG
>CM031598.1:20823303-20845803 GCA_018398815.1 Conus ventricosus
AAAAAAAAAACCCCCCCTGAAATTTGAAAAAGGTAAGCTGGTCAAATCAACAATACACAAGAAAAAAAAACAAAGCCCCCAACAAAACGAAAGTCCAGACAGACAACTTGATCAACCTTTGCTGGAAGTGCACACTCCCTCACACCCTGCTGCCCACCACTGACCAATCCACTTTGCCTCAAAAAAGGAGTTGTTAGCTCTCACAGCCTCTGCGGCATTTCATAGGGCCCGCCCCAACACGTGCATCAGAAAATTGCACACATCATCAGATGGCCAGGCAGGAGACCAGGTGGTTAATGAAGAGGGAGAAAAGAGGACACGCAGGTGTGAAGACAAACGCTCGAGGGGTTTCCCAAACAGGGCCACGGGTGTGAGCGTTAGGGAATAGCAGTACGCACATACGGCAAACCTTCCAAACCCAGAGAAGCATGAGCTGGTTTCCTTTCTTTTTTCCTTTCTTGCAGGGGAGGCACAGAGAGCTGGGGGTCCCCTCCTGAAATGTGGCAGGAAAACACGCAGCAGATCGGTCATTGTCCTATGGAGCTTCATTAAAAATTACACTGGAAATTTTCCTTCTGCAACCAGATCTCTCAAAAAACTTTGTGCTGGAATCTTTGGCATGATTAGGAATCGGAGGAAATTTTTGGTAGGTGTAAACTTTTTGCTGGGATGTTAGGCATTGTTTAATTGCCAAAACAAAAACTGTGTAATACTAATAGAGGGGAACTAATATCATGATCTCTGCCCTTACCTAAAAACCATCCCGACAGCAAAATTCTGCTACTAATAACAAAATAATTCACATCATTTTTGTTTCCCCCCCCCTTTTTTTTAACCCCCCCCCCCCCCCCCCCCCCCCCCCCCCCTCCCCCACCCTTTCTTTTTTTTCTTTTTTTTTACCCATCAAGGTCAGGGGTTAGAACTGCTTTCCAAATTCAGTTTTTTACCAAAGATAGCACTGTGGGCTATCAAAATTTCCAGAAAAATATGGACAGTTAAAATCAACAAAAACAAAAACAAAAAGATCTCACCCTACATTCAAAGCCAGTGTAACCAAGACTAGATAAAAAAAAAACTGTCAATACAACCACACCCCCCACTCTTTGTTTCGATACATTTTTTCTACAAAAACCCCAATCACATTTTAGGGGTTGGGCTGCGAGCTGATCACCATTATTTTAAAAACCCCTAAGGGAAAAGCATAAATTTAATACACCTACAAGCAAGCTAAAAAATGTCAATGGACTGAATGAGTTTGCTAAGAGCACCAAGCAGCAAAAAATTCCCTTGCATGAACATGTACGAGCGTACTCTAAAATATACCCGACAAGGGGGGGTCACAATTATCACCCCTGTCACTTTTAAAAGCAAAGGCGTACCTACATATTAGCACAAAATTTAAATTTGGGGTAGCCTCTACCCCGTTTAAAAACAAAAAAACCTTAATGAAGAATAAAGTACTGTGAAATATGTCTGTGGAGGAATTCCCCCAAATTCGCTCGAATATATAAATATTTAATAAACATAATTACCAAGAACCCAAAAATGACAGTTTTGGCGCAGATTTTCCCATTTTTGCAAGCTTGCCTAAACTTAGGGGACTGAGGCGAGATAACCACCACCCCCCACCACCTCATCCAGTACACCAGACGAACACCAGACTTGTGCATATATGCAAAAAAAAAACAGAACAAAAACGAAAAAGAGGGAAAGCAAAAAAATGGATTGATTTCAACAATGTTTATGGCACTCTTCCATTCTGTGCTCTGACCTGCAATTGGCTACATTTTTTACCAGCTAAATGTAACAAATCAATTAGGGGGGGTCGGGGAGGGGGGGGAGTTTAGAACTTTTAGATAGTTGGCGTTTATGTTGCACTCTGCAAAAAATGGCACGTATGTTTTAACAATTGTTTGCACTTGTACATTGTTATCACACTACAAAGCCAGACAATTCAACTTCCCCAAGCGGGGGAGTACAAATTTTAAATTTTACAAAACAAGGCACGGTGCAAGCAGTACAACTAAGCATTACAAACTCCTTAACTGAACACCCCCTATCCCTGCTCCCCCTCCCCACCCCCCTTACACACACTCACAGTCACACCGTGTGTGTGGTGTTGTTGGTTTTGGGTGTTGTGGGTGTTGGTGGTGGGTGTTTTTGTGGTGTGTCCCTATCTCTCTCTCCTCCCACGCATATAAGAGTTCTTGTATGAACATGGCAACATGTTGTCCAAGGGAAAGGGGGAAAAAAAAAAAAGTTAAAATTTTTTTGTGAAAACTTTTCATTTGGGAACTTAACATGATTTTCTTTACAGCTTAAAAAAGCAATGGGGATAGTAAAAAAAAAAGTTAACAGGGGTCAGATTTTTTAATGATTTGTTTTTTTTGTAATCAGGGGGCCTAATTTGATGATCGGTGAAATTCCCAAACGTTTAAATTTCAAAATCCAAAAATTTTAAATTCCCTTTACTAAGGGTCCACACTACATCATTAGTAAATTTCCAACACAGACAAACCTCAAAAAACCACATTCCCACCCGAGCAGTTTTTTATTTTTAAAACTTACATTTAAAAAAACTTAACAAAAAAATCAAAGGGTTAAAAAAAAAACCCCCCAAAAAAAAATTTTCAATTTTATATTTTTTAAGAGTGGTCATAACTTCACATCTATTTTTACTTTGAAAAATAAAGATTCTTAATTAGTCATGTGTCCGTTCAATAAAGCAGGTAAACATTTTACAACATTTTTTCAAATTTTATGCGGTTTTTTTCTATGCAGATCAGCCCAGCCTGCTAAAAATTACAAAAATTTCAAATTTAAACTGTTTAAATTAGGCTGCAACTGATGGCGACACCAATGTTTGCCTCATGACACTCATAACACCCTCTAATGATATGCTTCTGCCATTACAAAATGGCTATTTTGCTCTAATTAGCCCACCTTGTAAAATTAACAACAGGCAACTTTGACTAGATGATATATGTAGAAATCACCTCAGATATAGGCTTCAAATTATTCCGGCTGTCACGACCGACCCCTGGAGGTCTGCCTGACAGGATCGGTCTAGAGGGGAGTGAAGGGAGTGCCTGACCCCCACACGCCTCGCAAGAGCCCACACGAGAAAGATTACGATACAACACCCCATTTTTTTCACACCAAAACACAAAAGTCATAAAATAAGCTTTTCCAAACAAAACACAACATGCACAATCACAATCAAGCATTCCAACGCACACAACATGCACAATCACAATCAAGCACTCCAACACACACAACATGCATAATTATAAATAAACATTTCACCATACGACGACACAATCCCAATTAAGCATTCCAGCACATATGACATATACACAATTATAAAAGAAACATTTCCAGAATCCTCCCTTCCCACACCCTGGAGTGCCTCCCCACCCCTGGGCCCCCGTCAAGTCTACTGGGAGCACCCTGCGCACTAGGTGCTCCGACCGATTGGTTCTGGAAGGGAGTCGCTCAAAGGCCGCACCCTCGTCACACAAGCAGGCAGTGAAGAGCGCGTCCCGGGGGGGGGGGGGGGGGGGGGGGGAAGAAAAATGGCGTTGTTTTCTGAGGTCCTGGATGGGGATCAGGCCGGCCAGTCAAAACCGGCGGCTTTTCTACCAGTCCGCGGTCCCAGCCAGAGCGTGGCCTCAACCAGCACGTGGCACCATCCAGTCCGCGGTCCCAGCCAGAGCGGGCCTCAACCAAGCACGTGCACCATCCGGGGCCAGACTCCGGTGAAGCCCCCGGGAGGGGGGGGGGGGGGGAAACGTAGCTGGGAGGAGAGAAGAAAGGGAGGGAAGGCAGAAGGAAGGAGGAAGGAGGAAGGAGGAAGGAGAAGGTACTGGAAACCCCGCCATCAGTACAGTCTGACCCATGCTGTTAAAATCTTAACAGCCACTCACATGAGGGCGGGGGGAAGTCTACTAAATGCACCAATAACCCCAGCTCAACACAGACCCGAGGCATAACACAGTAAACCCCTCGAATCGGAATGTTCATTAGGGTCTTCTCACACGATGCAGGTAAAAGACTGCATTAAAATCAACAGGTTATAAAACAAATATGAATTTTCTTCACCCTTCTCTCACTCACGTTTAACATTGCCTTTCTTAGGAAATAACCAACACAGCGACCATCGCTTTATAACTGCCACCACATTTTCAAATAATAAATTTAATGGCATAATTTTCACATTTTATAGCCACATTTCAAAATAACACAAATCTCCAAACCCCGCATTCCGAACGACAAATCATTGCGTACGCACGCTTTCGCGAACATAAAAACTCGTTCTCCTTGCACACACAAACAGACGGTGGGCCCAAGGATTTAAAAGTCCGGCGAATGTGACAGGGGCGGACGAGCGAGACCAAGCAAGTTCCAACCCCGAATCACCAGGTTCCCCCTCCCATCCCCACCGACTCTACCCGCATCAACCAAATGCATAAACAGGAGAAAGAATTTTGGAAATAATTTAGAATGGCCAGGTTAAAGATTGAATTAACCAGAAAAAAGGGTCTCCCACAATATTTCTCTTACAATTTCGAAAACAAAAGAAAATTGCGCAAAAGAGAAGACTAAGCCGCTAACAACAACAAACCAAAACAAACAACCACGAAACTGATGCTTACCAGCTACCCATGGTGACCCAGAAGAGGCGGGTCAAACGACTCTCTCTGCCCTCTGTCCAGTCGAGAGGACAGAAGCGCAGATGCGGAGAAAGAAGAAGTGATGTCCCTCTCCTACAGGCCGATGTAGGAATTGAAGATACCGACTGTACCTTCGATGATACGGTGAAGAAAACCCAAAAACCGGAGCAGGCGCTCCAGAGACATCTTCCCCTCGAGTGAAGAGCTTTAAACCCACTCCTCAGCGATGGCGGCCAACATGCCATGCTGCGTCACAGAGTGGCATATTTCAAACTAAAGAAATAAGCACGTGCGACGGGTAAAAGACGGGCGGGGGCGAAGCAGAAAGTTCGAGAGAAAGGTCCCCACCCTGAACCTGCGGGATGAATACACGGGCAGTAGAATTAGAGAAGAGGGAGAAAAAACGAAGTTGAGCTGAACACACAAGGTGCAACCGCATACAACCCCACATTAAGGGGGGTAACGCAACAGCAACGAAAATAAATAAATAGTAATTCCCCCACCCTAGAGGGGTCAAACGTCGTAGGCCTGTACAAACCCCCCTTAAAAGCATCTGTTTCTTGATACTGCTCCTTTGAACTTGAGCATGTGCAAATTAAAAACAATGGGACCGAACCCACTCTCGTATCCGAGAAACGAAAAAAATCCAATCAAACATTCTACTAGAATCACCCCAAAGAAATACAAAATACACTTTTATAAAACAACTAACAAACTTCCAACCATGAAAGTAACAATCCGAACCATTGGTGATTACTCCCGTTAACATCACTGAAGTAAAAACTGTACTACCCTGATAAGAGACCAAAAGGGAATAACCCTGGTTGGGGGGAAGTGTCCCTCTGACTGATTTTCCAAGTCTACCCGGAGCTGGGCTAAGATAGTCAGCACCCGTTTACAGGAACCCTTGATATAGGAAAGTGAAGCTGACTCTGCATTTTTCCACTGCCAAACCATGTCGGACTGACTGGCCCGGGATCCGGTCCAGGCACTGGGAGGATGATGATCGCCCCAGTACAAATTTCCCGGCCCGGGGACTTCTTCTTGGGCCGCCATGCGCGCCAAATCTCCCTAGAGATTCAAAACATAGGGGCATCGTATCCTAAGCGGGACACCTCGGGGTATCGCCCGCAGATTTACCACACCGAAGTGTAGCGGTGCCCGCGCCCGGGATGGAGGATTAATGGGTCCCCCATCACCCCGGGACCTTTGAATTCCCCAACCCTGGCACCGACCCCGGGGGAAAACACGCTTAAGCGACCCTTGGGCGTTGTCCGTTGGCGACATCGAACTGGGGCATACTCCCAAACCCCTGTGAGTTCATCCCGGGCCCAAAAGAAGTCCTGTCTTACCGCCGAGATCCGTTTTGGACCCATATGACCTCCCTGGGGAATCGGGGGGCCCTGCCGGAAAAACAATTCTCTCAAGTTTTGGGGATCAAAAGCTTTTTGGGCCAACGATCTGCCGAGTAAAAAACCCTAAAGAGGACCCCTTGTGGATTAAAGCTCCCCTTGGCTGTGGGCCGTGGGGGGGCGCCACAATTTGCGTAGGGTTGGAATCCAAGCCCTGGCCTGAAGACGGATAATGCTAGCAGGATGGGCCCTTTGCCAGAACCTCGTTAGAGATGGGCGAAAACGGGACGCATTCCCTGTTCCTGCTTCTTGTTTTGGGGGGGTGGGTTGTAAACAACCCCTTACGGGCAAACCCGTAACACGGACTGACTGCGTTCCTTTGCAAAGGGTGAAACCCCCTTTTATAAAGGGGAAATACAGAGGTCGCCCCCACCGGATAGCCCATACTTCCCCACAAAAGGGGGGGTGGAGATGGAATAATAAGAAGGACGGGGGGAGGTAAAACCACCCTCCAACCCGCACACATCATAACACCCTCGGGGAAACCCAATTCTTCCACAAAGATCGTGATGCTCCCGAACCCCTGAGGGTGTCGCCCAAGGGGGAAACCCAACAACAGGAGAAACAGGGCACTCTGAATCACCAGAAGCTGGGATGGAACCCCCGTTAGCCGAGGGCACAGGACGTGGGAAAGGACCAGCCCCACGATACCAGGGGTTTTTGGGGACAATTTTTCCAAATGTGGCCAGGGGGCCCAAAAAAAAAAAGTCGGGGCGCGAAATCCCCGATGAACTGCCTGTTTTGTTCACCCCGCTAGCAGTTGGGGGCGCCTTTTTGCCAAAACCTGGGGAGGGCTTCCTCTCCGTATCGGGGCGATCCCCAAAGCCCTCGCTTCAGCAAAAAACACCTCACTGTGAATCGCACCCGCGAAATCCTGGGGTGCTGTCTCGCCTATCCGGATCCTAACTCGGGGGGAAACCAGTTTTGGTGAGCGTTCAATGGGATCAGATCCTCCAGCTCCAACTTACCCAAATGACGCCATTACCCTACGTTTTGCGCAGCATCACCAAACTGCACGAGGGCTCGTCGTTATTTTTCTATGGGGCCTAACCCTTTCCTCCTGTACGCCTGGGGGAAAGGGGGAAACGCTTACCAACAACTGCATGCTGCATAAGCCCCTTCATTTAGAGTGGCACACCCCCTTTCAGCACCCAAAAATCCAGAAAAAAAATGCATAGCCTTTTTTTTTCAGCAATTGGGGATGAAACCCAACCTTGTCAAAATGCTCTAGGAACATATAATGTCCTCATGGTCCCGAACTCTGGAAGCTTTAAATTTGGGGCCCCCTTTAAATCTATCACCTGTGGTGATTAACCCCCCGCTTCAGGGGGGAGACCCCGAAAGAAGTTGTTCCATCTCCTCCCTACCAGAGCCCCCCTCCCGTTTGTTCTTCCCCCACAGGCGCCTCTTCCCTACGCTGAGCCTCCCGTTGACGCCTCTTCCCTACCTGGCCTCCCGTTGGGAGCCTCCTCCTTAAGCTGACTCCGTCTGACAGCCTCTTCCCTACGAAGGGTCCTTCGGGCAGCTTCTTCTCTGCGCAGCATGCCCCTTCCCTATGCAGGGGAAATTTCCGTCTGCATCTCCTCCGGCGCAGAGCCCCATCCCATCCAAAATCTTCCCCACGCTGAGCAGCCTCTTCCCTACGAAGGCACCCCCTTCCCCACGAAGGGCCCCCCTGTCGGGCAGCTTTTCCTTACGAAGGGCCCCTGTCGGCGCCTCTTCCGTCGTGCGCTCTAGGGAAAATCAGGACAGGGTGACCGGGAGGGATTACCCCTCCGACAGGGGGATGACCCGTTACCCTTCCCCGGGTCTGACCTTCCCATGAGGAAAGTCCCCGGGATACTCCTTTTCGAGGGGAAGCGGGGAATGGGGGCTTTGGTTTCGCGCTCTACAGAACCCCCAGTTTCTTCGCTTACTCTGACGCTTCCCAGCGGGAAATGCCCTCGGGGGCCGCAGAAATCCCCCACGAAAAAGAATGAAAGTACTCCCGGGCATCGGGTACCGTGGAATAAGTGGAAGTCCTGTATCGAAGATGGTACTAAAAGGGGGGGCTACATTTTGAAACCCTCTTCTTCGACGCCCGAGAGCATACTACCAGCACCGGCGTTTCCATGACAACTTAACCTACAGTTATCAAAAACAGGGAAAGACAATTCCACTTGAAAAACAAAAATTTTAGGTTGCGAATTGTGTTTTGTGTGTATGTTTTGTGGCGTGGTTTTCGGACAATTCCGGCTGCTCCCCCTCTGGGAACACCCCCTCTACAACAGAGCAACATGCGGTGGGGGTCACCGAAAAAAAAAAAAAAAAAAAAACTATGTCCGGGGGCCCCCACTCTGGCAAAACCGCGCCCCACAGCACGAGAAAAAGTGCGGTGGGGTGGCCGGAAAAAACAAACAGGCAGCGGAACCGGGGGGAGAGGAAAAAAAATGACCTAAGCCGAACAACCCCCGTACTCATAACCCGGTAGAGAAAAAAACAAAAAATGGTAAAACAAAACAGGAATGGAAAAAACTGACGGCAAAAAGAAAGGCAAAAAACTTAGGCCGCCTCGTGAGGTACCCGGGGGAAGGAGGGCTGGAGCGGTCGACTCCCCCCCGGGTCCACCTCGACCCCCCCCGGTCACACCGGATGTTCCTTTAGGCCACCCAAGACTCCCCTTTACCAGGTCACCCACCAACCCCCCACAACAAACACACAAAATAACTAAATAAAAAAAAAAAAGACGAACAAAACAGGTACTCCGCGAAAACGAGAGAGACTGGCCCCTTCAATCCCGGACGAGCCCCCAATTGCAACCGACCCCCGGGGGTCTGCCCTGACAGGATCGGTCAGATGGAGTGAAAGGGGTGCCCCGACCTCACACGCCCGCAAGAGCCCCAAAAGAGAAAGATTACATACAACACCCTTTAAATTTACCCAAAACAACAGTATAAAAAAGCATTCCAACACACACAACAGCCAATCACAATCAAAAATTTCCAAAAACACAACTGCACAAACACAATCAAGCACCCAACACACAAAAAAACATGCAGGCTTTTGCTGGGGGGAAAATCTTTGGGGGCCCCCGGGGCCCCTTCACAATTTTTAAGGGGCCCCGGTAACTTAGGGGGCCCCACACCACAAAAAAAACAACAAAATAACGTTAAAAAAATTTCATCCCTGCACCGGCACTGCAATTTCACAAACACTGTCAAAAAAAACAACAAAAAAAACAAAAAATTTTATCCGTTCTCGACTCGCTCCCTCTAGCTTTTTTTCTTTTGGGACGATGATTTCGTTAACCCCGCTTTGAGAGACATGTTGGAAACAAAGGGTTCCGGAAAATGCCCCTCTCCCGCCGGAAAATAAAAGGGCATCGGACATCACATGGGTCAAAGAGGGAAAAAATTCGGTAAATCAAAACGATCTTGGCCTCGCAACGACAAAAGTGACCCACGTATGTTGTTAGGAGGGGCCTTTCTCGCTTTGTCACTGTTCAAACTTGAAAAGGGGGGGGTTTTGGGCCAAGGAGCAGACCACGGTGGTTTCGGCACCCCAATTACGTGTTGAAGGACTTTTCTCACTTTATGTCTACTTTCCCCAAAATTTGAAGGGGGCCCTGGGGACCCCTTACACGGAACCCCGTGCGTCCCTAGAGTTTTTAAGCGTACTGTACGAATTTTTTTTTCGTTTTCAAAGCCCTGACATGCATAATTTTAAAAAAAACATTTCCCAACGACGTACACATCACAATTACAGCATTCCAGCCCTATATATAACAATTATAAAAAAAACATTTCCACATCCCTCCCCCCCACACCCGGAGTGCCTCCCACCCCCGCCTCCGTCAAGTCTACTGGAGCACCCTGTCGCACAGGTGCTCCAACCGGATTGTTTTTGGGAAGGGGGTCGCTTTAAAACCCGGGCCCCCGTCACACAACAGGAGTGAAGAGCGCGCCCGGGGGGGGGGGGGGGGGGGGGGGGGGGGGGGGGGGGGGGGGGGGGGGGGGGGAAACGTGGCGTTGTTACTGGGGTCCTGGACGGGGATCAGGCCGGCCAGTCAACCCGGGCGGCTTTTCTACCAGTCCGCGTCCCAGCCAAGCGTGGCCTAAACCAGCACGGGGGCACCATCCAGTCCGCGGTCCCAGCCAAGCGGGGCCTCAACCAGCACGTGGCCCAACCAGTCCGCGGTCCCAGCCAGAGCGTGGCCTCAACCACACGGGCACCATCCATCCGCGGTCCCAGCCAGAGCGGGCCTCAACCAGCACGTGGCACCATCCCAGTCCAGACTCCGGGTGAAGCCCCCGGGAGGGGGGGGGGGAAACGTAGCTGGGAGGAGAGAAGAAAGGGAGGGAAGGCAGAAGGAAGGAGGAAGGAGGAAGGAGGAAGGAGGAAGGAGGAAGGGTACTGGAACCCCGCAGTCAGTACAGCCCTGACCCATGCTTTAAATCTTAACAGCCACTCGCATAAAGGGCGAGGGAAGTCTACTAAAGCACCAATAACCCCACTCAACACAGACCTGAGCAAAACACAGTAAACCCTCGATCGGGAATGTTCATTAGGGTCTTCTCACACGATGCAGGTAAAAGACGCATTAAATCACAGGTTATAAAACAAATATGAATTATCTTCACCCTTCTCTCACTCACGTTTAACATTGCCTTTTAGGAAATAACCAACACAGCGACCATCGCTTTATAACTGCCACCACATTTGCAAATAATAATTCAAGGGCAAAATTTGGGTCACATTTTATAGCCACATTTCAAAATAACACAAATCTCCAACCACGCATCCGAACGACAAAAACATGCGTAACCACGCTCCGAACATAAAACTCGTTCTCCTTGCACACACAAACAGAAAGGTGGCCGAAGGGTAAGAGTCCGGGGAATGTGACAGGGGGACAGCGAGACCAAGCCCAAATTTTCCCAAACCCCGAATCACCAGGTTCTCTCCCCCCCCACCGACTACCCGCATCACCAATGCATAAACAGGAGAAAGATTTTGGAAATAATTTAGAATGGCCAGGTTAAAGATTGAATTAACCAGAAAAAAGGTCTCCCACAATATTTCACTTTCAATTCGAAAACAAAAGAAAATTGCGCAAAAGAGAAGACAAAGCCGGCTAAACAACAACAAACCAAAACAAACAAACCACGAAACTGATGCTTTCCAGCTACCCGTGGTGACCCAGAAGAGGCGGGTCAAACGACTCTCTCTGCCCTCTGTCCAGTCGAGAGGACAGAAGCGCAGATGCGGAGAAAGAAGAATGATGTCCCTCTCCTACAGGCCGACTGTAGGAATTGAAGATACCGACTGTAAACCTTCGATGATACGGTGAAGAACCCAAGACCGGAGCAGGCGCTCCAGAGAAACATCTCCGCTCGATGAAGAGCTAACCTCCCTCAGCGATGGCGGCCAACATGCCATGCTGCGTCACAAGAGTGAGCATACTTCAAACTAAAAGAAATGAAGCACGTGCGACAGGTAAAAGACAGCGAGAGGCCGATAGACAGCAAGTTCGAGAGAAAGGTACCAGCCACCCATGAACCTGCAGGATGAATAGCACGGCAGTGGAATTTGAGAGAGAGAGAGAAAAGCAAACCGAAGTTGACTGAACTACACCAAGTGCAACCGCACCACAAGCCACATTAAGGGACGGATACACGACAACAGCAACGACAATAAATAAATGAGTAATTCCGCCACCCTAGATGGGTCAAACGTCGTAGGCCTCGTGACAAACTCGTGACACCGGCTTGATCTATATATTGCATTGAAAAGATTCTGTGGAAAACTTGTTTTGTGAATTGGTCTAGGTTTAAATGGAAAATATCAGCTGCACGCTTGTTCCCATATCACTGGTTAAAAAAAAAGATGGAACCAATTTTTTTTTTCTGTTCTGTGTGTGCCTTAATTTCCTCTTTCTGTTTACATAAGTTTTATTTCAATATGAAGATATCTATAGACATTTTGACCTGCTGGCACCTACCGTGAGTCTATCCTTTAAACTGACAATTAGTAATCACTCAAGTTTACCCTTTGAAATCATGCAGTGCCCATATCCACAGCAGATCAAAGCTTGCTACACACTTAGCCTGCAAATCAGTTACCAGGTTTTTTTCAATCAGTGTGCAATCAAAAGGGATACTGTTTTAAGTGTTTACTTCTTCACACAGCCTAACACACACAGCCTAAGTACTGCACAGTGCTTCGCACACAAGGCAAAGCAAAAGAAGAATGCATAAGCTGAAGGATGTGTCAGATAAACAACTTGGGCAAACTGGCGAGCTTGGGGACACAGCCGAAATGTAAATGAAACAATTCTGATGCTCCATGATAACCTTTAGAATTCTATTCTAGATCAGGTGACTGCTTAAAAATTAATAGCTAGCGGCAGACATGTCAATGAAATATGGAGAAAAAAGGTATAGTGTTGGCAACCTCACTTTTTTTTCAGAATATATACATCATGATGCTATGAATATGGCAAAAACATGTGATTTAGACTCTTGCTTCAAGAAAGATATTACAAGGCCACTCAAAGTCACTTCCTTCTGGGTGTTCTTTTTTTTAAAATCTCATTTGTTTGTTTGTTTGTTCTAATTGGTGTTTTTTTTTTTTTTTTTTTTTTTTTTTTTTTTTTTTTTTTTTTTTTTTTTTTTTGCTGTCCCAACCTCTGCGCTACCTCAGAGGCAGTGCACCCACGCCGCTCATTCCGACACCCCATCCACAGCCATAGCCCGGCTGGCCCCGCCGCAGCCCCGGCACCAGCAATCCACAGGGAGCAGTCAATGTCAAGTCGTCAAGAGGCAACCCACCGGAGGAGACACTGCACTGCTGCCGAGTCACTTCGGTGGTGTTCAGTGGCGCCTGTTCTGATCTAACATACGCAGGACACCACCTACTAAGCCCCCTACTGACGACAATAATTGCTTAGTCGCGGAGCCGGTGTGAGTGAGCTCTCCCTCCGGAGGGCGCCACCACGTCCGTCCAACGACAGCCCCCCATGGACTCGCCGATACCGGTGACCCCGACGGAAGCAAACCAAGGCCACAGACGTGGAGAGGACATCGAAATTGAGGTCACCATGAGAGCAGGGCATGAAGGGCCACAGAATTTGAGACATTTTTTTTTTAATGCTGATCAATGGAATGAGGATGATTAAGATGATGCTACGGATTTCCATTTCGGTCTGAGACTACATGACAGGGCTGTACTCTACGCTTCCTTTCATAATATATCCTGGCGTCAACCAGGCCCGAGAGATACAGGCACCTGCAGTGTTGGTCATGAAATTTGAGCAACACTCTCAGAAGCGCATCCATTAAGTGGATGAAACTCGACTGTGTGGGCCCAGTCTTCCCAACTGAGTCCGCAGCAAACTCAACTCTGGGTAGGAGCCGGTCGGGGCAGAAAAAACCCACATGACTCTGATGGGATTCGAACCCACAACTCCCAGCCGGGAGTCCGCGACGCTAACCACTTCGCCACGGCGGCTGGTTGTTCTAATTGGTGTTATAATTATAAAAAGGGATCAGATGACCATACTCAGTTGATACATTTTTTTATGTAAAAATCATGACATTTTCTTCAGCTTGTTTGAATACAACAGTTGCAAAACTATGCACCAAGGGGTTCACCGCCAGTGTGACCTTCCCATACCTAGAACTACTTCTATCTGAGTCTTGTTCTGTATTATTACTTTGGGCAATTCCTGATTTAACAGTGTTACACTTTGAACAGCAGGTCTTTCAGACTCAGACTGTATAATTTTTTTTAGTTACTATTTTCTTTCTAAATTTTACTTGTATAAAGATCTTTTCTGTATGTTAAAAGTATTTGCTTGGTTGCTTATATTAGAAGTCTGCTTTGCGTTTAAAAAAAAAAAAGCACATCTTTAGCTGGGAGGCTGAAACTATATAAGCACATCTATAAACTCATATTCATACATTTAGAACTTTGACTTTCAATGCAAACAAATGCATACATGTGCAAGTTCCTACTTCATCAGTCGCTAAATCATACTGAAAAAGTTTTTTGTTTGTTTTGTTTAGAATTTTTTGTTTGTTTTTGTTTTATTTTTATTTTTTATTTTTTTTTTGCTTTTACCAATTTAATGTCTAATGAAATAAAGTGTTATGAAGGTAAAATGTGATGATATATATTTTAACTAAAAGAAAACTGTTCATTGCCAAGTCAGAGAGAGAGAGAGAGAGAGAGAGAGAGAGAGAGAGAGAAGAGGAGAGAAGAGAGGACTCAGACTAGTCAGAGAGGCCCTCCACCGCCTTTCTCAAATTAGCTGACCATTTATGATCATAAAATGAGAAGTTCTTAAGTTTTGTTGTGGGTCACTAAAAGTTATAAACACTTGTAAAATTACGTTGAACGGTCTGTGTAGGCTGTGCTACAATGACGATAGAAAGCAGGTACCAGTCTACTTTGAACTAGACTGGTTTGCCTGTCAGTCCCTCCCGAGACTTCGTTTGGACTTGCTCTGTCAGGGCACAGCATTCAACAATAGATCTCACAATATATATCTATCTAGTTGTTGCTTTTAATTTAATGAAGCACTTGCTGTTGTTGATGGTGTGCAACATTGTGCTAAGGTTGGAAGCGGCATTTAATTTCAAATCATGAATTACAAAAAATGAGTAATTTTCTTTAAATCGGTCTAGGTTAGGCCTATAGCCTGAAAATGAAACGGGGGAAAAAAAAAAGAAAACGAAAGGATCACAATACCTTTACACTGAAATCACAGCCTTTGACCATATTGATAAGGAAACAAATCAGTTTATAACTTTTGAGAAAACTGTACAAAATATGCTATATTTAAAGATGAAAACTGTCTTGTGTGGATAGAGAATGAAAGAATTTTTCTCCGGTTTGTTTGAGGGTGGGGCAAGTTCCACTGCAAAATTTGAGCCTAACATGAGAGTATCACGAAAACGTAAGGATTTTCCGTCTCGATAACACGAAAACATGAGAACCTTGTACTATTCTTCGTCATAAATCTCCCTAATACATACCACTAAAAGCTGTATATTGGATTCATGGGATCAAAAATGCAAAACATGCCCAAGTATCAGAGCATCCCGGTAGTCACGAACATGTGGAAGAAGATGTGACTGACATGCGTCCGTTCTTCGCATGTAATCGTAACATCGTGTTTTAAGTTTCAGTAAAATTGGCCAATATTTCTTCCGATCTTTTTCAAATCAATTCAACCTGTTACAACAAAGTAGAATTCGACAATGTACTTACTGACTTGACGTACAGTTTGGCAAGAAATGATCTAATGGGTGACGACGTGAACTGATCCAGCGACTTCGGAAGAATGTTTGGTCGCCAACAACCAACTAAAACGTAAGGCAAATAAGGGGACAGAATTATCAAATACGCCACAATTAGTATGTCCGAATTGATGTCCCTTTCACCACGACAGGCGCTGCGTGAGACTTGTCAGAACACGTCAAATTTAAAAACAAATAAACAAACACAAAAACTGCACATGCTTGCCGTTCAATATAGGGGGAAAAATTGCACTCTCCCCGATGTTTTGTGAGCCGGTGTGCATATGAGAGAATTGGTTTTTGCCAACATGTTTTTCGGTGGATGTGCGATGTGACAGAACTTGTTTCTGGCAACACGCTTCTGAACGGGAGGAGAGAGGTGTGTGTGTGTGTGGTGGGGGGGGGGGGGGGGGGGGGGGGGGGGGGGGGGGGGGGGGGAGAGAAGGAAAAAAGAAATGGGAAAATGAATGGACTTCAGACACATTCATTTTATTATGTCATCAAACCAGTGTGATTCGCCGGTTTCAGATCAAATAGATTTTCAGACGGAAAGAAAACAATTTTGATTTTTTCCAGAGAAGAGATAAGGTTGTGGGCGCATTTTCTTTACATTCAATGGTCTATACAAAAAAAAAAAAAAAAAAAAAAAAAGAATCAAGAAACTACAACGACAAAAATGGAACTAAAAACTAAAAATCAAGCGATTTCAAAGGATAGTGGGAAGAAAACTCTATGGAGATCAAATTTTTCGAATTTTGTTATGCCCCTTTGCAATTGTGATTATTAGAAAGAAAGGACATGAAAAAGGGAACGGGAGGGGCAAAGGGGAGGGGGAGGGGGTTGGTAAACAGAGGAAATAGCTAGGTGCGGAGAGGGGGGCAACAAATAATAAATCCAACTGGGTCATAGCTAATTGTACAATGTGACAAAAGTCAGTGACTGGGCTGGGCAGTATTGTGGAGACTAAACTTTAAAATCTTGAAACCTCGAAGGCTCAGGGACCAGATAAATTCCAGCTAAAATATTGAAAGAACTTTGTAAGGAATTATCAATCCCTTCAGCATATTTTTTTAATAAATCCTTAGAGACAGGAAGATCCCAGATGACTGGAAATCAGCTGATGTTGTTGCCATATTAAAAAAAGGCTCCAAACAAGACCCGAGTAACTACAGCCCGGTCAGCCTCACTTGCATAATGTGTAAAGTACTAGAGTCAATTGTAAGGGATGTCATAGTATATATTTTTAATGATTTTAAACTCTTTGCGGACTGTCAACATGGCTTCCGTAATAAAAGATCATGCATGACACAATGATCCAAGTTTATGGACGACTTAACTGTACTTATGATGACAAAAAAAAACAATAGATATAGTGTATTTAGACTTCCGTAAAGCCTTCGACTCTGTACCGCACAAAGACTATTGATTAAGTCACAGAATTATGGAATTCATGGATCTCTTCTTGACTGGATTACAGACTTCCTGACTGACAGAAGACAAAGAGTGAGGGTGGGGTCAGTATACTCTTCAGACAAACCAGTTTTGAGTGGTATTCCACAGGGGAGCATCTTGGGCCCGGTCCTTTTTACAATATTCATAAACGACTTACCGGATGTCATAACTAATACATGTAAGATTTTTCCCGATAATACAAAGATTTACGGGGATTCAAGCAATCACTCTGTCATTCAAAGGGACTTAACAATGTGCAGGATTGGTCTCACAAATGGAATCTGTATTTCAATGCTCAAAAATGTAAAGTGCTGCACATTGGTAAGAAGAACCCTCAAAATGAATACATAATGAAAATGGGTGATTCAAATCAAAAGATTCAAAAATGTGTAGAGGAAAAGGACCTTGGAGTTACATTTGACTGTGATCTTAGCTTTGACCCTCATTATACAGAAAGCTATTAGTAAAGCTAACCAAATGATTGGGTTGATAAGACGATCTTTCTCGTCATGATAAAGATATGTTTATAAAGCTATATAAATCACTCATCCGACCACATGTGGAATACGGTAATGTCATCTGGTACCCTTTACTTAAAAGACAATCCTCATCAATAGAAAGGTTCAAAGAAGAGCGACCAAAATACTGCCAGAATGCAAAAATATGCCTTATGGTGAAAGACTTAGATATTTAGGATTAACATCCCTGAAGGCCAGGAGGGTGAGGGGTGACCTGATTCAAACTTACAAGATATTCCACCATGTTGATGACATTGATTTCAACTCACTATTCCAGTTAAGCAATCTATCATCACAAGAGGCAATACTGGCAAATTATTTGTTCAATATTCTTGCACTAACCTGAGGAGAAATTCATTTGCTAATAGAGTAGTTGGCAGGTGGAATTCTCTTCCGAGTTACATCAAACTAACTAATAATATCAACAGTTTTAAGAGCCTCCTTGATGTAGATGCAAATTTTAAGATATAGTATATGATTTTGATGACTGAAATTGTTCTCATCCCAATTTATACAAAATTATTTGCAACTGTAATCACGCTGCGCTAAACACCGGGAAAAGTACTGTCATTTCAATTGATGGAGCAGATGAAAGCGCCCAGGCTATAATAGCTCCTACCTACCTACCTACCTACCTACCAGTATAAAATGTCCTTGTGTTTTATATCTGTGGAAGAAGTCCTACTTCCATATATTGACAACAAGATTGGACGAAGATATGTCAAATGGATATTCGGTGTGAACATACGCACACGTTCTGAGTGTGCTTAGTTTTCCATGAACTGAGTCGTATTCAAAATGCCAAACATACGAAACCAACTACCTACTGTAAGACATAATGTTACTGCTAGAATCCTAATTTAAGCAACAGCAGATACAGACACTAAACAAAGAATAAATTTAATGAATTAACAAATATATTATCAAGATTTTTATTCAAAACAGCATAAGAAGTCTACTGTATCGGATGTACAAAGGAAGGAATGATTTAGAGAGATACTCGCAGGCACACGAAACAAAGACAGACGACATTGTTGTTGTGTTCCAACCGGAAGTCTCTCGACTTTCGAATTATTACCCAAAAGCCAGTGAATGAACATGCTACATCTCCCTCTTTCAAATGGATCGAACTGGAACGAGCGGAGTCGAAATCGAGACCGATCACCTATTCAATGGACACAACTTTCAATTGAACTAAAGTCCATGTTTGACTAGATGAGTGGGTTTGACTAGACCGTTCTGAGCGTACGCGCGAATTAATAGTCATAGTCCTTCAAATAGGCTGGTGGTCTCCGGTTTCGGGGTGGCCTTCGGGGTGTTGCTGCAAGTTGGGTCAAGAGCAGGTCCCGTTGGCTTTGGGCAGGTGTTGCAACTGGTCCCTGGGGTGGTGTCGTTGACGTTCCCCTGCTGCAGGTCTGCTTTCCCGGGTTCAGGAGGGTCCGGTGCATGTGGTACGGGCGATGTTGTGGCACAGGGTCGGACATCGGGAAAGGGGGGTAAGCGGGGGACAGGCATGAAGGCACCATGGATGGGCAGTACATCCAGGGACAAGGGGTTGTTTGGCAGATGCATTTTCGGGTCATCCGCCGATTTCTGCGGACAAGTCCCCATCAGAGGTCTTGATGATGAAGCTTCTGGGAGCCTCATGCTGCTTGATGCCCTGTTTCTGCAGGTCAGGGACCCACACATTAACGCCGGAGAACAAGTCTTCAGGAGCTGAAGACTTTCTTTAGCCTGGCAATTGTCACCTTTGCTGTGGTGCTGTTGGGGTCAGGTAATCTCGAGTCTCTCGAGTAGTAGTCAATTACCAGGAGATTTTTTTTCCCGTCATGGTGGAAGAATCAGCAGAGCTCTTGCCTGGTCGGTCTAAAACGGTGTCCCCTTCGGGGTTTTTTCCTGGCTTTGCGATGTTTGGTGCTTTTGGGGGCATTTTTTGCCACGCTTCGTTGTCCTTGGTTATGGCGGCCACCACCGCTTTGAGGCTTTCCCCTTTGTCTTCAGTTCCCCTGGGGGCCGCGTGCGAGGCTCAGGATTTGCCAGGGATGCGATCCCAAACGTCCCTTCTGAGCGTCCATCATGAACAGTCAAGTTTCCGGCTTAGCCTTGTACGCTTGGTGCTTTGTTCTGCTGCTTTGTGGGCCCTTTGGGGAAACGTGTGATCACGTGGGGAGAGTGTACCCTTTTTAGTTCCTTTATCTGTGCCAGCCTGTGGTCCAAAGCAGGATTGTATATAGGACGATTGGGGTACTCTCGAATTTGTGAAGTCCCCATCGGCAAGTCGTTGGCATTTGGGGTGCTCTGGAAGCTCAGCGGTTAAGTTCCTTCCCGGGACGGGGCGGGGGTAAAGTGAAGTCAGATGCTCCGGGCGCGGGCACGAAGGGCAGTTGTAAAGGGTTTTGGTAGGAGCATGGCACCAGGGGTTTTGGTGGTCTTTCATGAAAAGTTTTTTCCTTTCAGGAGGTCAGCCCAATTTTTTAGGCTCCACCAAAATTTGCGGGGGCTTCTTTCTTTTTTGGGGTTCGTTTCTCGTCTTTGTGAGGATTGCGGGCAAACCGACGGTTTATGTGCCCAGTTCTGCGCTGTGGGGGTGCCCCGAGGCCAAAATGCGGAGTCTGTGAGCGACTGTGTCCCGCTCTGGGTGGTAGAGCAAGTGTTAGTGAGGTCAGGTCCCCCTTTTGAGGGCGTCGAAGGCCTGCTGTGGTCTGGGCCCCGGCCCTGAAAACTCTTTGCGTAGTGGCCCCTAGCGGTTTGGATTTGTGGGAAAGGTTTTGGACAAATTTCATAAGGGGTTGAGCTGCCCGGAATCCCCTGACATCGCCAACGTTCTCGGGCTTTCTTTCTCCTGATGGCCTTGACTTTGGCAGGGTCCTTCCTCACCCCTTTTGATCGATGTCTGCCCCAATTTTTCAAGCTGTTTTTTTGGAACTCAAATTCTCTAGGTTGAGGGTGAGGCGTTGGGGCGCCGTCCGGATTTCCGCAGTCTTGATCTGTTCGACTTGCCCCTACCAAACACAGAATGTATCCTATGGCACACAACTCAGCAAGTCCCTGCAGGATTGTGTCCATCTTCTTTTGGAAGTATTCTGGAGCGGGAAAATCCATATGGTAACTTAGGAATTTGGGCGGAAGGGTGTGATGAATTTTTGTGGTTGGAACTTCATCGCCCAGTGGATCTTGTGGAAGCCTGAATTGGCGTCGGTTTGGTGAAGACTTTCCCTAGATACTTGTGAGTGTTCTTCCCTGTGGTGCATAGACTTCCCTTCCGCGTTGTTGGTCGAGTAAAGCCCACGCAAATACTACATTCCCCTTTTGGTTTTTGGTACGCGACGTTGGGCCCCCAGCCCGCGGGGGTCCGGGTACAATGACGTTTTTCAAAACCATTTTTGTTAGCTAGTTTCCTTCTTTAGAGGGGGGCCCGGGGACAGACGAGGAATGACGTGGAAGGGCTTTGAATTGTCTTTGAGGGGGGGATGGTTTTTTCCCCCTCAAGCCCCCCCAAGTCTGTGAAGTCTGGGAAAATGTCGTCGAAAATCATCGATGTGTGAAAGGGGGTATGTGTAGGACAGGGCTGCCCAGTAGGTGTCCCCCCGTGATGAAAGTTGGGCGTTCTGCTGCGGGTGGTAGTTGGGGGGTCGGGAAAAGGTCCCGGGATGTCATGGTCAATCCGAGTTTTGGTTTTTTGGCATCCCGAGAAAGGGGTTTTTAGTCTGGGCGACGTACACCTTCTCCCATTTCTGGGTGCAACCATGGGCAAGTTTGAGTAGGCGAATCCCCATGACTCTAGTGGTGGTCGCCGGGGGCCCCAGAAGACGGCGTTGGGGTTGAAGCTGAGAAGGCTGGTTTGAACGTTGGTGGCATCACGAGACCTGGGCGCCGGTCGATGCACCAAGTAAAGTCCAGCGAGCCAATTTTAGTTGTGTGCCTCCTGGGTCGGTGCCGATGGGGCTTGTCAGACTCCACCAATGAGTTTCTTCATCCCGGTCCCAAGTCTCTTTTTGGATTCCTTACAGAGCCGAAAAATGCAGATGACAGCGAATGTCCCCTTTGTTTGCACTTTTTGCAAATGCTTTTTGTGCTGGGCAGTTGGCCCTTTCCCGGGGTGTTTTCTGTCGCGTTGTCCCCCAGTTGTTAGGGGTGCTTTTCCCCCAGGGTTGTTGCCTGGGCCCCTTCTTTTTCGTGGGCCCGGTCTTCTCCATCCAGACCAAGTTCGCTCTCGGACACTGCATTAAAATGCTCGGTTTTAAGTGCAAACTCGCTTTCGTCTTTCTCACGACGTATTCAAAATGTCTTTGTAGGTAGGTTGCACCTTTTTCATCGCTTCAGCTTGGGGTATTTGACAAAATGAAAACAAGTTGTCCCTCACCTCTGTTAACTCTCCCAATTTTCAGGGAGCCGCCCTTTTTTTTCACCCTCATTGCCCGGACTCAAAGTTCTGCCCTGGTTCCCTCTGTAGGTGAAGCCAGAACTGTGCCCGAGCATAGGGGGTCGCCCCTGGTGAAAAAAATTTGGGCGAATTGGCTAGCATGGGTGTAGTTGGACTTGTCCTTGCTCGCAGAGGGTTGTTGCACGACGGTTTTTTCTTTCCCCCAAAAAAAATAAAGTTAGGTAGATTCGAGGCCCCTATCCCCAATAGTGAAGCAAAAAACCCAATTGAACGTCGTTTCTTGCTGTCCCGTGGCTTGCAGGGAAAAATGTCAAAATTGAGTTTCCATTTTTACGCCGCCTCGGATTACCGCCGCCAAGTAAAAAGGGTGGGCGATGAAAAGTTTGATTATTGCCTGAGGTAGAAGAGGTTGTTTTGTTCTGACACCCTCTACTGTTCGGTGTACAAGGAAGGAATGATTTAAGAGATACTGCGGCCACGAAAACAAAAACGGGCGACATTTGTTGTGTTCCCAACGGAAGTTTCGATTTCGTTTTTACCCAAAAACGTGAATGAAAATGCACAAGGATTTGAAAGGCCCCCCGTTCTGCTAGTTTTCTTTTTTTCCTTTTTTAATTGCATCCTTTTTTGTTTTTAACGTCTGTACGTCTTGTCTCCTTTTCTTCTCCCTTTTACTACCCCTATTTTGTTCCCCAGTCTCTGTCCTTTTGGTGTGTGTGTGTGTGTGTGTTGTGTGTGTTGTGTGTGTGTGTGTGTGGTGTGTGGTGTGGTGTGTGTGTG
>CM031598.1:20855803-20860803 GCA_018398815.1 Conus ventricosus
GAAATTGATTAACCACTGGGCACATTTAGCCAGTGTATGATCTAACAATTAAGCGTTCACACCACCCACGCAAAGGCGATAAACATAGTATAATTGCTCACATTCTCGCGATCGTTAAAGTCGGACAACACACTGTTCTTTCTCTGCCCCATTGTTTTTTTTCCATCCACTTTTTTTTTTGCCTCCCCCACCCTCCCTCCACTCATCTCTACTTTCCCTCTCCCTCCCCAGCACTCTCTCTCTCTCTCTCTCTCTCTCTCTCTCTCTCTCTCTCTGTGAGGAAAAGCTACCAGATGACTTGTGAGAGAAAATTTGGACAAAACGTTACACTTGGGACTTCAAGGCCCTGTTAAAGGTGTGTGTAGGTGTGTGTGTGTGTGTGTGTGTGAACACATGTTAGTGCGAGTGTTTGAGTGTGTGTTGAGCGCAATGTGTTGATCCCAAGAATTGCGCTATATAAAATCTATACATTATTATTATTAAAGGAACGCTGGCAATGCCCCACGAGGACAAGGAATGGGGCAAAAAGTGATGGGCGAAACGTCATATACTCTTGGGCAAAGCTCGCAGTCTCTTGTAGTCAACCCACCGACTTCCTGCTCCCCATCTACCCCCATTCTCTACGCTTCCCAACCCCAACCCCCACCTACACCACCCCAACCCATAGTTTGTCCTGGAGCTCCGCCTGAGTGGACCCCAGCAGACGGCCTGGGCAGGGGAGCTAACTACCAGCTGTGTTCTGCTACGACGCAACTTTGACCTGTGTGTAGGAGAACTTCGTGGTGTGGACACTATAAAGCGGATGGCAGTACTGAGTTCAAGGGGTCAGAGCCAAGAGGACTGGGACGAGGTGGATAGTGGTGGTTGGGCTCTGTGGCCCCTCGCCCAGTGGCTCCATACCGACCACATGCAGGTCCTGTGCCGTCAGCCAAGTCCTCACCGCTGTGTCTTTATTGAATCAGTAACGCTGTGAAGACCGTTGTCCCTGGGAAACATAGAAAAACCAGTGATCCAGACGGACGGAATAGTGACGCCGGCCATTATCAGACACAATCCCATCCTCATCCCCACCTCTACCCCCCTACCCCCCCACCCTCCCCACCCCCCTCCACGTCAGCAGAGTAGGCCTCTCAAGTGGGTGCCAGTTCTACAGCACTACGCATATTAATTATCTCCACTTAAGGACGAATTTCAAACCAAAGAAATTACAAGACCTTTACCGCGTAAAAGAAAATAAGCTGAAACAGTATCGTCCATTGCAGCCAACCAAGCCATTCCAACAGTGGCAGGAAAACCAATCATGAGCCTTCAAAGGTTGTATGATGCCTCCTTGTGAGACGCAAAGAGGGGAAAAGAGACCGAGCAAACAGCAGAAGAAGCTTTTACATAACAGCCAAGTGTGGCGTCCTGTCAAGAACGAAGCAAGGTGTCTGCAGTTCATGTTGATCCCGAAACTTCTGTGACATCTACTAATATACATTATCAACATTAGCAGGGTTGAACCCAAATCGTCAATTTCACGAGGAAATGGCTAAGCATCCTATCTGATCTTATTGACTTTGCACTCTACTGCCGCCAAGCAAAGCGGAAGCTACCCTTAAAATTCATCGTCGAGGAATACAAAGTGGGTGAGGTGAAGTAAGGGTTGCTAATCATGCCTGAGAACTCGACAGACAGTGTTGTGAAATCAGTCCAGATAAAGCTAAGGACTGGCAGAAAGTGAACAGGAGGAGGCAGTGAAGGGGGTTGGGTCAACAGAAATGAAGCGGTGGTCAAACGAGAAAGGAAGAAACAAAGAGAGGCATGGCAACACAGGAACTGAAGTAAGAAGAGGTTGCCAAGAGAATCCAGAAGGCAGTCTAGCAAGACCAACAGGGGCAATGGGCCACGTTGGAAAACTATAAAAAAAAAATATATCAAGTGGAATGAAATAGGGCCTTATTCTCTGATCTGTACTAAAATCCTGCCTTCGGATTAAATCTTGTAAAATGGGGGAGGGGGAGGGGATGAGGGGGAATCAGATGACCCTATACTTACGTGTTTGCTCTCCACGGCAAACAAGCAGTGGAACGTGTCCCGAGTTTATGCAAAACAATGCTAGCCTAGGTGGATGCAGAGCCGCAACAGGGTCCCATTGAGCTGAACTCGGGGATGGCCGTTGGGGCGTCAGTTTCATTGGGTCAGAATGTTTTTTAAAAAGGAAAGAAACCAAAATTTTAAAATAAGCTTTTATTTACATGAAGAGGGCTGCTCTCTCTTTTTTTTCCGTTGCTGTTTATAACCTAGGAAAGTTCCAGCAATGTAGAAGTCCTGATCCTGATCCTGAACACCAGCTCCTGAAAGGTACACTTAGAGGCTGTCAACCCCTGGGTATGTCAGTGGAGGAAGGACTAGCGCACAGCCCAAACACACTCACAGCTTGCTTACGATCTCATTCATATATCATGCATTCGTCACATCAAACCACTAGTAAAGTCTATAACTTTACTACACATGATCATAGAACGAAACATCAATGCATATGGAATCAAACAAAATAAAACATTCTCTCTTTCCTGAACTTCACAAAACCATTTATCTAAAACATCATTAACTAACCCGGGTATAAACAGATTTCTACTTTACCTGGCCAGGTGATCTTAACTATTCACGAATCACTGTCCTTTTCTTTTCTTTTTTTTTCCTTTTCACTGTCACTTTCACAAGCACGACACAACTGCTGGCACTGGTGTTGGTCTGCTGGCACTGGTCAGGTTAGGACTGCTGGCACTGGCGTTGGTCTGTGGTTCTGCTTGACGAAGTGACGCTGCCAGGTATGAGGTCGAACCCCCGGTTCAGATGGAACAGTGACTATCAACATCGATCTGTTCTCCTTTCTTTCTTCCTGCATTAACGCATTGCACTCTCTCTCTCTCTCTTCTAGTCTGCTCTATCAAATGGACATGGTTGCTTTTCTTTTCCTTTTCTTTTCTTTCTTTTTCTCTTCATTAATTAGCAACTCTCTCTCTCCACATCTCTCTTTAGTCCTTCCTGCGCCTGCGCGCGTGTGTGTGTGTGTGTGTGTGTGTGTGTGTGTGCCTGCGTGCGTGTGTGTGTGCATGCGTGCGTGCGTGCGTGTGTGTGTGGCGTGTGTGTGTGTGTGGCGTGTGTGTGTGTGTGTGTGTGTGTGTGTGTGTGTGTGTGTGTGTGTGTGTGTGTGTGTGTGTGTGTGTGTGTGTGTGCACGAGCGCACATGCTTATTTTCGTTTCTTCTTTTCTTTCTTTTTCCTGAATGTACATTATTCCTAAATTGTGACCTAGCCCTTCTTACTAGGTAATATTTATGTTAATCGTGTTTCGTCGTTATAAGCTTGTTCATTGTTTCCTTTTCGTGTATCAAGTATATGTTTATTGTGATATCGTTTGTTACTGTTGTTGTTCTTGAGGGCATGGTGTAAAAAAGCTGTAGCTTATCCATTTTACCCTCAATAAAAATATTCGTATTCGTATTCGTATTCGTATTCCTCTGCAGACTATCTATGGTGCTAAATGCTACAACTTGGTTCTCTCCTCTCTCCTCATCTCTCTCTCTCTCTGCCCCTCTCTCCTGCAGAGCTTACACCCAGAACCTCTCCCTCTCTCTCTGTCTCTCTGTTCGTTCCCCCTCTCTTCATCTCTCTGCCTTTTCTCTCGTGCAGAGACTACACCCAGAACCTCCTCATCTCTCTCTCCCTGTTCGTTCTTTTTCTCTCTCCACTCAGCATTACTTTATCCCCCACCTACGTGTCCAAGGGTGAGTACCATTGGTCAGTATTTTTACCGCCTCGTACCCGAAGTTATCTCCCTCTAATTTCATTGGATATTCAAATCATGACAGTCACGCCTACACGCCTTACTCTCTGTGGTGGTCAATTGGTCATATAATTGATTAGCTTGATTTCACCCCACCACACACTACCTTTCTCCCTCTCCCTTTCCGGCGACGTCGACCTAATTGTGGGCACTGGTCGTAAATTGGCTAGATCAGTCTGGCCCAGACCTATCGAGACGTTGGTCAGCCACTCCGACTGTCTACGGGCCGATGCTGTCTCCGTGGAAGATTAGGATTAGCCTCTCGCTGTGCTCAAATTGGCCCGATGAGTCTGATCCGGGCGTCGAGACTCGTTTGACCAGACATCGAGGCGTCGGTCAGCTACTTAGTCCGTCTGGCTGGACAGACCGTCTCCGTGGAGCCTCTCCGCTATGCTTAATTGGCTGGACCCGACACATGAGGCCGTCTGCCTGGCGCCCAGACTATTTGAGTTAGAGCTTATGTCCAAACAACTGGCTGGCGACGGACCACGACTTTGGTTGTTTTATTTTTGTCCGTGACAGAGGCACAACCAAGGATTTCCGTATGCTGCCTGCACTGCCAGAGGAAACACTACGCCACCAAAAGCTCCACTGATGACGTTCTACACAGCAGGTGGCCATAAACCATGGTCTGGAACAGCTGTGACAAATAAAGCATGGTAGCAGGGTTGACAGGCCGGGGCAGACGACTGGCAGTACGCAGCAGACCTAATATGGAAAAAATACATTCAGAGATCATTTGAACGGGTGGCATGAGATCGGATGTTGTGCTCTAGTTCATTCAAACAAAATTAATCATTTTGGTTGAACCCATTGTGCCATATGAGAACAGAAAGGAGCAAACTCATGTGTGCAGGACTGAGAGTTATGCCAGTCTAGCCGGCAACCTAAGGGAATCTGGTTACCAAGCCAAAGTCTGCCGTGGAGGTTGGAGCAAGATTTGTTGGCTTATCAACCTATGATCCCATGAAACAAATGGTGATCTCTGGATCCTAAAGGCACTTTCAGAGGCAGCTGAAAAGAGTTTCAGAGGAGGATCAAAAGTGAACTTCATATTTCTTAAATCTCGCAACTCAGAACAGGTGTCCGATAGCGATGTGGGTAAACCATTCACCCTATAAAACGAAAGTGCCTTGAGACGCCAAGCCATCCAGGAGTTGCTTTGAATA
>CM031598.1:20865803-20915803 GCA_018398815.1 Conus ventricosus
CACACACACACAGAGGAGATGACCATGCTTTGGGTAGGGGGGGGGGGGGCAGACCGGATTGCAGACTTGCTAGCTTTGTGAGTTCCGTTCGCTTTAAAAGTGTTCGTTGGGTCCTTTAGGGTAATTTCCAGCCAGTCTATCGCAGATAGAGGGAGAAATATTTTTAACGCTAACTTTACAGGAATAGGTATTTCTACTCTTCATAAAACTCACACCCGTAACAATAATATCTCACGTTAAATTCATTTCCCTTCCAAGCTGCATTCGTGTCTAAACGACAGTAGCGGAAGATTTGGATCGGTAGAGGATAAGTAACAACTTTTAAACTGTCGGACATTTTTACATGACTTATGAGTGGACGCGGTATATATCAAGTGGTTGAAATTCTATGCTTTAATCTTGTTTCTAGATTTCCGAGTTAGCAATCTCTTTAAGATCTAGGTGGTCCTTTCTCAAAAGCCGCTGTCTTTTTGTGATTCAACATGGCGAACAGTGACATGCTGGCAAAAATTTTCACACTAAACAAACATTGAGAACTTTCCAAGTGAACGTGTATGTATATGAAGATTACAACACAGAGCCCACTGGCAGACTGAACAGCAAACATATTTCACACTCTGGTAAAACTAGTTTTAAAGCGATTTGAAAAATGGATTTAGAGTTCAAAACGCAAGTGTTTATTGGTATCTTGATCATTGCTCCGGATCGAATCCGGTCATATCCCCCAGCGGTCGTGCTTGTCTTTTCATGCAGCTTTGTGATCAATAGATTGTTCCAGTTTTTTTAGGTCTCAGTTCCGCTTGGGCTTTTGTTTTATAAAGCTCTAAGTTTCACCTGCTCTTTCAACACCGCTTTCCTCATCTTTCTTTGTGGCTTTTTTGTATCATTCACTCTCCAGTTTTCATTTACAAGAGCATACCTGTGTTCTTTCAGTTGATGTACAGCCCTCAACAAAAGCTAAGCTGTTAAGTTAAAAAGAAGATCAGGTATACTTTTTTCAGAAAAATATTATCTTAATAATTTTCTTGCGTTTATTACACCTGTTCAGGCTGGTAAAGAGATGTGTAGTACGTTGTCAAAGCTTTGTTAGATGGTGAACAGCGCGTTTTCAGAGCCCTGTTAGATGGAGAGTAGTTTGTTTTCAGAGCCCTGTTAGATGGTGAGTAGTACGTTGTCAGAGCTTTGTTAGATGGCGAATAGTGTGTTTTCAGAGCCCTGTAAGATGGTGAGTGGTATGTTTTCAGTGCCCTTTTAGATGGTGAGTAGTACGTTGTCAAATCTTTGTTAGATAGCGAATAGTGCGTTTTCAGAGTCCTATAAGATGGTGAGTGGTATGTTTTCAGTGCCCAGTTTTCAGTGTCCTGTTAGATGGTGAGTAGTACGTTGTCAAAGTTTTGTTAGATGGTGAATAGTGCGTTTTCAGAATCCTGTGGGATGGTGAGTAGTTTGTTTTCAGTACCTGTTAGACGGTGTATAGTACGTTTTTAGGGCCCTCTTTGATGGTGAGTAGTACCTTTTCAGACCTCTGTTAGGTGGTGAGTAGTACGTTTTCAGACCTCTGTTAGATGGTGAGTGGTACTTTTGCAGACCTCTGTTAGGTGGTGAGTAGTACGTTTTCAGAGCACTGTTAGATGGTTAGAAGTATGTTTTCAGACCTCTGTTAGGTGGTGAGTAGTACGTTTTCAGACCTCTGTTAGGTGGTGAGTAGTACGTTTGCAGAGCACTGTTAGATGGTTAGTAGTATGTTTTCAGACCTCTGTTAGGTGGTGAGTAGTACGTTTTCAGACCTCTGTTAGGTGGTGAGTAGTACGTTTTGCAGAGCACTGTTAGATGGTTAGTAGTATGTTTTCAGACCTCTGTTAGGTGGTACGTAGTACGTTTTCAGACCTCTGTTAGGTGGTAAGTGGTATGTTTTCAGACCTCTGTTAGGTGGTGAGTAGTACGTTTTCAGAGCACTGTGAGATGGTTAGTAGTATGTTTTCAGACCTCTGTTAGGTGGTGAGTGGTACGTTTTCAGACCTCTGTTAGATGTTAGTAGTATGTTTTCAGAGCACTGTTAGATGCACACGCACTTCAGACGAAAACCAGACCATTTTTGAAAGCGGATAATAATGCCGATTTCCACTCCCCGGTTCCTAGTTTCATTTGTAGTTTGTATTGCTCTGGCTAGCGCAAATGTAAAAAAAAATCAATCTTTTTAATTGGTTAAGGTAATGTCCCTATCTAAATCACGTGACCGTTCTGATCCACCCAACTACAAAATGCGTTTTATGTCATTTTGTCCCTTTCTTTGAGAATTCAAGTCAAGAAATGGCTGACAGATATAAATACGAAAATAACTGAAATCGTCATGATAGACTTCGCGAAGGCTTTTTATGCATTTTTTTAAGAATAGAAAACTCAAGCTGTATGGCATATTTAATGACACATTAGAACTCATATCATGTTTGCCTGCATATGTGGTATATTGTTGAAGATCCGTTGTGAATATTTAGCAAACAAAGAAATCAAGACCGTTCACCACACGTTTTGGAATTGTCGCTTTGTCCAGAGATTTTGATCAGATGAACAGTTTTGTCTTGATCAACGTTGTCATGTGGCTGATGTTTTTAATGAACACCTCTTGTTTGTTGTTTTGTGTTGTTGTTTTTTTCATTCTGAAATGATACATCGACTGATATTGGTGTTAAAGCCTTTTCTGTTTTTGATTTGATTTCGTTGCTGGCTAAATTCATTGTTGACAAATGCAGATTCCTTAATGTTATTTCAGTTTTATAAAGTTTTCTTTATGTTTAGAAGCAGAATTATACAGCTGAAAACAATGCATCGCTTTAAGCATGACTGACTACTCTCTAGAGAATTCTTTTTCGAAGTCATTGTTATCAGAACTGAGTCCATCACTTTTGTTCTTTTTTTTCTAATTGAATCGGATCGTTCCAGAATATGGATGGAATGTAAGCATGTGTCCACATATTCCCCACCTTTCCTCCTGAATCTTCTATGTTTCTCCCTCCGTAATTTGTCGTATTTTCTTCTTTTTGTTTGTTTATAAATGTTGCTTTTTCTACAGCTTTATGCTGGTATCGAGTTACGTACAGAGTTCCATTCAAAGTAAGATAAGAGATCTCATGCCATGTTGAATATTTGATTCATGTAAATTGGGACCCATCTGCTGGAATTTATTAATGTATTTACTTTCCCACTTTATGATTGTATAGAATGCTTTATTGTAAGCTGTACGAAAATCATTCCCTCCTGTTATGGTCTTTTGATTTAAGTGTACTTTTCTTTATTTTCATTCAAGCTGGTAGCAATAAATAGACGTTTGCCTACCGCGTGCGGTACACACTTAAATGTCTTTTTTTTAGGGCATTTAATCATTTATAGTCTATATTCCATGTAGACTTAGCTTTGCGTGCTGTGTGAGTTGTTTATAGATGACAGGGCTGTGTACAGTAGTCATTCGAAGTCGGAAGATATCTCACTTAATCTACGATGAAAATCTAATTAACTGGTCAGGATAAATCACAGGTCTCTTGTGTTTATGCTTTAACCTAAATCACACGATGATCGTCACATGATAGAAACGTCAAAGCCTTTTCTGTAGTTACCCTCCCCTTCACATAAATACACAAATATTGAACAGCTTGAAAACATAATTTTTGGCGGCAACCGATAAATTTGTATTGGTTTTATCATGTCACAGTCATCTGCAAGCCTGTTTCTACAAGAAATGACCAGCTATCCAAAATAAAACCTGTACTTACACCCTCAAAAGTCCTGTTCCATGTTTGCATTGAATCAACTATCAATTCCGCTCTGGACTCAGCTGATATCAATATTTTGAAAATTTATCCCGTCTTAATGGACGCATTCTAAAATCAGTCCTGGAGAAACCATCAGAACTGCTGTTTGTTTATTTTTTTTTTTTTTATTGTATTGCGTTTGGTATCTGCCGAACGTAAAACTGCAAAACAATAAAGCCATTTTATATGTTTAAAGTTCTTTCAGCCTGTACTCTACCGGCTAATAACTTTCAATGATCATCACCGCGTACATAAGCTGATACTGGCTCTGCCTGAAGTGATCTCTCAAGAACTAATCTCAGTTATTCTGCTGGATTTTTGTAGAAGACACCAGCCACTTTTGTTCTTGTCATTAGATACAAGTAGGCCTACGCCCATGCCAGGTCAATGTGAAAAGCTGGTAGCCAATATTCTGATTATTTCAAAAGTTTTGTTAGGATCCGCTTGGGCGATAACTTATCACTCCTACTTTCTGCAGTATACTAAAGCAATTTACAGGCATTTATTCATAATTTTTGATCCAAACAGGCCGATTTTGTAATATATTAAGATAAGAACGATCATTTATTGTATTGGATTCATCTATTTAGAATTGTGTTACTTAATTCATTAGTTTTCCGAGGAAAAGATGTATACAGAAGCCTTGCAAGCCTATTCTTTTCCATTATTAAATCTCTCTCTCTCTCTCTCTCTCTCTCTCTCTCTCTCTCTGTCAAGCCTGTAGGCGTTGAACGTCAAAGAAAGAGCACACACATACAAATCAAGCTATAAAATGACGTGTTTTTTCCCTGTTGATTTGTTGTTGTTTTTTAAAGAGCTATGTTCGACGAAGTCAAGACGGATTTAGGCTAAACTGCCCCCGGGAGATGTCGGGGCCGGAAACACGGTGTGTAGATAGGAAAGCCACATGCTTAGTGAAAACATGACCGATGGAGGAGAACTGCATGTCTTAACTGAACTGCGAGAAGAGCTAGGTGTCCGCCGGGAGGGGAGCAGCTGCGAGAGTTCCCACAAAAGAACAGACGGCTCAAGGCGGAAGTCCGATTAGCTGTTTGTGACAAACAGGGTGTTTAAATCCGGTCCGTTTCAACGATTTCATTGTATTAACATTTCATTCCACGTTGTTTATAGCCCAGCCGACCGCAAGGAGGGGGGGGGGGGGGCACATCAGGACTGTTACATCAAGATCAGTTCCATGCATGTTTGTTTTAAGAAATTGAAATCGTAGACCGAAATCAGTCTTGTTTCATGGTAATGGTAAAACGTCAACCACTGACTGATGGAGCTGGTCTCATCACAACCTGTTATGACAGGTAGTGACCATTTTATGGCCATTTTCATGGTCCGTTTTACTACCAAAAACAACTTGAAACTATCTTAGTTCACATCCCCGCCTTTAATGAAAGTCATGAACATCTTATTCTACTAAACACAGCCTAAGATTATTTTAGTTTACATCATAAACTATGATGACAGCCATGACAATTCTGTCCTGTTATATCTAGCCTAACGTTCACACCATTACCTGCAATGACAAAGTCATGATAATTCTTTTCTACTAGATACAGCTTCAGATGATCTAAGTTCAAATCATAGTCTTCGATGACGAAAGTCATGACAATTCTTTCCCACTACGTACGGCGACAGCTTATTTTCAAGATTTATTGAGGAAGGGCGGAGAAGGGGGGGGGTGTGGGGGGGGGTGGGGTGGGGGGGGGGGGGGGAAGAGCTATTAATAACCAGAAATCTTAGATACGTGTCTTTTTGTTTATGTATTCAGCAACTTATTTCCCCCCTCCCCTCGCCTCCCCTCCCTCCCTTTCTTTTTTGTACTCCCAGTTCTTATAGAACTGGGAGTACTTTACAATGGGAACGAAGAAATGCTGTCTGTCTGTCTGTCTGTCCGTGGTCAAAATGTGTTCCACTCGCTCCAGACAAAACTTCTGGGCCGATCTTTCTGAAAATTTGTAGGTATGTTCATTATGCGTCACGAATGATGCTCAATGTTTTATTTTTACCAGAATAGCCGTTACTAACGGCTATAGCGGCCCAAAACGGTTTTTCTTCATTGTGGAATATCTCAGTGACGAAATATATTATGACGCATGTTTGATAGTGACGTCACGTACATTATGACGCATGCTTGATTGTGACGTTTTCAGGAAGATAAACTGGGAGTACGTTTATATGCTTTGCATCTTGTTTCTCTTTCTAATCTTCCATGACAGTTCAGTGGCATTACTCGACACCGCTCTCTTTGACCTCCCAACCACAGCCGCATCCTGGTTTGTCCCGTCGCAGCCTCGATACTTGCTTCAGAACAATGGGGCTGCTCTGGAGTAGTCAGAGGCTGCTTGCCTTCAGAAACCATGGGAATATTTTCTTTTTTTTCTGTCCCAACCTCTGCGCCACCTCAGAGGCAGTGCACCCACGCCGCTCATTCCGACACCCCGTCCACAGCCACAGCCCGGTCGGCCCCGCCACAGCCCCGGCACCGGCAATCCACAGGGAGCAGTCAATGTCAAGTCGTCAAGAGGCAACCCACCGGAGAAGACACTGCACTCTGCCGAGTCACTTCGGTGGTGTTTCAGTGGCGCCTGTTCTGATCTAACATACGCAGGACACCACCTACTAAGCCCCCTACTGACGACAATAATTGCTTAGTCGCGGAGCCGGCGTGAGTGAGCCTCCTTCCGGAGGGCGCCACCACGTCCGTCCAACGACAGCCCCCATGGACTCGATACCGGTGACCCCGACGGAACCAAACCAAGGCCACAGACGTGGAGAGGACATCGAAACTGAGGTCACCATGAGAGCAGGGCATGAAGGGCCACAGAATTTGAGACATTCTTTTTAATGCTGATAGATGAGGATGAGGATGATTAAGATGATGCTACGGAATTCCATTTCGGTCTGAGACTACATGACAGGGCTGTACTCTACGCTTCCTTTCATAATATATCCCGGCGTCAACCAGGCCCGAGAGATACATGCACCTGCAGTGTTGGTCAGGAAATTTGAGCAACACTCTCAGAAACGCATCCATTAAGTGGATGAAACTCGACTGTGTGGTCCCAGTCTTCCCAACTGAGTCCGCAGCAAACTCAACTCTGGGTAGGAGCCGGTCGGGGCATGGGAATATTCTGCGTACACATCAGTGACAGTGTGAAGGAGAAAGCAGTGACAGCACTGGTGCTAGAGGTGATGCTTCGAAGTGGAATTGCAGTGTGAAAAATGAATAAGCTCACATTTCATTACTTTCGGTTTTTCATTGCCCTGGGAAGCACAAGTGGACATTTTTACAGCCTGTGAACTGATAGGCAGTATGTGTTAGAGAAGGGGGGGGTGGGGGCAGGGTGGGGTGAGACATAACATTACATCGTCAGTGTTCCAAGAGGTCCGAGTCTGTCAGTCTGAGCCGGGCGTCTTATGTGGTAATGAAATGCTGACAGGAACTAGCTTGCTGACTATGGGGCTGGAATGGATGGAAGGTGCTGGCCATTCATTACGGATCCCTTGAAATCATTCAAAACACGACTTTACATATCTTGTGTACTCCCTCAACTCTTCATTGTCGTCATTCTCTCTGTCACTTTCAAACTACAATGTTGAATCACTGATATTGCACAAGATTTAAAAAAAGGTTGCTGAGGTTATGTCTGCGTTTTTTCCGTTCAGCTACATTTACATTTACACAGTCTTTCAGTCACAAGTGTACTTTCTGATTTAAGGATCAAAGTTTAAGTGGATGCGTCAAAGCCGTCTGTTTGAAGCGAATTAGAACACTTCATGGATGTGGGAGTGTGGGAATTGTAAAATCATGACACGTTTGAATTGAATGTGCGCGAACAAGGCTGTTCCGTATTATCACAATACACCGACGCAGCGCGCGATATTATTTTGTTGAAAGTGGACGAACGTAAAGTCGAAGATACCACGAGTGGAGGGATTATGAGAGGAGACATTAAATATGTGAGAAGAAAAAATAATAGAAAAAAAAACGTGGTAGAATTCCTTCTGGTATTGGATATGTTTTTCCAAATGCAGTTTTTGAACCTGTAAATCTTGTAAATCTTGGTGCCGGTGTAACCAAAAGTTTTTAACTCCCCGAATGGTTTAACTCCCAGGAGTTAAACGTTCATTTTAAATTTTAACTCCTGTGGATTAAACTAGAACATTAAAAACTAACTCCCTGTTTTCAGTTGAATCCGGAGGAGTTATTCTGACATACCAAAGAAACTTCTCCACCACCACCCACCACCCTTCCCCGCACCTCGCTACCACCCATGCATCTTACACACACACACACACACACACACACACACACACACACACACACACACACACACACACACAGAGACATATATATATATATATATATATATATATATTAGTGTGGTTAAAATACCCAAAATGATTTTGATAGTGCTCGACCCCTTGGGTCTATTTTAAAAAACCTATTTTAATATATATATATATATATATGTGTGTGTGTGTGTGTGTGTGTGTGTGTGTGTGTGTGTGTGTGTTGTGTGTGTGTGCAGCTACATTGATCTCTCTCTCTCTCTCTCTCTCTCTCTCTCTCCTCTCTATATATATATATATATATATATATATATATATATATATATATATATATATATATAATACATATATATATATATATATATATATATATATATATATATATATATATATATATATATTATAAACAGTATAAAAACGTCCTTAAAAATCTGAAAAAGCTCAACCCCTTGGGGAGCAACATTTGTTAAAAATATTATTAGCACTTCATTTTAATAATATTTTTAACAAAATATATATATATAATATATATATATATATATATAATATAATATATATATATATATATATATAATATATATATAAAGAAAAAAGAAAAAGAAACACCCGAAGGTGCTGGGGAGGACCCAGAGAAGCACTGTCTTCGCCTGCCTTTAGAGCAGTCCTGTACCACCCTTGGAGCCTGCGCTGTGTTGACGATGGGTACAGGCACGCACAGGATACTCCATTAAGATATCAAGGGACATAACTGCTCCTGAACAGAGGTAATCTAGACTACAGGATGCAGCTCATAGCAGCCTCAAAGTAGCATCCCCATGGGTGTACCAGCCCGTATTTCATGACTGCAGAGCCACCGGCGAAAAACACCACCCCCCAGCTGCCGAGCACACCCCACAGACCCAACCACCCCTGCCCATGAAGGTAAAACCCTGAAATAGGCTGGACACCACTCAGTGATGCGTGGATGCACTGCTGTTATATATATATATATATATATATATATATATATATATATAATATATATATATATATATATATATATATATTTTTTTTTTTTTTTCCTTCGAAATATGTGTGTGTGTGTGTGTGTTGTGTGTGTGTGTGTGTGTGTGTGTGTGTGCGTGTGTGTGTACGTGCGTGCGTGCGTGTGTGTGTGTTTCACTAGCTTGCCAGATCAAGACTTGTCAGGTAAATTGTTCCTTCGATATTTTTTTTTTTTTTTTAAAAAGCGACTTTTTGGTTTTTTCCCCCTCCTTTACCTGTACCAAGCTGAATCGAAAGAATCACTCTTCCCCGAACGCCAACAATTTTCTTACTTATTTCCATAAGATGGCAACGCTGCTTTGTTTTTGGGGCATTTTGGTTCTTTTCTATCTGATCAACAATGGAATTCTGTTCATGACTGACTTTGCCAAGATTAAAAAAAGGTTGCTGATTTTATTTCTTTTTTTTCCCGTTCATCAACATTTCATTTACACAGTTTTTCATCAAAAGTGTACTTTCCTGTTTTTTGGGATAAAATTTTTAAAGGGGTGCTCAAAGCCATCTGTTTGAAGGAATTAAACACTTCATGGGGTGGGGGGGGGGAAATTTGTAGAACATGACATTTTTTTTGTTGAATGGTGCGCGAACAAGGCTGTCCGAATTATCACAAAAACCGCGCGCGCGCGGCGCGATTTTAATTTTTGAAAGGGACGACAGCTGAAGTGAAGATACACAATGAACGGGTACAGTTCCCGTTTTGTTCATGAAACTGAAAGCCCCTTTCCCTTTTTGTCTCCTCCCCCCCGCACCCCTCCCCCTCTCCCCCTTTTCCCCCCTTGTTTTGTAGTGTCCGCAACTATTTTTTTTTAAAAGAGGGGTAGCTGGGTGGAATGACCTAAAGCATTTTTGGTTTGCGCAAGATCGCACTGGAAAAATCTTCTTGTTATCATCCGATCTTGTTATGAATACCAATTTAAGTGGGGAAAAGTAAGAAATACTTTTTTTTGAATATACAACGCTGTTTTTAATTACGTCCTTTTTTGTATGTTTTACGGTTGCGTAAGGCGGGGTCACTGCAAATTTTTTCATGTCCACTCTGCATTGTCGTCCGTCATTTTGCCCCCCATTTCCCTCCTTCAACAGTTTTTTCAAGGATTGTTTTAGCAAGGCCAGTGGAACTTGTTACAGGTCCAAAGCAACCTTTTTCTTTTTGAACTACTATCAGAAAGTTTTTTTTTGGTTTTTAAACCCTTCACCTGTGCTATGCAAAGCCGCTGGTTTTCATATTGTAATAAAACATTTTTCTTGTATGTTCGAAAGTTAGTGTGCTGCAGGTGGTTTAATGCATTTATCATTATACATTGGGTTGCAATCAGTATATCGATGTTTATCATTTTTGCATAAATGTGCCTCACATACGTCAACTCAAATGCCTCCTCTTTAAATCAACTCCAAAAACATTTCCTTCCCAACTGATTGATAAACATCGTCTCCCCATCAGGTTTTGATGTTTTCCTGCCAACGCTGACTGTGTCGACATGATTTCAAATTGCACCATCATGATATTTCAAAAAATTTTGAAAAGTGTGGAATAATAAAGGGTCAGAAGCCCGCCAACTCCATCTGAAGCAGGGAACTGCTTTTCAATAGTATCTATATGAGCTCTGCGCTTGCCGCTTTGCAGTTCAGTTGCGTATGGCGTTGATTAAATTTTGCCCGATGTTAAAGTCTTTCATTTTAGTCGCAGCACCTTGTGCAAGAGAGACTCTCGCTGTCGAAAACCAATTTGAAGTCAACGAAAACGTGGTAGAATTCCTGTTGTGCACATAGTCCCAACTTGAGTATCCCAACCTAGATAATGCTACATGTTGAGAATTGAAGACGCTAGTAGTGGTATCTTCCAACAAACTAGCCATCCAATGATCCATTCTCTTTTGTTAATTACCTATCTTAATTTTTTTTCTCTCTCTCAGCCTCTCGCCCCTGCCACCCCTTGGTATTTTTCCCTTTTTTTTGAGGTTATACATTTGTACATGTGTGTGTGTGTGTGTGTGTGTAAGTTTATGCATATCCTGCTTACAATTCATGTATGTTTGTGTGCGTGTCTGCGATTTTTTTTTTGGGGGGGGGGGCGCGAGGGGGGGTGGGGGGGGGGGGGACTTGTGTGTTTTTCTCTTATTGTGTCGACTTCTTCCGTGTTTTTTAAAAATTATTATGCTACATATGTCTTTTTTCGTGGGGTGCTTGTTTGTTTAAAAACTGAAAAAATTTAGAAAAAACTCTTTGCTAATACTTTTCCCAGCACGATTATATAATTCCAACATATACATGTTGTCAGTTGTGTCAACTCATTCTCCCATCCATTCCTTTAAATACAAAGAACATCAAGACAAATGCATAGGATATTTTGAATTGAACTCTTTATTATAACAACTTATATATTTGTATATACATGAATTTTTATTAATTTGTTTTTAAGTTAATACTTTGCTAGGTTATGTTGAGGGATGAATGTGCGAGAAAATGAAGGAACTGTTGAGTGGAGGGATTAGAGAGGAGACATTAAATATGTGAGAAGAAAAAAAAGAAAAAAGAAAACGTGGTAGAATTCCTTCTGGTATTGGATATGGTTTTTCCCAAATGCAGTTTTTGAACCTGCGTAAAATCTTGTAAATCATGGTGCCGGTGTACGAAAAGTTTTAACTCCCCGAATGGTTTAACTCCCAGGGAGTTAAACTGTTCATTTGTAAATTTTTAACTCCCTGGGAGTTAAACTAGAACATAAAAAACTAACTCCTCTGTGTTTCAGTTTGACTCCGGGGGAGTTATTCTGACATACCACCAGAATGACTCCCCCACCACATCACCACCCATTCCCCGCACCTCGCTACCACCCATGCATCTTACACACACACCACACACACACACACACACACACACACACACACACACACACACCAGAGACATATATATATATTATATATATTACATATATATATTAGTGTGGTTAAAATACCCAAAATGATTTTGATAGTGCTCGACCCCTTGGGGTCTATTTTAAAAAACCTATTTAATATATATATATATATATATATATATATATATATATGTGTGTGTGTGTGTGTGTGTGTGTGTGTGTGTGTGTGTGTGTGTGTGCAGCTACATTGATCTCCTCTCTCTCTCTCTCTCTCTCTCTCTTCTCTCTCCTCTCTCTCTCTCTCTCTCTCTCTATATATATATATATATATATATATATACATATTATATATATATATATATATATATATATATATATATATATTATATATATATATTATAAACAGTATAAAAACGTCCTTAAAAATATGAAAAAGCTCAACCCCTTGGGAGCAACATTTGTTAAAAATATTATTAGCACTTCATTTTAATAATATTTTTAACAAATATATATATATATATAATATATATATATATATATATATATATATATATATATATATATATATATGAAGAAAAAAGAAAAAGAAACACCCGAAGGTGCTGGGGAGGACCCAGAGAAGCACTGTCTTCGCCTGCCTTTAGAGCAGTCCTGTACACCCTTGGAGGCCTGCGCTGTGTTGACGATGGGTACAGGCACGCACAGGACACTCCATTAAGATATCAAGGGACATAACTGCTCCTGAACAGAGGTAATCTAGACTACAGGATGCAGCTCATAGCAGCCTCAAAGTAGCATCCCCATGGGTGTACCAGCCCGTATTTCATGACTGCAGAGCCACCGGCGAAAAACACCACCCCCCAGCTGCCGAGCACACCCCACAGACCCAACCACCCCTGCCCATGAAGGTAAAACCCTGGAATAGGCTGGACACCACTCAGTGATGCGTGGGTGCACTGCTGTTATATATATATATATATTATTTTTTTTTTTCCTTCGAAATATATGTGGTGTGTGTGTGTGTGTGCGTGTGTGTGTGTGCGTGTGTGTGTGCGTGCGTGCGTCGTGTGTGTGTGTTTACACTAGCTTGCCAGATCAAGACTTGTCAGGTAACAATTGTTTCCTTCGATATTATTGGTTTCTGTGAATTAGTCCCGTGTCCTGAATTTTATTGAAAAATGTTGTGTTTTTCTGATTGGCTGGCCGACTTTCATTGTTAGCTTGGCACACGCACATCCACCACACCTGTGACGAGTCACTTGACAACTTCATCAGATCGGTCCCAAGCAGCCACCCTCTTGTACAAATTGTACAAAAACAGGCCCCACCTCCCCCCCCCCCCCTCCCCCTTTTCTCTATCCCATGTGTCCCACACCACAAATTTCTAATCTATGCCAACCCTTTTTCTCCTTCCTTCTCTCCCAGATGTTGCGAGTCAATACAATTTTACGTCACGTCGCGACTACTCGTCATTCTCTCCCCACCTTCTTTACCCTCTCACCCCCCCCCCCCCCCCCCCCCCCCCCCCCCCCCCCCCCACTCCCTAATTTGGCAGCATGACACAATGAAAAATTGAAAATGTTCCATTTCAACACCATTTCAGTGCAATGGCCTGCACTTACGGTGACTGTTAGTCGCATAGATTCCATGAGAGAGAGAAGGAGGAGAGAGAGAGGAGAGAGAGGAGAGAGAGAGAACGCCAAAGACTGAAGGTACAGTATTTCTACAAAGACATCAAACCATTATTTCTGTACATACAGACTTTACATACAGGTTATATACAAAAGGCATAGTAAAATATCAAGGACATGCATAGATGACCATATGAATATGTACACGGACATTTCCTTTCCCTATGATGATGATGATCATGAACATTAAATCCCCTTGTCCACTCTCTTACCGAAAGACACCTGGGAATAGGTGGGTGGGGAGTCATCTTAATCATGATCAGATTAACTCCCCCTCTGTTACAAAGTAACTCCCTGGGAGTCAGAAAACACGTGTACACATTAACTCCCAGGGGAGTTATTCTAAACTGTGAAAAACTGACTCCCCTTAGTGGGCGGGGAGTTAAACTTTTACACGCCTGGATTAACTCCCGGAGTTAATCTGTACTAACTCCCAGGGGGGTCATTCTGTTACAGGGTGGGAGTTAAGTCTGATATATGTACAAAATGACTCCCCCCTTAATGTTTCACAAAGTTGTTGAGACTTGTACAAAAAAAGATTTTAGAACATTTTGAAGTTTTACTGAGTGGAGTTATTTTGGCACAGGGTGGGAGTCATTCTAGTTTAACTCCCTGGGAGTTAAAATTTACATATGAACAGTTTAACTCCCTGGGAGTTAAACCCTTCGGGAGTTAAAACTTTTCGTCACACCGGTTAAAAGTCTGTTCAATGTTACATCTGCTTTTGCGGAATGCAGCCTGCTCTTCTGCTTAGTGATATGTAGTTGCTGTAATCTATTCGGAATTATTCTGAGCATTACTTCGCAGGCATAGTGAGGCAGTTCTGGTAAATGTAGGAAATTTCCTTTCTTGCGAAGGCTGACGAATGGCGATAAAGTCCATGGTGAGGGTCAGTTGCCAGTGTACCAAATTCTGTTGCAAATGGCAGTTGGCATATCAGTTAGTAGCTTTCCGCCATGTTTTTAAGACTTTTTCATGGATGCTATCGATGCTTGCAGCCTTCTCACATTAACATTGTCCTCACAACTTCTTCACGGAGTATTTGAAAGTCATCCTCATCAATGATTCCTGTGTATTAGTATACTTGGCTCTCTTTTAGTTTATTTGTTGTAAAGTTCGGAGCAACGTTCAGTTCACTTTTTATGTCTTCTTCCTTTGTCAGACAGTTGCCTCTTTGTCAGAATGGTCCTGACTTTGCTTCAGCTTGCTTCTTTTTTTCTATCAAGTCTTTTACAGTCTTAAAAGCTATCTTGTCTTGGTGTCAGTGTTGTCTAGGGTTTTCCCAATATCCTCTCACTGTTATTCAATCCAACTTTTCCTTGCATTATTTCCTTCCTTTCTCATTATTCTCGTGCTGTTTTAAAGTTCTTCTAGTGTCTCCAAAGATCTTGCTTGTGGTGCATGGCTTCCATTTTGAATCATGGCCGTTAAGAATTGTCCAGCTTTGTCAGGATCTTTCAGTTTGTCAAGACTGAATCTGACGACGCTGTTTTTCACTCCTTTGTTGTATTCAGCTGAACAAAGTTCATGCGACAACATCATCACCTCTTCAACTGAACAAAGTTCATCGCGACAAGATCACTGCCGACATCATCACCTAGAAATGCTCTTGTTTTAGCCGGATCTGTTCCGGTTCTTCACAAGAATGTGATCTATCTGGCTGTGATACTGACCATTTGGGGAATGCAATGTCCATCGTCGCAATACTTTATGCTTTATGCTCACTGAGAATGTCGGCAAGAACCAAGCCATTATCACTCGCAACTTCTAGCAGGCGTCGTCCCTTATCGTCGGCGGGCTCATCAGAAATTGTTCCCGTCTTCTAGGGCATCTGTATCAACCTTGACATTCCAGCATGAACAACGAGGATGTCTTGTTTTGGCATCTTCGCTGATGACCGCATGAAGCTGCGTGTATGATTGTTCAGTTGGATCATTATTAAAGTATGATGTGGGAGTGCGTATTTGCACTATCGTAATGTTGGATGATTTCGCTCGAGGGCATATGTGTCATGATCCTACTGAAAACAGGACAGCATCAGCTGCATGCGCATATTTGTCTCCTCCACTTGAGTGCAAGACGTGCCTCCTTTTGTCTCATGGTCACTTCTTCTAGTTTTCCAACCTGTCTTACGTTCCAGGCGGCGGACAGAGATAATGCGAAAATGGAAAGAAAAAAACAACACTTCATCATTAATCACCAATGCAATCCACTGTGTCACCATCCTAATATGCAAAGACCCCCCACAATACGCTACCACGCCCTCGTTCAACTCTTAGTTTTACTCATCATAAAGAGACGCTTTGGCCTGCTTCATTGGCGACAGTCTTGCCGTATAGCGTCGGAAAAAACGCAAATCAGGTGTGCAGGCGCAGATGTCACCCTCCATGATTGCCCTCGGTTACGTTTTATCCTCGCCGATCGTGACTCGCACATCTATGGTGTATTGCTGGGATAAACAAGTGATTCCTTCCGGGCAAACTTTTTTTTCCCCATCATGTTTTTTCCCCAGGTCACCGCTATGAACATCACAAGCCTTCATCGTTGTTATTGATGATTTCGACAGCCGATCACAAGGGAGCACAGTATGGGTGTCCTATGTACATCAACATATACTGTACTACTTGCGTTGTAAATAGGAATCAGTGTTTGATAAACATCTCAACAGTAAGGACAAAGTCATTGCTGCATAATGTTCAATAAACAAGAGATGTTTATATCTCTCTGATCATTTCTCCCTCCCTCCCTCTCCCTCTCTCTCTCTCTCTCTCTCTCTCTCTCTCTCTCTCTCTCTCTCATCTCCTCCGCTCGCGCGTGCGCATGTGTGTGTTGTGTGTGTGTGTGTGTGTGTGTTGTGTGTGTGTGTGTGTGTTGTTGTTGTTGGTGGTGGTGGTGTGGTGGTGTAGTGGTGGTGTTGTTGTTGTTGTTGTTGTTGTTGTTATAAGTGCAACAGATGTTTTTCTTCAATGGCCGAATAAATAAACAATTGAACTTTTTTTTTAGTTAAACAACTAGTAGGTCGTGCACCGGTCCTTTTTTTTTTTTTTTTTTTTTGACCTCTTTGGCCCGTTTCGTTCATCATTTCTGTATGACGTTTGTTGCATGCATCTCATCTTTTTATTCCCTTTTTGTATGCCGTTTGTACCATTAGTGTCATTTTTAGTTCATCGTTTCAATATGACGTTTGTAGCATGCGTGTGACATTTGATGCATGCATGTCATCTTTTTGTTCATTATTTTTGTATGACGTTATGTCTTCTTTTTTTTTAGCATTCTGAATGACGTTTGCAGTAATTATGTCATCTTTGTTTACCATGTGGGGAAGACGTTTCTAGCATTCAGGTCATCCTTTTGTGAATTATATTTGTATGATGTTTGTTACATCCATTTGTCTGTCTGTCTGATCTCATAAATGTCAACTTCTTTCTGTTATTTGTTAATTGAGCTTTGTATTCTTTATTAACTGAAGACTATGTCCTTAAATATGACTGGGTTTGTTGTGTAGATTGTTAAGCCTCTCATTTGCTATCTCTTCTCTTCTATCTCTTGATCTTGAAGCCGTTCCCCTTCCGCCCATCCCATCGCCTCGTGCCCCTCATTGTCCCCATCCCCATCCCCGTCTTCACGACTCATTTTCCTCGAAATTCCCTTTCTCTCGTTCGCCATACGTGCAATACACATAGCTGTTAGCAAACTCGTTTGAATGTTCACACCTTCTTCTGTGTTCCATACGTCTGTGAGTGCGTGTGTTTGTGAGTATAGATGCATGTATGAGAAGGCATGCTGTGAGTGAGTATCTGTGTGGATGAAGTTTACTGGCTAGTTTGCTAGTAACTTCGTTCATGCAGTCGGTGATACAGTCAGTTGATCATTGTTTAGAAAATGTTATTTGTCTTTGCCGGAAAAAGACCCAAGAGTTCGAAATGCGTTGTGTTTTGTCCTGTACTTTATTTGTCTGTGTCCTTGGCGGTAACTAACCCACTCTTTTTTCAAAATTTTGCTTCATTTTCCGCCCTCAGTCACTCCGTTTTGGAACATTGTTTAAGATAGTTGGTCCATGTACATAAAAACAAAACTAAACTTATACCTGCGTATTTGTTCTGTTTGAATTAATCATGCCTCCTGCTGCGTGCAGCGAGAGGACGTGACATCACAGTGACGTAATCATGGCGTCGTCCAACATGACGTTTTCGGACTGGCGGAACAACTCCAACGCCAACCTGATGACGGCGGCGGAGGACCTATTGGAGAAACTGGAGGACACCTCGGACCTTCTGGCCGAAATCGACAAGAAGTTCATCTTGGTCAGTTGTCTGTCCGACTGTATTGTTCTTATGGCTTACACTTTACATACCATAACCCTCTCTCTCTCTCTCTCTCTCTCTCTCTCTCTCTCTGTGGTAACGTGAAAAGGACTTGGGTGGTTGATTACTAAACCAGCAAAACTGAAAAATGGACTAACCTTTGAGTGCATCGGCGTGTGTGTGTGTGTGTGTGTGTGTGTGTGTGTGTGCGTGCATGCGTGCGGGCGGGCATGCGTGTGTGTGTGTGTGTGTGTGTGTGTGTGTGCGTGCGCGCGCGCGCGCACAGAAAGAGAGACAGACAGACAGAGATAGACAGACAGACTGGAGGTGGAGGGGGGGGGGGGGGGGGGGGCAGAAAGAAACAGGGAGAGAAAGACACAGAGAGAGAGGCAGAGATGCACACTAAATCTGTGACCTAACCCAGACAGAAGTGAACGAAAGTGTGGATGTACAGCTGCTCACAGATATATCTGTCTGAATTCACACATACACCTATTGAACCTCGGCATACACTCAGCACATCATACCTATCTGAATTCACACATACACCTATTGAACCTCGGCATACACTCAGCACATCATACCTATCTGAATTCACACATACACCTATTGAAACTCGGAATACACTCAGCACATCATACATATCTGAATTCACACATACACCTATTGAACCTTGGCATACACTCAGCACATCATACATATCTGAATTCACACATACACCTATTGAAACTCGGAATACACTCAGCACATCATACCTATCTGAATTCACACATACACCTATTGAACCTCGGCATACACTCAGCACATCATACCTATCTGAATTCACACATACACCTATTGAAACTCGGCATACTCTCAGCACATCATACATATCTGAATTCACACATACACCTGTTGAAACTCGGCATACACTCAGCACATCATACCTATCTGAGTTCACACATACACCTGTTGAAACTCGGCATACACTCAGCACATCATACCTATCTGAATTCACACATACACCTATTGAAACTCGGCATACACTCAGCACATCATACATATCCTATTAAAACATGGCGGACATACATATCTGGATTAGCACACACACACACCTATTGAAACTCGGCATACACTCAGCACATCATACATATCTGAATTCACACATACACCCACCTATTGAAACTCGGCATACACTCAGCACATCATACATATCTGGATTCACACATACACCTATTGAAACTCGGCATACACTCAGCACATCATACATTATCCTATTAAAACACGGCGTAGATATTACCACTCATACATATTTATTTCTATAGCAACTTGGCATACACAAGCAAGTCGCACATATTCCCACTGAAACTTGGTGTACGCTTAGCAAAGCATACGTGTCCCGTTGAAACGCGGAACACACATCGAAACTCACACATTTTCCTTTCAAAGCAAAGCACTTAACAAATCATACATATTCACATGGAAATACGGCACGTTTTCACATTGAATAATAACATGCGCACATCAGGTCATACATATTACCTTTGAAAAATGGCATGCACAAGCATGCTACACTTAGTTTCTTTAATTACAAACAAATAGCATGTCACGAGCTTTTCTATGGAAAGAAGGTACACATAGAGCAAGAGACACACATAAGGACAAACGGCGTAAACGCAACAACTCACACATATTTCAGTTTTAACACGCATGCACATAGCAACTTACACATATTTCAGTTTTAACACGGCACACACATAGCAACTCGCACATATTTCAGTTTTAACACGGCATACACATAGCAAGTCACACAGATTTCAGTTTTAACACGGCATGCACATAGCAAGTCACACATATTTCAGTTTTAACACGGCATGCACATAGCAGGTAACATGTAGATTTCTGATGAAAAAATGGCATGCAAAAGGGGGATAGGATAGGGTAGGGTAAACGGAGTGGGTGTGGGTGTGTCTTGGGTGGTGGTGGTGGTGGGGGGGGGGGGGGGATCTCTCAGGGTCGTCATTTAGCAGTCGGCTGACCTAGGCACAAGCCCCCAGGATCTGGGGCCGGGCAACACATACGGACATTTAAGAAAATTCAGCAGGAGCGATTTTTTTTTCTTGTTATTGTTGATTTTTTTTTAACAATATTTTTGGTCCTCGAAATATTGTTCCCTCTCAATCGCATCAAAACTTACTTAATGTAAGCCAAATGTTATTGTTTGCCAACATGTTTAAAGTAAACGAATTTTAGATCAACTTTTAAGCAAATATAACAAGCTCTGTAGAGAGAAAAAAAAAAACAATTTCTTGCATAGTTTTTGCGTGTTGTACTTGAAATCTTCTTTTCCAGTTGTTGTTTTTTTCCAGCGAGATTCGACGGGGAAAGTCAATGGTAATATTCCTTTAAGTTTAAAATCTGTTTAATTTCATTTCATAATTAAACAAGATGTTTGCTTAAATCGTGTATGATTGTTTCAAATCATTTTTTCTCATCACCGATTTTTTTCTTTTTTTTTTCTTTTCTTTTCTTTTGTTTTTTTTGTTCCTCACGTTAGCATCAGCCCGCCATTACCTTAATAATTCACCTCGACAACTGACGCTCGACAACTGACGCATTGTTTCTTTTTCTTTTTAATCACATGATGTAAATAGAGTTTAAATCGAAGTGCACGCTCTGTGCTGGTTTCAGGGAACAAGGAGACGTCGGGCGAGGGGAGCGAGGAGGACGACCACACCAACAGCGTCATCCAGAGGTTTCACGAGGGCGTGGACTCTGCCCGGGACCTGGTCAACATGCTGAAGAGGGAGAAGTGGCGCCTCAGCAAACGCCAGATGAGCGTGGAGATGACCATGGGCGAGTTGGAGGAGTACAAGAGGCACCTCAAGAACGACGTGGTAGGCTTTCGGTTGGAGGTCTGCTTAGTTCACCTCAATAAAGACATGGTAGGCCTATTTTGGGGGTCTCTAGTTCACCTCAAGAAAGTCGTGGTAGGCTTTGGTTGGGGCTGTCCTCAGTTCACCTCAGAACGACGTGGCAGGCATGAGTTGGAGGTCTCTTAGTTCACCTCAAGAACGACGTGTAGGCTTTGGGTTGGAGGTCTCCTTATTCACCTCAAGAACGACGTGGTAGGTCTTGGGTTGGAGGTCTCCTTACTTCACCTCAAGAACGACGTGTTAGGTCTGGGTTGGAGGTCTCCTTATTCACCTCAAGAACGACGTGTTAGGCCTGGGTTGGAGGTCTCCTTATTCACCTCAAGAATACGTGGTAGGCTTTGGGTTGGAGGTCTCCTTATTCACCTCAAGAACGACGTGGTAGGCTTTGGGTTGGAGGTCTCCTTACTTCACCTCAATAAGACGTGGTAGGCCTGGGTTGGAGGTCTCCTTACTTCACCTCAAGAACGACGAGGCCTGGTTAGGTCTGCTTAGTACTCAAAGGTTAGGCTGGTGGAGGTCTCCTTATTCACCTCAATAACGACGTGTTAGGCCTGGGTTGGAGGTCTCCTTAGTTCACCTCAATAACGACGTGGTAGGCCTGGGTTGGGGAAGAACGACGTGGTAGGCCTCGGTTGGGAAAGAACGACGTGGCAGGCCTGGGTTGGGGCTCTTCTTAGATCACATCGGTGCATGGAGAGAAGCAGAACGGAACAGATTTCAACTTTCAACCTCTAGACCTTACAGACAATGTTATTCGCTTGTTGAAAATAAAATGAAGGTTAAAAGGGAGAAGCGGGGCTAGAAACCAGACTGTTTAAGCTTCATCTTTTGTATCTTTAATTCATACATAGTTATATACAAATGTTGAACCTCGAGTGACTCGCCGAATTCTATCGACTTCATGGCGATTGCAATGGGAGGGAGGGTGTGTGTGTCGGAATTAACCTGTTGTATTCACCTCCACACTCTCTCTCTCTCTCTCTCTCTCTCTCTCCTCTCTCTCTCTCTCTCTCTCTCTCTCTCTCTCCCCGCTCTCTGATCCTTCCCTGACTCTGTGTCGTGTGATGTGGGGTTGATTGGCAGTCCTCGCTGAACCAGACGGTGGAGGCGTTGTCCATGCGGATGGTGCAGCTGGAGAACGAGCTGGCGGAGGCCCAGGATCAGAGGGAGGGTCTGGAGGCGGAACTGGAGCAGCACCGCAACAGTCTGCTGTCCGCCAACGACAGGAACGTCCGTCAGTGCTGCTGGCCCTGCTTGTCCTGTCTGGCCTCTCTGTGTCTGTCTGTCTGTCTGTCTGCCATCGTCTGTGGGCGTGCGCCTTCCCACCCACCCCTTCCCCCTTCTCTCTCTGCCTCTGTCTTTGTCTCTCTGTCTTCGTCTCGCTGTGTCTCTCTTTGTCTCCCTATCTCTCTTTCTGTCTCCCTCTCAGTCTCCCTCTGTGTGTGGTGTGTGTGTTTACGTGCGTGCGTGCATGCGTGTGCGTTCGTCAGTGTGTGTGTGTGTGTGCGTGTGTGTGCGCGCGCGCACGCGTATGTATGTGTGCATGTGTATGTGTGTGTGTGTGTGTGTGTGTGTGTGTGTGTGTGTGTGTGTGTGTGTGTGTGTGTGAACTCGCGCATTTATGCGTGAGTGTATGTGTGTGTGTGTGCATGTGCGTGCGTGTATGTGTGCATACATGTGTGTGTGTGTGTGTGCGTGCGCGTGTGAAAAGTATGTGTGTGTGTATGTGTAGTGTGTGTGTGAGTGCGCGTGCGCAATGTGTGTGTGTGTGTGTGCGCGCGTGTGTGTTTGTGTGTGTGTGTTTGTGTGTGTTGTGTGTGTGTGGTGTGTGTGTGTGTGTGTGTGTGTGTGTGTGTGTGTGTGTGTGTGTGTGTTTCGCTCTGTAATGCTTTCTCCATGTACCCTTATGAGGTCATCTCGGAATTAACAAACCCTGAAACTTGCATATCTAGGTAAACTCACCCCTCTACGTTCGCAGGTCTGTTCACGGTTAAAGGCAGGGAGGAAGATCCATCAGAAGTGCTTGGCTTTATTTGTTGGCCTCTCTGTCGATCTGTGACCCTGTGTGTGTATGTGTGTTGTGTGTGTGGGGTGGGGTGGGTGGGTGGTGCTGTGGGGCGGGGGGGGGGGCTGCCTCTCTCTCTCTCTCTGTCTTTCTCTCTCATGAGTGTGGTGTGTGTGTGTGTGTGTGTATTGTGTGTGTGCGCGCGCGCGCGCGTGTGTGTGGTGTGTATGTGTGAGTGGTGTATGTGTGTGTGTGCGCGCGGTGTGTTTAATATTGTTGTTTAAGCCGCAAACGAAGTTCTGTGTTTCTGAGAGAGAATCATCTGCAAAATCAGTCTGTACTGTGTTCTCACTGGCATATACCAATTCCTCTCACCCCCTCAGAGCTGTACACGGAGAACGAGGACCTCAAGACGGCGGTGAAGGCCCTGCAGAAGAGCACGGTGGTGAAGGAGAACGAGATGCTCAAGGATGAGGTTAACGTCCTCACCCAGGAGAACCACAAGCTGAAGGACATGGTTCGGGACGCAGAGGCCAAGTGCCCCCCCTTTACACACCTCAGACCCCCGCCCACACCCCTGACCGGCTCCCAGACCGCCACCAAGGACGACAACTTGGCCCGACTGAGGAGAGAGTTTCTGGAAGAGCTTACTTCCCTTGAGCTGTCCCAGCGAAGGGCCGCCGCCGCCGCCGCTGCTGCTGCTGCTGCTGACACGCAACAGAAGACTGACAGTGGGAGTGTAGCCAGCAGTGACTCTACGACGCCGGCGCCCACGATGAGGAAGATTCCCATCGTGAATGTTCCAGGCTGATGTGTAAGAATGGTGGTTGGTTTTGACGTCGACAGTGACGCAGGTTACTGTGTTGCTGTTTCATAATGTACATTTTTACGTCACGTGTAAAAAAAAAAATCATGTTGCGAGTTGAAATATGCAGTCATATGTGCAATTTGTCGCATTATACTTAATATGCACGTTTTGATTTGGAGAAATGTTACTGTAAAAAGTGTGTGCATGTTCATGTGTCATTGCCGTGGTGTATTGAGTTTAGCCACAGTACTATGAGCATCTCTCGTACGCCCACCATCTTTCTGTCATTACTAGACAATTAGGTGTGAATGTCATTAATATCAGTGTCCTTTTTTTCATGTTCACACCCATACATACACATCACTGAAAATAAATTCAATAACAAGGGGGTGGGGAGGGGGATAAAGGAAATACAAGAACAAAAAATGATATACATCGTTCCTTTCTCTAGGGATCACTTAAGTCGTATAGGATAAAGTCTTTAGCACCACGTGTTACTTTAATGGTTGTACAGACTGCCACTTGAGAGACATTTGTTCAGGTATAAGAATTCTAAGGTAACTTCTTCAGCAGAGGTTCTTTCCCCTTAGAACAAGAGAAGACCGGCACCTCCACTGGCAATGACACACCGCGGCACAACGTTATCTATGAATGTTTTGATCATGTTTTACGTTAGGGTGCAAGAAGTGATCAAGGTCAGATCAAGGTCAAGGTCATGTGCTCCGGAGTTGAAGAGTCTGTGGGTGCTCTTATCCAAGCCCCCAACAGCACCGGCAGAGTCTCCAGCTCCGGAGCGCATGACCTTGACCTTAATCTGACTTAAATCATATCACTGACCCTAACTTTGCCAAAGCCATCCGTTTGTCAGGGACTCACCACTCAAAGCTTGCGTGATGTCATGGATAAGGGACAAGTCCACAAGTTTACCTCTGCGCGGACAACAGGTCTCATTCTTCAGTCTTCCAAAGACCAACGCAAAAAACAACAACAGGGTCTCCAAGAGGAAGATGGTGGATCAGGTCCCAAACCACATTCACACCGACCCCCCCCCCCCCCCCACCCCACCCCCCACCCCCCCCCTCCCCGTCCCAGCCAGTCCCTGTAACTGAGGCAGCAGCAGCCCTGCCACCATCTTCCCTGGCCCAGGCCGCTCGGTCCTACTGGCGGAAGTCACGGCGCACCTTTATACCGACGGCTCCTCCTACCAATCAGATTTTAGTGCATGAGTGAAGATTAAAAGAACGGTTTGACATGATTAGAAATTATTTGCCTTTTAACTTAGGACACTTTGTATTGTGTTTATCTTTAAGATTAAGTACACTTTAAATAGAAGGAAGCCGAGTGAGAATCTGGACTGTTTGAACAGCTTTGTTTTTCATGCTTTTCTTCTTCTTTTTTCCTTTTTATTTTTTTCCTTTTTGATAAATATTGATAGATATGCCCGGTTACGTGATTCGCCGAATTTCGTAACATTCCTGGCGATTGAAAGGAGACCTGTAAGCACTCCCCAGTAAGGCCCCACCTGTGACGCAGTCTGAGCTCTTTGCGGTCCACCGAAGACATCTGCCTTCTCGCTGGAGATGACCAGGACACAGCAAGGCCAGCTGAACGTGCCCTGTAGACCTCAGGACCCCAACACACCAGGCTGAGACTTCACGTGTCTTCCGCGGTGCCTAATGAAGCTATAGCAAGTACCGGCTGTCCCAGCTCCAGGATTCCTGTCCGCCCACGATCGGGTAGAGAAGTCCCTGGTCAAAACGAGATGACGGACTATCTCTGTCGCGATGCAAACTTTTTTAAACAACGTCACTATGTCTGACAATCTTTATGCTGCAATCATTTTGATTTTGCTCCCTCGGTTTCTTTCGCCTTCGTTTTCGTGCCAGTAAAGTTGAGCAGGCGAGTGTAGTTGCAAGAGAACAAAAGCAAAATCACTAGACCCCCAAACAAACGCCATGGTCAGCTTGAAGAAAAAAAAAGGAACAATGCATTTCGACCTACTGGTCTTTTTCAGACAGGACGAACAAAAGCAAGGAAACACCTTTACAAAGTCAGTGGAAGGTTTGGTGAGAATTAGGTTCTCAGGGGTTGACCAGAAGTAAGAAACAGAAAAGGGGGGAGAGAGTGGGGAGGGGAGATTATTCGCTTCGAATAATAAATAAATAAATGAATAAATAAATAGAAAAATAAAGTCAATGAGGGAACTGAATCACTGTAACTCGTCTGTTCCATTCGTTTGATGATCTGGTCACTCAACTTTCGTTCTCTCACTAGTCATTAGTTTATCTAGTCATCGAGTGCGTATTGTTTGTGCGTGTTGCCCCTTCAATAAAAGGATATGTTACGTTAACGGTGTTTTGCATTGTGATAATAAGATACGTGGTGTTTTGATGTTACATATTCAAGGGAAGTAATTCCCTACCATCGTTGCAAATGAATACATACATTGATGAAAACAAAATGTTTTTTCAACCTGAATTACCATTTCTTTTGTTTTGTTTTATTTCATTTTCTGGAATGAAACGAACATTGGGCATGCCACAATGCCCTTTCATGTAATGAATGAAGACATACAAGATGAATATATTAGTTTGTACAGCGTAGGTTTCACTGCATTTCGGCGGTCTGACATGAAATAAAAGACATGGTCCCGGGGGGGGGGGGGGTGTTCCTCTCTGGTCCCCTAGTGGGTTTGTCACTTCACTCTATAATCGAAAGTACCACTGTTAAACTCACGGCATTTTTAGCCCCCCCCCCTCCTCTCTCTCTCTCTCTCTCTCTCTCTCTCTCATCTCTCCTTCTCTCTCTCTCTCTCTCTCTTCTCTCTCTCTCTCTCAGTGGCATCGGAAGCGGGATGAGGAGGGGGCACCAGCCCCTCTAATGAAAATATTCGGTGTGACGTTGCATTTGCAAAATGGGAGTGCCACCTTCCCCTCCGCGCTGCTCCCTCCCCCCCCCCCCCCCCCTTCCCACGCTTTTATGAACTTTTGAGAGACGATACCTCTCTACCATCCTCTTTTTGTGAAAAAATAACAAATAAGGGTCTGGTCCGCCCACCCCATCCCTCCACTTCCCCCGCTTTTATAAATCATTTGAAACACCAGCGATGTCAGTTTCAATTCAGGCTGCCCCTTCATCCTACACTCACACAACACACACACACACACACACACACACACACACACATTGTCACCATGGATCCCCCGTGTCCGTGGGATGCATTGTCGAGACAGTGCAGCTCTGAAGGAAGAACAGTCTCACTGGCAGGTATGTTCAATGGTCAGTTTGGTTCAGTCACTGTATGTGGGAACAGTGTCCTGTGTGATCACTGGCAGGTATGTTCAATGGCCAGTTTGGTTCAGTCACTATGTGTGGGAACAGTGTCCTGTGTGTTTGTGAATGTGTGTGTATGCGTGCGTGCGTGTGTGTGTATGCGTGCGTGCGTGTGTGTGTGTGCGTGTACGTGCGTGCGTGTGTGTGTGTGTGGGCGCGCACGCGCGCGCGCGCGCGCGCGCGTGTGTGTATGTGTGTGTGTGTTACAGGGTCTGATGATCCTGGAAACAATATTGGTTTAAACATGCAATTTTTTTCTCTCTCATTTACGTCTAAATTCCACATTCTTGCTTTGCGCTGTGCCTCCCAAAGACACATATGAGGCAAAACCGTAAATAAACGATAAAAATAGAGTGATGTTGAGCCTTCATTATTACATTTATGACTTGGACATAACATTTGTATTCTACAAAACATGGACAACATTGAAATAATCAATGCACGACTCTTTTTTTTTTTCATAGCATGGTATTTTCAAAGCAGAGAAAAGAACAGGTTGAGCGTATTGACCACTTGGTGTAGTTTACGGCTTAGCTCAAATGCGCATAAAGATAATTTCAAATGTAGAATTGCAGCAATGAACATATAACACAAGACCATGCCGCTAACAACACAACCAAAATGAAAAATACAAAGAGTGTGAAAAAAGGAAGATTTGCTAGCACAGAATTTCAGAGGGGAGCGAAGGGAGCTGGGGGAGGGGGGTGAGGGGGGGGGGAACACAATTTGTACTGAAAGCCCCCCGTGTCCCTGCGATTAGGGAGGGATTCGAAGGGGTGTCACTATTATCATGTCAAAAACACAGTAAACGTCGTCGTGAAAGTAGATCAGTATTACTATCATCATCTTCATTGTTCTTTTTTCTTTTTTTTATGTGAAGTCGCACACACAAATGCGCGCGCGCGTGTGTGCAGCGAAAACGCACGCGCGCGCGCTGTGTGCAAACACACACATGAATGTCTGTCTGTCTGTCTGTCTGTCTTTCTCTCTGTCTATTTCCCTCTCTAAAAAGTAAAAGACATGATCACAGCAGGATGCTTCCTCTCTGGGCTCCTAGTGGGTTTGTCACTTCAGTCTATAATCGAAAGTACCAACTGTTAAACTCACGGGAAGCGAGATAGAAATTTACAGGAAGACTTCCATTAAAACTGGGAAACAGTATAGATTCATTATTATTGTTTGTAGTAGTGGTAGTAGTAGTAGTTGTAGTAGTAGTAGTAGTAGTAGTGGTGTTATTATTATTATTATTATTATCATTATCACTGTTGTCGTCGTTGTTGTTGTTATGATTTTGATCATTAATAGCAGCACCAGCAGTGGTAGTGTATCATTAATATCATTATTGTTGATATCATTAGCAAGATGATAATGAAAATGACGATGATGGTGATGATGATTGCTGTTGTTGCTGTTGTTGTTTTTGTTACTTGCATTACCTACAGATCTCAAGGCGAAAATGGGAAACAAAACCCCTGTAATCACGGTACACACTATATCAGATCTTGAAGGACACCGCTTATACTGAAAAGAAAAAAGAAAGAAAGGGAAGAAAAATAAAGAAAAGAAAAGACAAAAATTAGATGTAATGATATTAATGAAAGCGAAAATGGGGAATTAAAACCTCTGTTCCAGGCTAGAGAGCATGTGCATTACGTACTATCCAACACACACACATACACACACACACACACACACACACACACACACACACACACACACTCACACACACACACACACACACACACAACACACGCACGCACGCACGCACGCACGCACGCACGCACGCACACACACACATACACACACACACACACACACACACACACCACACACACACACACACACACACACACACACACACACACACTTTCTGCTAAGTGAGTAAAATAACTTAGTAATGAATCGTGTAGATGTGTATGGACCACATGTCAGCTGATTTTCAGATTGTGTACGTTATGTAAAAAAATACGAGAGTGTAATAAATTTTTTTAAAGATGGGGGGAGGGGTAAGTTATCTTGTCTTCAACAGACTCTTTTTTAAGGGAAAAAGCTTGGGGCCCAAATTATCGATTTTTGAGTAATAATCACAACACTGATCAACTGACATCATGGGCCAGCTGATTTTGTGGGGTATCTTGACTCCAGAACCCTTACGGCTCTGTTGTCCAAATGAACTAGTTCACAAGTTAGGCAAATCATCACCAAACAATGAGCCTGTAATTGGGAAGACACTCATCCGAATTATGGCAATGGATGAAAATTAAATTATCTGCTCTGTTGTCCGAGTGAATTCGTTCACAAGGTAGGCAAATAATATCAATGAGCCGGTAACTTGAAAGAAATTTATCAGATGTCTTGGCAATGAATGCTTTATATTTCGTCAGTCTATGGCGGGGGGGGGGGGGGGGGGGGGGGGGACGGCGGGCAGCTGAATTTGACAGTGATAGGGGTTTGTGTCGACACTGAAGACCGCGTCGTCTGCTCTTTTGAACCCCTTCCCAATGCCACTGATATACTCAACTTTGAAAAAGCACGGAAAGCAAACGTCACACAAGCAATGTGAAAAAGTCACAGGTCACAGGTCAGCGAAAAATGTTCAACCTGAAGAAAGGTTTCTGAGGACCAAAATCGAAATAAAAAGGCTTAAACCAAATGGTTAATGTAGACAGGCTCAAGATCTACCCGCACACTAGATTTTAATTAAGTCAAAACTGTTCAGCAGTTCAAGAGGAGGGGAGGGGGGAGGGGGGGGGGAGGGATATATGCATTTCATGTCTAGACTTACAAGGCTTTTACAAATACTCATGCATTGATGATTATTCTTAGGGATTATACCAATATTTGTTTTATTTCCCCCCCCCTCCCCCCCCCCCCCCCCCCCCCCCCCCCCCCCCCCCCCCGATTCTGTGTGCCCCCCTTTTTCAGGTGAATCTGTTTTTTTAAAATTTGGGCTGTTAAAATATGAGTGAGTTTATTTTAAAACGTAATAAAAAGACAAAATGTGCATTTTATTTTATTGTAATGAAAAAAACCCGGGCCCTTTTTGGGTGACTACCCAAAATGGCCTTGATTTGGGGGGGCTATGATGGGGAAAAAAAAAAAAAAAAGAATTGAGGAGCTGTCGGCCCGTGCCCACCCTGGGGAAAGTGGATTTTTTTTCCCCTGTAAAAAAATTTCCCGGCTAAATTAACTGACTTTGAATTCAAGGGAGAAAAAAAATTTGGGCGGATTTTTGGGTTTAATTGCATTTTAATTTGTCATGTTGCCTCATCGACGTCACGTTAATGGCGCTCTCTATATAGTGTGTCTTTTGGGAGTAGAAAAATGAGGGGTTGGTGTCCTTTGAGAGGGAAATTTAAAATTTGGGGTTTGAGCTCCTGATCTTTTTGGTTGGTCAGTTTTTTTCATTAATGTTTTTGTCCCCCTCGTCAGATTCGGGGTAGGGAATTTGACAAATTAAATATAAGGATAATACGAAGAAGAGAAAAACCAAAAAAGAACTCTCTCTTCTCTCTCTCTCTCTCTCTCTCTCTCTCTTTTCCTCCTCTCCCCCTCTTCTCTCCTCTCCCCTCTCCGGTTCAACCACCACACACCACACACCCACCCCACACACACCCCCACACACACCACACACACACACAGGGCGAAACGCGTGCGGGACATGCTACAAACCGTATTCATATTCAAATTTGCACGCTGGCCCCTTTGCTTATAAACAGGGGCAAAAAAAAAAAAAAAAAAAAAAAAAAAAAGAACAAAAAAAAACGCTCTGACAGGAGGAAAAAGGGCCAAACTCATAATGAGGGGGGGCCCCCAAGCCGCAAACCTGAAATCTTGAAAGCTTTCCCACTCCCCCACCAGGCAAAAAATCTGAGGGGGCCCTTCCAATGTTAGTGATCCCATGGCGAGGATCTATCCCGGTGCTATAAAGGGCCCGGGGAACCAGGGGCCTTTTGGGAAAGAAACTCCCAGATTCTTGGGAAAATTTTGAATGGGGCAGAAAAATCACCTCGTTTATCTCGTACCCTTGAAGCCCTTTCCCCCCGGGCGCCGCAGAAGATTCGCAACCACACCCTCCACTCCCCTGTTTTCAAAAGCTGTCAACATTTGTTGAGTGTAAAGGGCCGGCCCTTTGGCACGATTTTGGTCCTCCCACTTTTTCCCTCGTCTTCCTCCCTTCGCCTCCTCCCCAACTTTCCTCGTAGAATGGTATTGGAATTTTTCCCTTTTGATTTCTTGTTTATCTTGCCTAAAGACGCCCTAAAGGGGTTTCAAAAAGCATCGTATTTGGTCTTGTGATTCGTTTTTTTTCATTTTTGGGGGATGTATTATTTATTAAACGTTTCAGTTTAAAAACCCTTACCCCCTAAAACCCCGAAAATTAATCAATAAAAGACAACCCAGCCCTGGGGAATCTAACCCCATAAAGGACAATCAAACCAAAAAAACCACAAAACAAAACCCCAAAACCCAAAACACAAAAAAAAACCACACCCCCAAAAAAAAAACCCCACCAGTGCACCACCAAATGACAATCTTTTAAAGAGGAAGGCAAAAAAGATTTGCCCTTTCTTGCCGGGGGGGCGGAGGTTTGGTCTTCTGTGGGCATCGGCAGGGTTGCTGGGTCTCACCACCCCCCCCCAAACCCCCATCCCCCTCCAGCCCCCCCCTGGGGAGGGTTTTGTTCACGTTGTCTTTAAAAAACGGAGGGTGGAAAGACTTTTAAATTTCATTTTGGCCTCGAACATAAACTTTTGTATCAAGGGTTTATAAGGGTTGTAATCGCTGCGCCCCTTTTAAGAAAAAAAAGAAAAGAAAGACAAAAAAAAAAAAAGGCCCTTTTGGCGTGTTTTTTAAAAAATTCAATTTTACCGAGGAAGGGGGTCGCGTAAGCTTGTAAAGGGAAAAAACAAAACAACAAACAAAACCTTTCCCCCTCTCCGTGTTGATTTTAAAGAAAATGAGCTTATTTTTTACAGTCAGTCAGTCGCCAGCCGAGTTTAAGTTTTACGTAAGTGAAATAAAAGAACTCGCATTGCGTGAAGTCTTTTCTTTTTCCCCCCCCTTCACCGAGTTTAATTTTGCTCAGTTTCCCTTTCAAAAAGTTATCACAAAATCCCCGGGCACCTCGTTGTTTTAGGCGCGAAAGGGTTTGAAAATTTTCGCTCTCTCCCCTCTCTCTCTTCTCTCTCTTTGGGGGGGGGAGGGGGTGGCAGGGAGGAGAGGGGGGGTGGGGTAAAGGGGGGGGTGTGGATGTTTGTTGGTGGGGGGGGGGGGGGGGGGGGGGGGTGAGAGGCGGTGCCGTGGGGGTATTGCGAGCGGGGAAAAACGCGGGGCTTAAAATCTGGGGGACGTTTTTCCCATTGGGTCTCGACTCGAACTGTTGTTGTTTTCGATTTTTACCTTTTTTGGGAGGAAAACCCATAACAAAAAGTCAATGACGCCTACATTTTCCCGACCCTTTATTAAAAAAGGGCGGAATTTTTACGGGGTTTAGAATTCGGTCGTCAATTAAAAGCAGCTGGCCCTGGGTTTTTGTTTCCCCCTTTGACTGCTGGCCCCCACTACGGCAGCTGACCGTGGGGGAAAAATTTAGTAAACAGTAATTACCCCCCCCCCATTCCCCCCTTTCCCCATTTTAAAAGGGGGCCCCCCCCCCCCCCCAACCCCCCCTTTTTAAAAACCCCCCATCCCGCCTCCCCCGGGCCCTTTCCCCCCTCACACCCTTTGGGGTTTAAGGGACGAACGACTTTTGGTTTATAAATCTTTAAAAAAAGGGGATTTCTCTCTTTTCTTTTCCTCTTCCCCCCTCTCCCCCTTTGTGCGGGTGTGTATGTGTGTGTGTGTGGGGGTTGGGGTGGGGGTGTGTGTGCCGCCGGGGTGCGTTTTTTGTAAGGGTGTGTGCGCGCCCCGCGCGGGCGTGCCCTGCGGCCCCGCGCGCGCGCGTGTGTGTGTAAAAAATTTTGGGGGACGCGGTTTTGTCCGATTGGTGGGGGAAACAACATGAAACCGGTCCCAGATCGACCGTGTTTTTTAGTTTGGTCGGTTGGTTGGTTGTTATTGTTTTTTTGTTTTTTCGTGTTTTTTTGTTTTACATAAATTTTTTCAGTAAAATTTCTCACCCCAATCCCCGTCCCCATTATAACCCGTCTGCGGGAAAGACGGGCCCCTAGCCCCTCAGGGAAAAAACGTTCCTGGACAAAATTTGGCCCAAAAGTGTCCCAAATTTTGCATCCCCGTCTCCCCCGGCCTCAATGAAAACCTGCCCCAGTTCTGTTTATAGGGGATGTTCTGGTTTAAAAATGGACTCCCCTCAAATCCCGGGGTTGGCGGGCGGGTCACTAATTTTCCCCTGATCCCGAGTTTAAGTGACGAAATTTAAACCGGGGGGGTCAGCCTGGCCCGGCCCGCCGGAAGGGGAGCTAAGGAGCTCGAGTGCGTGTTTCCCGGGAAATGCAGGTGTTTTTTCAAGGACAGCCCTTTTGTTCTTTTGTGTGGAAAAGGTCCCTAAATTCCTTTAGCTGCCCCTTTTGGAGAGAGAGAAAAAGAGAGAAAAAAACAAGACCAAAAATTTTTCATTTACGGGGGAAATAGTTTTAAACACTGCCCGGGTTTTTTGAGAGGGAGAGAGAGAGAGGGTTCGGGCACGAGGGTTTTCCATATTGCTAAAAAGAAATTATTTAAGAATAAAACAATAGTTTTTGGAGAGAGAGAGAGGAGAGAGAGAGAAGAGGGGAGAGGGGAAGAGAGAGAGAAGAAGGGGGAGGGGAGGAACAGAACGAACAGAAAAAAGAATTTTTAAAATTTAGTAAGGCCAAAACCCCATTTGGGAAAAAGGGGTGGGAAAATTAAAAATCAAAATAAAAAGACCATTTACATGATTGTGTCAATTCATCAACTACTTCAAAATAAATTCAAAGAACCCCCCATGGTTACCCCGTTTTTACCAATTTACCAGAAGAACCCCAAAAGAAAACGAAAAAAAAAAACCATTCCCCTAGTTTGTGCCGATAGAATTGTCCGGGAAATGCCCCACAAGGGGGGTGCGTACGCAATAAAACCCTTCAAACAAAGCACTCCAAGGTTTTTTAGCCCCACGACCCCTTAGATCCACGTGCGTAAAAAATACGACCCCCTTTTTTTTTACGTTCTAAATCACTAAAAATTGACCCTTTTATGAAAAAGCTAATTTATGTTCGCGTTCTTAAAACTACGGTTTTCTATCGCTATGCCCCCTTTTCTCAAAAACCCGAAAGAAAAAAAAAAATTGTAAACGGGGCCCCCTTTGTTTGGGGATGGTTTTAGCGCAGTCACTACTGGATAATGTCAGTAGGTCCCACTAGGGGAGGCGCTATATGTTCCCCATGTCTATGTTCCCCCATGTCTGTGTTCCCCCATGTCTATGTTCCCCCACTCCATATTCCCCCAGGTCTGTGTTCCCCCACCTCCATATTTCCCAGGTCTATGTTCCCCCACCTCCATATTTCCCAGGTCTATGTTCCCCCACCTCCCATATTCCCCCAGGTCTATGTTCCCCCACCTCCATATTTCCCAGGTCTATGTTCCCCACCTCCATATTTCCCCAGATCTATGTTCCCCCACCTCCACATTCCCCCAGGTCTATGTTCCCCACCTCCATATTTCCCCAGGTCTATGTTCCCCCACCTCCATATTCCCCCAGGTCTATGTTCCCCCACCTCCATATTCCCCCAGGTCTATGTTCCCCCACCTCCATATTCCCCCAGGTCTATGTTCCACCACCTACCTACCGTGCCGTACGTGTCCTCGTGCCGTACGTGATCTCGTATCGTACGTGACCGGATTGTCATACTTGTTACAGAATCTAAGTTGTATCCTGACTAGATATGTTGCAATGTTCATATATTTATGCTTTAAACCGAGAGAAGAGACGGAATACATTTAATTGTCACAAGATTGTATTGATCCTTTCTTTGCTTTGCTTTGTTTTTCTCTGTATTTGGTGACAGGAGTCATTGTTACTCATTAATTTGTTGTTCATTTACAGTTCTTTAGTTAATGTGTTAGTACACGCGTGTTTCCATAGCTATACGGGTTGGTGACCTTAGGTTAAAATTCCTGAGTCCTGAGAATATGCGGATGGTTTAGTGCGTCAAAATATATTTTTTGTAAAATTATTTTCTTTCCTAGTTCCATCCCTCCTCCGCGTTATGGCCAAGAGCCCCTGGCCTAAGCCAAAGTACAATTAAAAAAAAAAATGTTCAGAGTTCCGAGTTGTATTAAATTACGATATTGAAATTACCAAAATACAAAATCGAGGAGAGAGAGAGAGAGAGAGAGAGAGGAGAGAGAGAGAGAGAGAGGAAGGAGAGAGAGAGAGAGAGGAGAGAGAGAGAGAGAGAAATTAGAGAGAGACAAAGACAGAGAGACAGCGAATATGAGAGAGAGAGAGAGAGAGAGAGAGAGAGAGAGAGAGAGAGAGAGAGAGAGAGAGAGAGAGAGAGAGAGATGCGGAGACAGAGAGATGCGGAGACAGAGATTCAGAGAGACAGAAAGAGATTAATCTAAGAACTCTCTCTCCCTCTCTCTCTCTCTCTCTCTCTCTCTCTCTTCTCTCTCTCTCTCTCTCTCTCTCTCTCTCTCTCTCTCTCTCTCTCTCTCTCAAGGCGGGCAGAAGGCATTGTGCTCAAAACAGTATCGGTATTTAATTGCATGAGTAATAGGCCGAGTCTGTCCAATACAAAAATCTGCGCTGCCAGTGCAGCAGTTCTACATTTTCATCATGTAGAGTTATTGCACGTAGTGCTAAAGAATAGAAATAGAAAACAAAACACACGAAAGTATGTAGAGCTACTGCCACGTAGTGCTAAAGGACAGTAGCCAATAGAGATCGCAAGTCAGCCTTCGAGCTTCTTTTCTCCTTCTTTGCCATCTATATAGAGCTAATCAAAAATGTCCATTAGTGACAGAGGGGCAGTCGCTTTTTAGCTACTTTTCGTTACTTCTCGTAGTGCCAAACAAGGTAGAGGTTTGAAATACGTAGTGCTATTGCTACATGACTAAGCGAAGACTCTCTCTCTCTCTCTCTCTCTCTCTCATCTCTCTTCTCTCTCTCTCTCTCTCTCTCTCTCTCTCTCTCTCTCTCTCTCTCTCATTAGATATTGATTCATGGGATATTCATCAAAATTCTATATGGAGCAACAAAACAAAACAAAACAAAACAAACGAACAAAGAAAAACAAACAAAACAAACAAAAAGAAACATAGGCATTACTTTTAAATTTAGACCTCTGTGACACTTAATTGGAATGAGAGAGAGAGAGAGAGAGAGAGAGAGAGAGAGAGAGAGAGAGAGAGAGAGAGAGGAGAGAGAGAGAGAGAGGAGAGGGGAGAGAGGAGGAGAGAGGAGAGAGAGAGAGAGAGAGAGAGATGAAGTGTGAAATGCAAAAAGTCACTTTCGTCCAACAATCGATTTTCATCAAATTATTGATCAATAGGCCGATAATCAATAACCAGGTGCAACTAACGCCTGATAATCGATTATGGAACCGGTTATTCATTTCTACACCTTATCTTGATTTTGGTAAATAATTTGCACATAAAATTGATTTTTGGCCCGTTATTGATTATCGGGGCCGGTTATTAATTTCCGGCGTAATTTGCACCTGGTTATTGATTATCGGGTTTGTTGGTAAGTAATTTGCACATAAAATCGATTTTCGTACTATGAAAATCGATTTTCGTGAAATGCACACAATTCACTTTCCGGCCCGAAAATCAATTTTCATAGTATGAAAATCAATTTTATAAGCAAATTACTTACAATAGGCCCAATAATCAATAACCAGGTGCAAATAACGTCCGATAATCGATTAGCGGGGCCGGTTATTGATTTTTACACCTAACATTGATTTTGGTAAATAATTTGCACATAAATTGATTTTCGGCCCATTATTGATTGTTGGGGCCTGTTATTGATTACCGGCGTAATTTGCACCTGGTTATTGATTATTGGGCCTATTGGTAAGTAATTTGCACAGAAAATCGATTTTCATACTATGAAAATTGATTTTCGGCCGGAAAATGAATTCTGTGAATTTCACGCTTCACAGAGAGAGAGAGAGAGAGGGAAGAGAGAGAGAGGGGGAGAGAGAGAGAGAGAGAGAGAGAGAGAGAGAGAGAGAGAGAGAGAGAGAGAGAGAGGAGAGAGAGAGTTTATATATGTGTATCTGTCATGCCTTAAAACGATACCAACAATAGCAAAAAAGAAATTAAAGGGGAGAGAGAGAGAGAGAGAGATAGAGAGGAGAGAGAGAGAGAGAGAGAGAGAGAGAGAGAGAGGAGAGAGAGAGAGCGTTTATATATAGTAAATGTCAGTTATTTGGTTGCTGTCGCAGCAGGTTATAACAAATGGGGGTGGACCGAGAGAGAATGGTCGAAAGAAAGTGTATCTGTCATGCCTTAAAACAATACCAACAATAGCAAAAAGAAATTAAAAGGAGAGAGCGAGCGAGCGAGCGAGCGAGAGAGAGAGAGAGAGAGGAGAGAGAGAGAGAGAGAGGAGAGACGAGAGAGGAGAGGAAGAGAGAGAGAGAGAGGAGAGCGAGCGAGAGATGAACTAATATTTTACCAGTATTACGTATACTATATTGTGACAGGAAGAGAAAGAAGAGAGAGAGAGAGAGAAAGAAAGAGAAATTGACGACATTGCGCGCAACACACACACACACACACACACACAACACACACACACACACACACACACACACACACGCGCACACACACACACACACACACAACACACACACACACACACACCACACCACACACACACAGACGTTCTTTCCTAATTTGTTTCTTTCTTTTTTTTAATCGTAGTGATATAGAGTGAGTGAGAGACGTAGCGATAAAGACGGTGTCTGGAAATCGTAGTGGTAATCATAAATAGTTGTATAGGTACAAGTTTGAAGGGAATCGTCTTGCGAATGACACTGTAGTGATATCGGGTAATAGTCGTTTGGATATGTAGATTAGTGTTCCGTTGAGCTTTAGCCCGTTAGTGATATTGACACGTAGTGATTACGGGATGTCCCCCAAGGGACAAGCAATTCAACAGTTCAAGACAGAATAATTTCTCTTCTCTTGAAGGCTTTATAAAGATATATAGCAAAGTTTCTAATGATCTGTTCGTTTCGTGATGCTAGAAGTAGAGTTAATCTGAAGTCACTGGGATTGTTATAATATTTTGGATTGATTAAAACTGCGTCTCAAATCACCAAACACAGGGCAAAACAAAAAACAAAATGAATCTCATCATCGTAGCAGATCTACACAACGGACATTTTGTTCCACGTTCATCATTTCTTTTATACCTTGAACAATGCACTGACAAATCGGACATTCCAAATCTAAATCTTGTCAGAATATATCGAACAAATCTGTCCAAACCTAGAAGTAAGTATGGTTCAAGATCATGCGATGCCTTAAATTTCCTGTAATCTATAAATCTATCGCTATTATACAAATTATAATTCCAAGTCTGCCACCTGCAGTCAACTAGTCTTTGTTTAAACATCTTTATAAAGGAATTAATGCACCTACGCCTTGATATTCCCATGCATAGGAGAAGCCATAACTATTTAAAACATCGCGCACTCTTGAAGCCAATTGATTTTTCCTCTATTGGCCAAACTCAGCAACATTTTATATGCTTTAGATGGCAATCTATGTTCATCCATTCGGGTCAGTTTTAGCCAATATCTAACACAAGAAACACTAGAATTAATCGTTATGGGAATCGATTTAGATCGCCATACACAAGGTCGTTTGGTGTTTTAATGCCAACCCCTAGATATTTTTTTAATACAAACAAATGAACACTTTCAATAACAGACGAAGCATCTTCTAAACCCCAAATCTCAGCACCATATAGAAGAATGGGTTGAATCTGAGAATCAAAAAGTTTCAAGAACAATCTCAAGGAGTTATTATTTAGTTGATACAACTTGCAAATAATGCTAATGGCACCTCGTTTCCCTTTACATGCCAAATCATGGCATGCATGCTTAAAACTCAATTTAGTAGAAAATAGTATGCCTAAATATCGATAAGAATTTACTACGTTCATTTTTATATTGCTGTAAAACCATCTTTCAGTACTTGCTAGATACCCACCTTTCCTGAAGATTACTATGCTAGATTTTTCCAGGTTGACTTTCAGCTGTAACTGGCATGCAGCTTTGTAAAGAGTATTCAGCTGGGTTTGTAAGCCAACCACAGTTTCCGACAATAAAATCATATCATCAGCAAACAAAAGAATAAATAGTTCCGTGAAATCAGCATTCAGGCTAACACCATGTCTACCATTATCAATAATTTCGAGAGCGAGTTCATTTACAAACAAAGAAAAAAGAAGAGGACTGCAGACATCACCTTGTTTCACACCATTAGTACAGTGTATGTAGCCTGTGAACTGTGTGCCACAACGAACTCGAGCTTTAACAATTTCGTACATACTTCTTATACATCTGTAAATTTTACCTTTAATTCCATTTTTAATCAAAATAGGCCACAGTATTTTTCTTGAAATAGTGTCAAACGCTTTCTCGAAATCGATAAATGTGTCACGGTCAAAATTCAACACAACCGAAGTGTGGTCCGTCGCCGGCCACTTCGACTGGACATAAGTCCAAACGCAGACATCTTGGCGCACGTAGACCGGGTCCATGGTTCGGATCCGGCCAATTAAGCTTAGTGGAGAGGCTTCACAGAGAACGGTCCGACCCACCAGACTAACTAAGCCGTTTTGACCGATGCCTCGATGTCTAGCGAGACGAGTCGTATAGAGCCCGGCTCAGACTCATCTAGCACTTTGTGAAACCAGCGTCATTGTTAGTCGGACGTCGTGGTGCCTACCCAGACTCAGCTGGCCAATTTAGATTGACCAGTGTCCACGACTTAGGCCACACGGCACCAGTTAAGTAGGAAAGGGGAAGAAGGTAGTGTGTGGTGGGGTGAAATCTAGCTAATCAATTAAAATGACCAATTGACCACCACAGAGAGTAAGGCGTGTAGACGGGACTGTCATGATTTGAACATCCAATGGAATTAGAGGGGGATAACTTCGGGTGTCAGGGCGGTAAAAATACTGACCAATGGTACTGGCCCTTGGACACGGGGTTAGAGCATAAAGGAATGTGTGAGGGAGAGAAAGGGACAAGGAGGAGGAAAAAACGAACAGACAGAGAGAGAGAGAGGGGAAGTTCGGGAGAGTAGGCTCTCGCCTACAGGAAGGCAGGGAGAGAGAACGAACAGAGACAGAGAGATGAGGAGGTTTTAGGTGTGTCTCTGCACGAGGGAAAAGGCAGAGAGATGAAGAGAGGAGAGAACGAGGGGGAGACGAACAGAGAGAGAGGGAGAGAGAGGTTCTGAGTGGAGCTCTGCAGGAGAGAAGGGCAGAGAGGAGAGAGATGAGGGGAGGAGAGAAGAGAACCAAGTTGAGAGATTAGCATGAGATAGTCTGCAGAGGAAGGACTGAGGAGAGATGTGGAGAGAGAGAGATAGTTGCTATTCATGAAGAAGAAAAGAAAGAAAAGAACAAAGAAAGAAAAGCAACCATGTCCATTTGATAAGAGCAGACTAGAAGAGAGAGAGAGAGAGAGAGAGTGCAATGCGTTAATGCAGAAGAAAGAAAGGAGAACAGATCGATGTTGATAGTCACTGTTCTACCCTAAACCGGGGGTTCGACCTCATACCTGGCAGCGTCACTTCGCCAAGCAGAACCCCAGACCAACGCCAACAGTCTCACCCGACCAGGCGCAACCAGACCAACACCAGTGCCGGCAGTTGTGTCGTGTTGTGAAAGTGACAGTGAAGAAAAAAAAAAGGAAAAGAAAAAAGACAGTGATTCGTGATAGTTAAGATCACCTGGCCAGGTAAAGTAGAAATGTATTTATACCCGGGTTAGTTAATGATGTTTTAGATAAATGATTTTGTGAAGTTCAAGGAAAGAGAGAATGTTTTATTCTGTGTGATTCTATATGCATTGATGTTCTTTCTATGATCATGTATAGTAAAGTTATAGACTTTACTATGGTTTGATGTGACGAATGCATGTATATAATGAAGAATTGTAAGCAAGCTGTGAGTGTGTTTGGGCTGTGCGCTAGTCCTTCCTCCATCGACAACACCCGAGGTTGACAATTTATTGGCGAGCCTGCCAGGAATTCTGGCCCATTTATTATAAATTGTTCAACTTCTCAGAGAGGAAGCTGGGTGGGATTCAAGTATTGTAATCCTAAGACAAGGGGTTGTCTTACTGTATGTTCCCAAGATAGTTAAATACTAGACTTGGCATTGCTTCCAAGATAGTTAATACTAGGCTTGGCATTTCAGCCCCAGAGTACTCATTTCGCACAGATTGCTATATTCGCTCTCTTAGTTGGGTCAGGCGCTGGGCGTCTTATAAAAACTAATTACGTTGTCCCAAGCTAATATTATCATTCATAGGATTGTGTTATTACGTCACTCGTGTCGGTAACCACCAGTTTGGCTGCGTAATAAAATCTTATTCAAAAAAAAAAAAAAAAGAGATATAATGGCGGAAGAAAAGAACACCCTATTGAACAAACAATTAGAGTTGAGTGGTACGAAGAAGGAGTTCGCTGAATTGAAAGAGCTAGTTATGAAAGAACAGATTTTGTCAGGTTGCGGCCCTGAGTTAACCATACATTTGAAAGAGAGACAGCCAGAGACAGCAGGGGAGTTGTTGAAGTTCGCAGAGGTGTATAGAGAGGCACGTTTGGGCACGAAGGTGCAGGAGAAACAAGTGCTAGGCACAGGTGAGAAGAGTGCAGGAGACTAGGGGAGTTTTCTGCAAAGTCTGCAAACCAGTGGTGGGGCAGAAGGAAGGGCAAAGGGACATTAGGTGTTTCATTTGTCACAGGAAGGGACATGTGGCGAGGGATTGTCGCATGAGGTTCCAGAAGGCAGCAGCCTTGCAAGAGGTGGATAAGGGTCGTCAAGGGAAACGACCTGCAGTGGAACCAAAGGGATTCAGTCTGAAGAGGGTGGAGTGCAGCCTATGGCTAGCACTGGACAGCAGTCAGTGTCAGGGATGGAGGGCACTAGGCTGAGTGGTTCGTTACCAGTGAAGAAGGGTGGATTGGCCAGCAGAGGGTGAAAGTGTTACGAGACACTGGTTGTTCATGCGGGGTAGTACGAACAACGCTGGTCGATAAAGGGGATTTGACAGGGCAAATCCAGACCTGTACTCTAATCGATGGCACTGTGAGGGAGTTTCCAGTTGCTAAGATAGAAGTACGTACCCCTTACTTCTCAGGCGAGTTGTCTGCGTTGGTGATGGAGAAACCCCTTCATGATTTGATCATTGGAAATATTCCAGGGGCAAGGGATCCAGGGGATCCTGAGTTGTTGACTGCTACAGGGGCAGCAGTTCAGACACGGAGCAAGAAGGAGGAAAAGGTTGTTAAACCGTTAGTTGTTCAGGAAGGAAGTCGGGCATAGACGTGTCGCCTGATGAGTTTAGGGCAGCGCAGGAACAAGACCCTTCGCTCGTGAAGTCTTGGGAGTTGGCAAGAGGTGGACGAGAAACAGGTGGTTAGAGGAGGTGAGACAGAATTTCTTGTGAAAGGCGGGCTGTTGTACCGAGTGTTCACCAAGGGGAAGACAGGTAAGGTGACCACTCAGTTAGAGGTACCAGCGTGTTATCGTGACACTGTCATGTCAGTGGGTCACGAGTCGCTCATGGCGGGTCATCTCGGCACCAGCAAAACAGCTAACCGAGTCTTCGATGACTTTCATTGGCCAGGAGCAATGGCAGACATAAAGCGGTTCTGCATGTCATGTGATGTGTGTCAAAGGTCAGCCACAAGAGGGGTGAAGAGGAAGGCGCTCTTAAACATCCCCCTTTAATTGACACACCGTTCAGGAGAGTGGCTGTTGATCTGATTGGCCCAATCGCGCCCTGTTCCAAAGGCGGGCACAGGTATGAGACATGTAAGGTTGCAAGGGAAGGTTTGCAGGAGGCTAGGGTCGGTCAGAAGAAGCAATATGACAGAAAGGTGAGGAAGCAATCCCCCAAGGCGGGAGATCAAGTCCTGGTACTGCTTCCCACGGGTCACGACAAGCTGCTGATGCATTGGAAAGGACCATTCACATCACTGAAAAGGTCGGTCGGGATTACCGAGTTGATGTGAATGGGAGACCAAAACTTTTCCATGCGAATTTTCTCGCACAAATATTCAGCGTGAGACTCAGCACATAGGCGCAGCAGCAATCATTGATGAGGTGAAAGAGACCCAGCAGAAGAAGGGGAGATTTTGTTGCCTGAGTTTCCAGGAGAAGAGTCATACAGGGATGTGTCACTGTATGAAGGGCTAGACAGTAGGAGTTCCTAGGTTTTGTTGTCGGAGGCGACACAAAGCAGCCGGAAAAGAGGAAAGGTGGAGAAGATGATGAATTCAGAGAGACCAAAGACCAAACAGAAGTCAGGGTCTGCTAGGTTTTATTGGGTTCTATAGGGAGTTTGTTCCAAATTTCGCAGCAATCACGAGTCCTCTCAGTGATTTGATCAAGGCAGGGAAACCGGCAGTGGTCGAGTGGTCAGACGCTGCAGAGCAAGCACTGCAGACGGTGTTGGAAAGACTAGGTTCCCGTCCCATCTTGAAGCTACCAGATATGTCCAAACCATTTTTGTTGCGGACAGATGCATCAGGTGGTGGGATAGGTGCAGTATTATTACAGGAGCATGAAGGAGTCGAGTTTCCTGTGAGATATGCTAGCAGGAAGTTGACAAAGTGTGAAGAAGGGTACGCAACGGTGGAGAAGGAGTGTTTAGCTGTTGTGTGGGCCGTGCAGAAGTTCCACAAATACTTGTATGGGAAAGAGTTCGTGATAGAGACAGATCACCAACCACTCAAATTCCTGCAGGAGGCGCAGTTGAAAAAACAGCAGAGTTCTGCGTGGGCAATGGCACTGCAGCCCTACAGGTATCGAGTGCAGTACATCCCAGGTCGACAGAATGTCGGAGCTGACTATTAAGTCGCGTTAGTCTAGCAAGCTGCGACTCAGAGGAAGTCAGTCGTATCCGGGGGTGCTTTGTTGATAATATGTGTTGATTACAGTTATGTTGATTGGATATGGGTTCATTCCCAGTTGGCTATGTTCATATTTTTTTTGTGTGTGAGACTTGTTCATATTTTCTTTGTGAGACTTGTTCATGTGGATGTAGTTATGCTTGGAGCATACAGTCGCTTGTGTAGTGATGCATTATTTGCAATAAGTGAGGATGGAGATTCCTCAGTGAAGTGTCATGGATCGTGATCATATTATATTGTGCTTTTCATAAGAATTGTGAAAAGAAAGATATGGCAAATCCGCAGGTAGGGGAATTGCATAAGTGCGCACAGAGGTCGTTATAAAATGAATTGAAATAACGCAAGCGCGCACGTCAACGATAACTCATTGGAGTGGTATTCACTAATGGTATATTTTATAATTTATAAACCGTTGGTTGTAAGTATTTTTCAAACTTTGCGCGTGTAGCTGTGTGTCAGCAAATTCGGTGTTGTCTTTTTTGTACCGTTGTTTTGAGACAATGCGGTGCATAGTCTTTTGCAAGGGGGAATTGTCACGGTCAAAATTCAACACAACCGAAGTGTGGTCCGTCGCCGGCCACTTCGACTGGACATAAGTCCAAACGCAGACATCTTGGCGCCACGTTAGACCGGGTCCATGGTTCGGATCCGGCCAATTAAGCTTAGTGGAGAGGCTTCACAGAGACGGTCCGACCCACCCAGACTAACTAAGCCGTTTTGACCGATGCCTCGATGTCTAGCGAGACGAGTCGTATAGAGCCCGGCTCAGACTCATCTAGCCACTTTGTGAAACCAGCGTCATTGTTAGTCGGACGTCGTGGTGCCTACCCAGACTCAGCTGGCCAATTTAGATTGACCAGTGTCCACGACTTAGGCCACACGGCACCAGTTAAGTGGAAAGGGGAGAAGGTAGTGTGTGGTGGGGGTGAAATCTAGCTAATCAATTAAATGACCAATTGACCACCACAGAGAGTAAGGCGTGTAGACGGGACTGTCATGATTTGAACATCCAATGGAATTAGAGGGGGATAACTTCGGGTGTCAGGGCGGTAAAAATACTGACCAATGGTATGGCCTTGGACACGGGGTTAGAGCATAAAGGAATGTGTGAGGGAGAGAAAGGGACAAGGAGAGGAAAAAACGAACAGACAGAGAGAGAGAGGGGGGAAGTTCGGGAGAGTAGGCTCTCGCCTACAGGAAGGCAGGGAGATGAGAACGAACAGAGACAGAGAGATGAGGAGGTTTTAGGTGTAGTCTCTGCACGAGGGAAAAGGCAGAGAGATGAAGAGAGGAGAGAACGAGGGGGAGAACGAACAGAGAGAGAGGGAGAGAGAGGTTCTGAGTGGAGCTCTGCAGGAGAGAAGGGCAGAGAGAGAGAGGATGAGGGGAGGAGAGAGAGAACCAAGTTGAGAGATTAGCATGAGATAGTCTGCAGAGGAAGGACTGAGGAGAGATGTGGAGAGAGAGATAGTTGCTAATTCATGAAGAAGAAAGAAGAAAGAAAAAAGAAAAGAAAAGCAACCATGTCCATTTGATAAGAGCAGACTAGAGAGAGAGAGAGAGAGAGAGGAGAGTGCAATGCGTTAATGCAGGAAGAAAGAAAGGAGAACAGATCGATGTTGATAGTCACTGTTCTACCCTAACCGGGGGTTCGACCTCATACCTGGCAGCGTCACTTCGCCAAGCAGAACCACAGACCAACGCCAACAGTCTCACCCGACCAGGCGCAACCAGACCAACACAGTGCCGGCAGTTGTGTCGTGTTGTGAAAGTGACAGTGAAGAAAAAAAAAAAGGAAAAGAAAAGACAGTGATTCGTGAATAGTTAAGATCACCTGGCCAGGTAAAGTAGAAATGTATTTATACCGGTTAGTTAATGATGTTTTAGATAAATGATTTTGTGAAGTTCAAGGAAAGAGAGAATGTTTTATTCTGTTTGATTCTATATGCATTGATGTTCTTTCTATGATCATGTATAGTAAAGTTATAGACTTTACTAGTGGTTTGATGTGACGAAATGCATGATATATGAATGAGATTGTAAGCAAGCTGTGAGTGTGTTTGGGCTGTGCGCTAGTCCTTCCTCCATCGACAACACCGAGGGTGACAAAATGCAACATACAATTTTCTATTGCAGGAAAAACTGTTTTTGTATAATTGCTAACAACGTGAACATGTGATCGATTGTAGAATAATTTTGTTTGAACCTACTTGAAATTCACTGTATATTGTTCTGATCGACCCATTCACTTAATCTTGAGTTTATTATAGAGCTATACATTTTGCTACTTTGGCTTAAAATGAGCAGAGTTTCCAAAAAGAATAAGTTTCAATCTAATAAAATCTCTGTTCATAAATGGTTTCAGCATTTTAAAGGAGTTTTAGAAAAACATGATGCTGATAGTAATAAAAATAGTTTAACAGGTGCTACTGATATTTCAGTTAATCCATCTGATAGTAATAACGAAACCGACTACAATCAAGGGGTTGGAACTAATGAATATGAGAATGATGAAGACAGTGCTAACTTTTTGAACCGACTATTGCGAAGGAAGAGGTCTTACTCTCGGTTAAGAGATTGAAAAATAAAAAAGCAGCAGGATCAGACGGCATTATTGGAGAGATATTTAAAAATGCACGAAATGATGTCATTGATTTCTTAGTAAAATATTTCAATGTATCATTTGACACAGGTCAATACCCTGATCTGTGGGAAAGAATCTATTATTATCCCATTGTTTAAGAAAGGCAATATAAATGATCCAAACAATTACAGAGGAATTTCTCTATCAGAGAGAGAGAGAGAGAGGAGAGAGAGAGAGAGAGAGAGAGAGAGAGAAGACAGACAGACAGAGAGGGAGAGAGAAAGTCGACTAGCAGTCAAGTGTATTGCCAAACTACTTTTGATTCATGTCACTAGCGTTGAAAATGGGGCGGGGGGGGGGGGTGGGGAGGGGTTAGATCTGACGAAAGTGTCCTTTTTTTTCCCCGGTGACTTTTCAAGTGCCAGTCTAAGCAAATCCTCGCCTCGCTGGACAAACTGCTCTGTCTGATCCTGACGGTGCCTGTGACAACAGCACCCACAGTAAGGACCTGGCAAAGCCTAGTTTAGCGGCCACCCTTTGTTCCCATGTTATTGACTGGTGCTCTAGCTGACAGAATTTAAAAACTAACAGCATTCAGCGTAGACCAAGGAGATGCTCAAACAGTTCATGGTGCCCCACGTGTTTCAAAAGGAAAAAGGACTATCAAGTTGAAGCAGATCGTTTCTAGTCAACACACACTGTCAGACTTGGGAAAGGGGGATGGGATGGTGGGATGGGGGAGGTGGGGATGGGGGGGGGGACAATGAAGAGGGGGTGGGCGAGAGATAGGGATTGGGGGTTCCTGTTGCCAATATACACCCTACCTCTACACCCCAAACACACCTCTGCGATTTTGTGTGTGTGTGTGTGTTTAAAATAGGAGTAGACCTTTGATCCCCTCTGCCCCGCCTTCAGAATCTTCCTTCGTCACTGCACGACTGTCGTTGCAAGCAAGAGCGGAGCGGAGAGGTCATAAAACCACGTGGCTGAACTTGCAGCGCAACCTACAAACGACGCTTTGTACAGTCCACGTTCGGTGAATGTCGTGTCCTCAGAAACTTCTGACTGATGAGACGTTAATCTCACTTTTCTGTGGAAAGAAAAGAACGAGAAGCCGAGTCATAAGATGGAGCGATTATAGAAAAGAAGACATACGGATCGTTCTCTCAGGTCTCTATTCTCTGCTATCGGTACAGACAGAACGAATATTACATACAAGCATCGTGTGTTTTAGCACCCCTCCACGCTTTTGCCCTGATCTGGAAACATTAAAATCTCTGTGTGCGTGTATGTCTGTGTGCATATGTGTTTTGGTGTGTGTGTGCGCGTGCGCGCGCGTGTGTATGTGTGTGTGCGTGCGCGCGCGCGCGTGTATGTGTGTGTGTGCATGTCTGTGTGTGTTGTGTTTGAGAGGTAGGTGTGTGTGTGTGTGTGTGTGTGTGTGTGTGTGTGTGTGTGTGTGTGTGTGTGTGTGTGTGTGTGTGTGTGTGTGTGCACACACGTGCACGTATATGTATTGTGTAATTGTATATATGCTGTCTATGTGTGTGTGGAGGGGGGGGGGGGGGTGAGGAGTGCGCGCGCGGCGCGAGTGTGTATGTGTGGGCGTGTACATGTGTGTGCATGTATGTGTGCGTGCGTACGTGCACGCTTGCGCATGTGCGCGTGTCTGTTTGTGTGTACACATGAGAGAGAGAGAGAGAGAGAGGTCGACGTTTTTATTGTTCGTAGATACATTGACCCTTTAAACAAACGTGGGAGACATTGCTGGTAGAGAACAATGGGAAGAAGCATAGAGAGATGACATCACACTCCAGTAACGACAGAGAGAGAAAGAGAGTGAGAGAGAGAGAGAGAGAGAGAGAGGGGGGGGGGAGACAGACAGCAAGACAGACAGACAGACAGAGACAGGCTTCAACTTGCAAGTACCCGAACATAAAAAAAGACTCCAGACATTTCTAAGCACCCGACGAATATTAAAAACACAAAGAAGTTGTCCCCGCGTTAGAGAGCACACAGACATTGTATAAACAGCGGGAGGGGAGGGGAGGGGGGGGGGTTGAAGAGATGTTAAAAGAATAGGGAAAGGCGAAATGAACAGACATAAGTTTCGAAACAAGGAAAAGGGAAACACAAACACGTGCTCTCTCTCTCTCTCTCTCTCTCTCTCTCTCTCTCTCTCTCTCTCTCTCTCTCTCTCTCTCTCTCACACCACACACACACACACACACACACACACACAAACTCACACACACACACCACACACACACACACACACACACACACACGCACGCATGCACGCGCGCGCGCGGCACACACACACACACTATATACAAGCACGCACACACGCATGCACACGTACACACACACACACAACACATACACCAACGCACGCACGTACACACACACACACACACACACACACCACTTACACACACACACACACACACACACACACACACACACACACACACACACACCCTACTTTTCTCGAGAGGTCCCGATGAAAGGGAGGTGACTGACCTTTAGAACTTCACGTGCAGATGACGAGCGACTTGACTCGGTGAGAACGGAAGGAACTGGCACAGCGCTATAGTTAGCGCCTTACGTCACCCTGACATAACAACGCAGACCTGGGTGACGTGGACGGCAGATTATTAGGCCAACAGTCGGAATGCGTGCACGGACAGAAACAAAACCAAAACAACCCCCAAGCAAGACACAAACAAAAACAAAGGAAAAAGAAACAAAACTCATGCAAGACACAAACAAAAACAAAGGAAAAAGAAACAAAGCTCATGCAAGACACAAACAAAACAAAGGAAAAAGAAACAAAGCTCATGCAAAGGCCTGTTTTTGGGTCTTGTGCATGATGCAACGTTGAAATACGACTGACTCTTGCTGCTGTTGCTGTTGTTGCGGCTGTTGTTGCTGCTGCTGTTGCTGCCGGTGTTGATGCTACTGCTGGGGGGTGGGGGTGGGGGTGGGGGGGGGGGTTTCTGTTGCTCGCACCAGAAGCCTTGATATCTCCACGAAGTAATTAAACAGGTTGAAAATGTATTGATGAAGGATTAACATTCGCGGAGTTGCACGAAACATTTTCTTTTTCTCCGAGGATGAAGTAAAATTGAAAAAAAAAAAAAAAAAGACAAAAAGCCTCTTAAGTCTTCTCCTACCCCATTCCCGAAGTACGGGCCAGTAAACGGAGAGGGGTGGTGAGGGGGTAGAGGAACCGTGGGTGTACAGTACGTA
>CM031598.1:20923303-20943303 GCA_018398815.1 Conus ventricosus
TGAGTTGACTGTCAGTTCGCCACACTTGGTTTCACACTGTCTGTATAAAGTTTGAACCACACAGTCGGTGGCTAGCGTACAGGCAGAGGCTACGTGCAGGCAATGGCCACGTGCAGGCTGTGGGCCGCCCTCGCTGAGCACCGAACCACAACAAGCCTGCAGACCTGATTACCTCAAAGAGCAGCCCTGCCAACTGAACAATTTTTTTTCATGGAACACGGTGAGTGTGATTCCCGGGAGGGACTAATGACTTACACAAACGAACAGGACTCCGACAAGGGCGAATAGTGGAAAAGCGAGGCGATTTACTGCTCCTCTTCTCTCTACATCACTGCTTATGATTCGGAAGCCACGCCAGTCTGAAATAACGTGACTGTGAATTGGCGCACTCCTTCCCCTATTGTTGCACTATGAGTGTGTTAGTCCAGGGTATGTGGGCAAACTTGGTGCTCGGTGTATGCATATGAGCTTAGGGAATCGGTGTCATAAAGGTATGGAGTCAGGGTCATACGGGGAGCCAGCATGAGAGAATAGCATCTGCCTCCAACCGTCACCATCTCCATTCGACGACAGAATTGAGTATTTATAAAGAGGCACAATTGGATTGTTTATTGGACATTTATAGCGTCTCCGATAGACCCCCCTCCCTTGCTTCCCCCCCCCCTCCCCCGCTTTTTTCTCCTCTTTTCCTTTCTTTTCTCACTATACCCATCAAAATCGTGTGCTAGGTTGTTCCAAACGGAAGATCAAAATTAAAGGAATGGGACTGTTTAGGGAAGAATACAGGAGCAAAGAAAATTAAAGGAATGGGACTGTTTAGGGAAGAATACAGAAGCAAAGAAAATTAAAGGAATGGGACTGTTTAGGGAAGAATACAAGAGCAAAGAAAATTGAAGGAATGGGACTGTTTAGGGAAGAATACAGGAGCAAAGAAAATTAAAGGAATGGGACTGTTTAGGGAAGAATACAGGAGCAAAGAAAATTAAAGGAATGGGACTGTTTAGGGAAGAATACAGGAGCAAAGAAAATTGAAGGAATGGGGCTGTTTAGGGAAGAATACAGGAGCAAAGAAAATTAAAGGAATGGGACTGCTTAGGGAAGAATACAGGAGCAAAGAAGGATCGCAGTTGAATTCTGAAAGCTGAACTCTGACGTCAGATATGAGGTAGTTCTTGTGTTCCTATATTGTACGTGATTTTGATAGACAATGATCCTTAAAACAAGTGGACTGATTTGTTTTTCGAGGCCTTTTGTGTGAGCTATATACAAAATGGCCTCAATACTCTCATATGGGTTATATAGCGCGTTGGTGCATGTTCCAATTTGTGGCATATCCCACAGTCTTCATGAACCTGCCGATAATGAACACTTTTTGTGGCATGTGGCCATGATATTCATGAACTCGAAGACACCGGATACTACTCGTGGTGTGTGGCACCATCAACATGAACCTGCCAGGACTTGATACCATTTGTGGCGTGTGGCCACAATCCCCCATGACTTGGCCCACACTAGATCGGAGAAACAGAGAGATAGAACGTTCGCCTGACATGGCGACAAGTCATTCAGTGTGCGCATCAGAGTGATTCCAGGCGTCGGCCGTGCTTTCAACGCAACGGAACCATCTCAGCAGCGTGCTGGCACCGTGGCGACACTCTTTACTCTACACCGCCCTCCTAGTGACACGTGTTGTCCACGCTGTGTACTGTGTATGGCCCTACCGATCACACGTGTTGTGCACGCTGTGTACTGTGTATGGCCCTACCGACCACACGTGTTGTCCACGCTGTGTACTGTGTATGGCCCTACCCATCACACATGTTGTCCACGCTGTGTACTGTGTATGGCCCTACCCATCACACGTGTTGTCCACGCTGTGTACTGTGTATGGCCCTACCCATCACACATGTTGTCCACGCTGTGTACTGTGTAGGGCCCTACCCATCACACATGTTGTCCACGTTGTGTACTGTGTATGGCCCTACCATTCACACGTGTTGTCCACGCTGTGTACTGTGTATGGTCCTACCCATCACACGTGTTGTCCACGCTGTGTACTGTGTATGGCCCTACCCATCACACGTGTTGTCCACGCTGTGTACTGTGTATGGCCATACCATCACACGTGTTGTCCCGCTGTGTACTGTGTATGGCCCTACCCATCACACGTGTTGTCCACGCTGTGTACTGTGTATGGCCCTACCCATCACACGTGTTGTCCACGCTGTGTACTGTGTATGACCTTACCGATCACACGTGTTGTCCACGCTGTGTACTGTGTATGGCCCTACCAATCACACGTGTTGTCCACGCTGTTTAGTGTGTATGGCCCTACCCATCACACGTGTTGTCCACGCTGTGTACTGTGTATGGCCCTACCATTCACACGTGTTGTCCACGCTGTGTACTGTGTATGGCCCTACCCATCACACGTGTTGTCCACGCTGTGTACTGTGTATGGCCCTTCCCATCACACGTGTTGTCCACGCTGTGTACTGTGTATGGCCCTACCAATCACCGTGTTGTCCACGCTGTGTACTCTGTATGGCCCTACCCATCACACGTGTTGTCCACGCTGTGTACTGTGTATGGCCCTACCCATCACACGTGTTGTCCACGCTGTTTAGTGTGTATGGCACTACCCATCACACGTGTTGTCCAAGCTGTGTACTGTGTATGGCCCTACCAATCACACGTGTTGTCCACGCTGTGTACTGTGTATGGCCCTACCCATCACACGTGTTGTCCACGCTGTGTACTGTGTATGGCCCTACCCATCACAATGTTGTCCACGCTGTTTGTGTGTATGGCCCTACCCATCACACGTGTTGTCCACGCTGTGTACTGTGTATGGCCTACCATCACACGTGTTGTCCACGCTGTTTAGTGTGTATGGCCCTACCCATCACACATCTTGTCCACGCTGTTTACTGTGTATGGCCCTACCGATCACACGTGTTGTCCACGCTGTGTACTGTGTATGGCCTTACCGATCACACGTGTTGTCCACGCTGTTTAGTGTGTATGGCCCTACCCATCACACGTGTTGTCCACGCTGTTTAGTGTGTATGGCCCTACCCAATTACACGTGTTGTCCACGCTGTGTACTGTGTATGGTCTACCAATCACACGTGTTGTCCACGCTGTGTACTGTGTATGGCCCTACCAACCACACGTGTTGTCCACGCTGTTTACTGTGTATGGCCCTATCCATCACACGTGTTGTCCACGCTGTGTACTGTGTATGGCCTTACAGATCACACGTGTTGTCTACGCTGTGTACTGTGTTGGCCTACCAATCACACGTGTTGTCCACGCTGTGTACTGTGTATGGCCCTACCATCACAGTGTTGTCCACGCTGTTTAGTGTGTATGGCCCTACCAATCACACGTGTTGTCCACGCTGTGTACTGTGTATGGCCCTACCATCACACGTGTTGTCCACGCTGTGTAATGTGTATGGCCCTACCATCACACGTGTTGTCCACGCTGTGTACTGTGTATGGCTTACCAATCACACGTGTTGTCCCGCTGTTTAGTGTGTATGGCCCTACCCATCACACGTGTTGTCCACGCTGTGTAATGTGTATGGCCCTACCAATCACACGTGTTGTCCACGCTGTGTACTGTGTATGGCCCTACCATCACACGTGTTGTCCACGCTGTGTACTGTGTATGGCCTACCGATCACACGTTTTGTCCACGCTGTGTAATGTGTATGGCCCTACCATACACTGTTGTCCACACTGTGCACTGTGTTATGGCCCTACCATTACACGTGTTCTCCACGCTGTTTAGTGTGTATGGCCCTACCAATCACACGTGTTGTCCAGGCTGTGTAATGTGTATGGCCCTACCCATCACACATGTTCTCCCACGCTAGCGCTGTGTACTGTGTATGGCCCTACCCATCACACGTGTTGTCCACGCTGTGTACTGTGTATGGCCCTACCATCACACGTGTTGTCCACGCTGTTTAGTGTGTATGGCACTACCATCACACGTGTTGTCCACGCTGTGTACTGTGTATGGCCCTACCAATCACACGTGTTGTCCACGCTGTGTACTGTGTATGGCCCTACCCATCACACGTGTTGTCCACGCTGTTTAGTGTGTATGGCCCTACCATCACACGTGTTGTCCACGCTGTGTACTGTGTATGGCCCTACCAATCACACGTGTTGTCCACGCTGTGTACTGTGTATGGCCCTACCCATCACACGTGTTGTCCACGCTGTTTGTGTGTATGGCCCTACCCATCACACGTGTTGTCCACGCTGTTTACTGTGTATGGCCCTACCGATCACACGTGTTGTCCACGCTGTGTACTGTGTATGGCCTTACCGATTACACGTGTTGTCCACGCTGTGTACTGTGTATGGCCCTACCAATCACACGTGTTGTCCACGCTGTTTAGTGTGTATGCCCTACCCATCACACATGTTGTCCACGCTGTGTACTGTGTACGGCCCTACCAATCACACGTGTTGTCCACGCTCTGTACTGTGAATGGCCCTACCATCACACGTGTTGTTCACCCTGTTTAGTGTGTATGGCCCTACCATCACACGTGTTGTCCACGCTGTTTACTGTGTATGGCCCTACCGATCACACGTGTTGTCCACGCTGTGTACTGTGTGTGGCCTTACCGATCACACGTGTTGTCCACGCTGTGTACTGTGTATGGCCCTACCAATCACACGTGTTGTCCACGCTGTTTAGTGTGTATGGCCCTACCCATCCACGCTGTGTAATGTGCATGGACCTACCAATCACACGTGTTGTCCACGCTGTGTACTGTGTATGGCCCTACCATCACACGTGTTGTCCACGCTGTTTAGTGTGTATGGCCCTACCGATCACACGTGTTGTCCACGCTGTGTAATGTGTATGGCCCTACCCATCACACATGTTGTCCACGCTGTGTACTGTGTATGGCCCTACCCATCACAGGTGTTGTCCACGCTGTTTAGTGTGTATGGCCCTACCCATCACACGTGTTGTCCACGCTGTGTACTGTGTATGGCCCTAGCCATCACACGTGTTGTCCACGCTGTGTACTGTGTATGGCCCTACCATCACACATGTTGTCAACGCAGTGTACTGTTATGGCCCTACCCATCACACGTGTTGTCCACGCTGTGTACTGTGTATGGCCCTACCCATCCACATGTTGTCCACGCTGTGTACTGTGTATGGCCCTACCATCACACGTGTTGTCCACGCTGTGTACTGTGTATGGCCCTACCCATCACACGTGTTGTCCACGCTGTTTAGTGTGTATGGCCCTACCCATCACACGTGTTGTCCACGCTGTTTAGTGTGTATGGCCCTACCCATCACACGTGTTGTCCGCGCTGTGTACTGTGTATGGCCCTACCATCACACGTGTTGTCCACGCTGTTTTAGTGTGTATGGCCCTACCATCACACGTGTTGTCCGCGCTGTGTACTGTGTATGGCCCTACCATCACACGTGTTGTCCACGCTGTTTAGTGTGTATGGCCTTACCGATCACACGTGTTGTCCCGCTGTGTACTGTGTATGGCCCTACCCATCACACTTGTTGTCCACGCTGTGTACTGTGTATGGCCCTACCAATCACACGTGTTGTCCACGCTGTGTACTGTGTATGGCCCTACCCATCACACGTGTTGTCCACGCTGTGTACTGTGTATGGCCCTACCCATCACACATGTTGTCCACGCTGTGTACTGTGTATGGCCTACCGATCACACGTGTTGTCCACGCTGTGTGCTGTGTATGGCCCTACCATCACACGTGTTGTCCACGCAGTTTAGTGTGTATGGCCCTACCGATCACACGTGTCCACGCTGTGTAATATGTATGGCCCTACCGATCACACGTGTTGTCCACGCTGTGTGCTGTGATGGCCTCTCATCACACGTGTTGTCACGCTGTTTAGTGTGTATTGCCTACCGATCACACGTGTCCACGCTGTGTAATGTGTATGGTCCTACCCATCACACGTGTTGTCACGCTGTGTACTGTGTATGGCCCTACCGATCACACGTGTTGTCCACGCTGTGTGCTGTGTATGGCCCTCTCATCACACGTGTTGTCCACGCTGTTTAGTGTGTATTGCCCTACCGATCACACGTGTCCACGCTGTGTTAATGTGTATGGCCCTACCCATCACACGTGTTGTCCACGCTGTGTACTGTGTATGGCCCTACCTTCACACGTGTTGTCCACGCTGTTTAGTGTGTATGGCCCTACGATCACACGTGTCCACGCTGTGTAATGTGTATGGCCCTACCGATCACACGTGTTGTCCACGCTGTGTGCTGTGTATGGCCCTACCATCACACGTGTTGTCCACGCTGTTTAGTGTGTATGGCCCTACCGATCACACGTGTCCACGCTGTGTATGTGTATGGCCCTACCCATCACACGTGTTGTCCACGCTGTGTAATGTGTATGGCCCTACCCATCACACGTGTTGTCCACGCTGTGTACTGTGTATGGCCCTACCCTTCACACGTGTTGTCCACGCTGTGTGCTGTGTATGGCCCTACCCATCACACGTGTTGTCCACGCTGTGTGCTGTGTATGGCCCTACCCATCACACGTGTTGTCCACGCTGTTTAGTGTGTATGGCCCTACCCATCACACGTGTTGTCCGCGCTGTGTACTGTGTATGGCCCTACCGATCACACGTGTTGTCCACGATGTGTACTGTGTATGGCCCTACCGATCACACGTGTTGTCCATGCTGTTTAGTGTGTATGGCCCTACCCATCACACGTGTTGTCCACGCTGTGTACTGTGTATGGCCCTTCCGATCACACGTGTTGCCCATGTTGTGTGCGTGTCACCCACACAAGATGATTTCTCCTTTTGATTCTTTTCATGTCAATGTGCATGAGTTTATCTACTCATCTAAAACAGTTTTCGAGAGAGAGGAGAGTGAGAGAGAGAGAGAGAGAGAGAGAGAGAGAGAGAGAGAGAGAGAGGAGAGAGCACACGCACACGCGTGCGCGCGAGCACACACACACACACACACACACACACACACACACACACACACACACACATACACACACACACACACACACACACACACACACACACACACACACATACACACATGCATACGCGCGCACACACACACACACACACACACACACACACACACACACATACACACACACACACACACACACACACACACACACCACACACACAAAATTATGGAAATAGAATGTAACACTGACAGCTGAATTGCTGATTATACTGACAAATACTGAACACAACACACACACACACACACACACACACACACACACACACACACACACACACACACACACGATTATTATAACCATAAAAGACATTACTCGTATCTCGTTTATGTGTCAGTTTCAATTTACGTTGAAATAAGAAGCCGCATGGCGACAAACTGATGGAATAAAGCAATGCACATGGCTGAAAATCTCATATTTTGAGAGATGTGGCCATACACCACAAAAGGATTTTGCGCTCAAACGCTATATAGTCCATGTAATCGTTCTGAGGCAAGCCATAATTTTGAGACAGCATTTAATGTTAAACTGACAACTGATCAACAACTTCCCACCAATCATTTCCCTTGTTTTATGGGATTTCTACGATGACATTACATACAATCTTCAAACGCATGCCCTTTCCCTTAGTAGACGTCACATTTCAGGCCTTTGTACTCACCCGTGACTGTTATCTTTGCGCTAGGTGACAGCCACCAAACAGTCCCGTTCCTTTGATTTTAATTTGTCTGCTTGGAACCACCTGGCTTGTACCTTGACGGCCATATGAAAGTAAACGAGGAGAATCAACTTTCAGACACAATAAGAATTCTCAAATACTCGACTCCTTAAGCAAGGCGTTTGCGCATTAATTTTTGGTGTGCAGCCTGTACTGAGCGAGCCGAGGCTCTGTTGAGCTAGCGACTTTGAGTAAAGGGTCCTCTGGAGACAAGCGTCTACTTCCCTCCCATCTCTCTGCACAAGATTCCATTTGTGGAGTGTGGTCACGGTCTCTCTGAAAATCTGCAGACACTGGATGCTATATGAGGCGTGTGGCCACAGCCCTCGTGAACCTGCTGTTAATTACATGCTTGTTCTGTTGACACGTCCGTGGACCTGTCACTGGCTGTTTCGATTTAAAAAGGACGCAGATCCTGTGCGCCTTGACAACAACCCTGCACAAAGGAGATAGACTCTTACGTCGAACAGAATTTTCTTTCCCAGAGTTATTCCTAGACACTTTGACATTTTCATCACTGATTCCCCAAACCATTTTGTGAAATTCAATGAAGATCTTCCCTCCACCCCACCTTCATACACACCCTCTCGCCCCCCCCTCCCCCACCCCCACCAACCCCACTCCCCACTCCTCACTGCTCCTCCTACCCCTCACCTCCCGCCCGAGTGTATCAAAGGATCCTAGAGTAAGGGAGAAGGAAGAAACAAACAAACCCACAAAACCACCAAAAACAACACCATGCCTTTCAGACGTTTAGCATCGCGCAGGATAGTAAAGAGAGTACAGCAGCTGTTGAATGTTTACCTTAAAGTGCACATGCACTGAAGAACTCTACAAACATTATTTCTTCTGTAAATTACGTTAAAGAAATCGTTTTTTTCTTTTTTGTCCTTTCATTTTTTTCTGTCTTCCCTTTTCCCTCTAAATATGCATCTGTGTACTCTTCTGCAGGTCAGAAACCTTTGACCTGTGTGACCTATCGGTGGTTCCTCGCTGAATTCGGGGCTGAGTAGTGTTCACGGGTTATATTCCTCAGCTTCGCTGTACCTTTCTGGACTCTGCTATGCCTGACTGCACTTTTACATCCCTCTCTACACTTTCCTATCCCTCTCTGCAATGTCAATGCACTCTACTATCCCTCTTTGCTCTCTGCAATCCCGGAGGACAGTGCACTTTGTTATTCCTCTCTCTGCACTTTATTATCCTCCCTACACCGTACTATCCTTCTCTGCATTCAACTGTCCCTCTCTGCACTTTACTATTTCTTTCTCTGCACTTTACCAACCTCTCTGCACTCTGCTATCCCTGCCCTCTGCATTTTATTACACCTCCTTTCAGTTTACTATCCCTCTCTGCGATCTGTTACTCCTCTATGCACTCTGAAATCCCTCTCTGCATCTTACCATTCATCTCTGCACTTTACCATCCCTCTGTGCACTTTACCATCCCTCTGTGCACTTTACCTCCCCTCTGGGAACTCTACCATCCCTCTGTGCACTTTACCTCCCCTCTGTGCACTTTACTATCCCTCTGTGCATTTTACCATCCCTCTGTGCACTTTACCATCCCTCTGTGCACTTTACCTCCCCTCTGTGCACTTTACTATCCCTCTGTGCATTTTACCATCCCTCTGTGCACTTTACCATCCCTCTGTGCACTTTACCTCCCTCTGTGCAGTTTACCATCTGTAATGGTATGCCGCACACTCAATAAGGTAAAGGCGGTGCTTGATTCCAAAGATATGGACTTTATTTGCTAAGTACACGAAGATACAGATGCGGTCGCCGCCATCATGCAGAGCCGAAGCTGGTATACCGTTCCGGTACAGTCCATGCTTAAAACAGCATACACTACATCTCCCTTTTTGTAAGGGGGGGAAAGCTATCTTTCTACCGTTAAAGGTTCCTTGTCTGACGAAAACATCTTAAATGTTTTTTTTTCATTATCAAATCAGTTTCAGTCTTCCAATCATAATAAACTGTTCTTAATTACGGAATTGTGATGCAAGATTAATCTAATCTTTGAAAACTTTAATTTATATCATGACTAGAACCGGTAAGGGTGTCTGACTAGATGTAAATCACTGCACCAGGTCTTTCACCAGTGTTTATTTGCTTTTGACTTTGTGGCACCGGGTCTTTCACCAGCGTCTCTTTTTTGTTTTCACAACTGTTCGATGAGGCGCTGTGGCTTCTTGGGGGCCCCGTGCAGATCTTCTGGGTAAGGGTTGAAGTCCCTCTGGGGATGTAGGTGTTCCTCTGGCACCGTCTGTTGTTGGCGTAAGGGGCTCTGGCCAGGGGATGTCTCTCCAGATGTGGTCCCGTCTTCTGGGAGTTGGGTAGGAGGCACCTCTCTTCCAGGATGTGGGCTGACCTGTAGAGGAGGTATGTGTGCTGGGCTGGACTGGTCTGCTGGCTGGTGGAGCTTCCTGGTCATCCGACGGTTTCTGCGTAGGAGGCCACCGTCAGATGTTTCGATAACCACAGATCTTGGAGCCTCATGGCGTTGGATGACTGTGCCTTCTTTCTTCAGGTCGGGGATCCAGACTGCATCACCAGGTGACAGGTTTTCTGGGGTGACGACCCTGTGTCTTCTGTCGTAGTCGGTTGTCATCTTCTCACGGTACTCTCTCTCCCTCTTCTTCACCGTCATGAAATCTGGGATCTGGGGCAAGAGGAGGTTGGGATGGCATGGGACTCTGGTTTTGAGTCTGCGTCCCATGCTTAACTGGGCAGGGGAAAAAACCATTGGGTAATGGGGTATTCCTATACATTAGGAGGCCAAGGTATTCATCATTGGTTTTCTTGATGAGACCTTTGATGGTTTGAACGGCACGTTCAACCTCTCCATTAGACTGGGGATAGTGGGGTGATGATGTGACGTGGTCGAATCCCCAGGACTGTGCAAAGGACTTGAAGTCTTCTGCAGTGAACTGCGGCCCGTTGTCTGTCACGACAATGTCTGGGATGCCGTGGCGACTGAAGATCTTTTCATTCTTGCTATTGTTTCTGCTGTTGTGACTCTACTGGAAACCAGAGCCATTTCGATGTCTCTGGAGTAGTAGTCAATGGCAAGCAGAAAGAGCTTGCCGTTGTACTGGAAAAAATCTGCAGCAATCCTGGACCAAGGTCTCTCCGGAAATGGAGTCCCCTTCATAGGTTCCACCCTAGCCTTTCGATGCTTGGTGCACTCCGGACAGGTCTTCACCATCTGGTCAACATCTTGGGAGAGGCCAGGCCACCACACTGAGTTGGCAGCATTTTCCTTTGTTTTGTTGACTCCTTGATGCCCATCATGGAGGTGCCGAAGTACATCTTGCTGCACTGATGATGGGATGACGAGCCTCTTCCCTCGGGGTTCCTTCATATCCCACTTCTGACACCTGCTGCACTGATGATGGGATGACGAGCCTCTTCCCTCGGAGTAGGAGACCATCATGTACAGACATGCTGCCTCTCTCATTGAAGTAGGTCTTGAGAGGATGATTTAGGGTAGTCTTATCTGGCCAGCCAGTCTGAACATGATGCATGACCACACGCAGGATATCGTCCTTCTGTAGCTCTGACCTGATTTCTTCCAGTCTTCTGTCACTGACTGGCATGGTCACAAGCACAGAATTGACGTATGCTCTACATGGCCTGTCAGGTTGTTGTCCTTAGTGTCTGTCGTTGGCAAAGGAGCTCTTGACAAGGCATCTGCAGTATGAAGCTCCTTGCCGGGACGTGGGAGATCTCGAAGGAAAACCGCATCAGTCTCATTCTGAAACGCTGGATGCGAATGGGCAGTTCGTCAATCAGCTTGGAAGAGAACAGAGGTACCAAGGGCTTGTGGTCCGTCTGTACTCGGAAGAACATGCCAATGAGCAGGTCAGACCAGTGTTCAAGACTCCATGTAATCGCCAATGCCTCCTTCTCGATCTGGGCATACCGCTGCTCTGTGGCCGTTAACGAGCGACTTGCATAGGCGACTGGATGAAGCATGCCATTGTCCTGGCGCTGGAGAAGGACAGCCCCCAGTCCGTAGCTGCTTGAGTCAGCTGAAACTACTGTCTCACGCTCTGGGCTGTATAGAGCAAGAGTCACTGGTGACGCAAGATCTTGCTTCAGGGTTTTGAAGGCTTTTTGCTGATCTGGTCCCAAGTTCATGCTGCATCTGTTCGGAGTAAGTCTCTCAGGGGCTTGATTTTCTCAGCCAGGTTGGGTACAAACTTCATGAGTTGGTTGACCATCCCCAGGAATCTTCGGATTTCTGCTACATTCTCTGGTTCCTTGTTATCAGCGATTGCCTTGGCTTTTGCTGGATCCCTCTTCACCCCATCTGCATCGATCACTTGTCCCAAGTATTCGAGGCGGGGCATGGAAAATTCAAATTTATCCAAGTTGCGGGTTTCGCTGCTTTGTGACAATCGGTCAAGAACTTCCTTCAGCTTTGCATCATGGTCTACTTTGTCTTTGCCAAAGACAAGGATGTCATCTATGTGACACAGTACTCCCTCAAGCCCTTGAAGAATTTGGTCCATTTTTTTCTGAAAATATTCTGGCGCTGAAGAGATGCCGTAGGGAAGGCGTTTTGAACCTGTAGCGCCCAAAGGGAGTATTGAAGTTGTAAGCTTTGAGCTCTCTTCGTCCAGTTTGATTTGGTGAAACCTGAGTTTGCATCAAGTTTGGAGAAAACTTTGCCATGGGCGATCTTGTTCAGCGTTTCCTCTACCGAAGGCATGGCGTAGATTTCTCTTTTCACACTTGTGTTCAGCTTCGTCAGGTCCACGCAGATTCTGACGTCTCCATTTGGCTTTGGGACGACAACGATTGGGGCACACCAGTCTGTTGGTGTCTCTACTGGTTCAATGACATTGCTGCTGACCATCCTGTCCAATTCTGCTTCCACTTTCTCCACAGAGGGATGGGAACTCTTCTTGGTACGGTCTGACAAAATGGTTTGGCGTTGTCCTTGAGCTCAATATGTTGTTCATTTTCGAGTTCACCCAGTCTTCCAAAGAGTTGTGGATATTTCATCTTCACATCTTCTTTGGACCAGAACTTCGGAGGAGGCTGATTCCCACTTTGGCATGTCTGGTGCTTTGCTTTGCTTGGCATAGTGCGGATCGCACGCACGGTGAATGCACCAGGAATGTCATGGATCAGTCCCAGTTTCTGGATTGCAGGCATACCAGCAGTAATTTGGAGCTTTTGCCAATGTAAACTTTCTCACTTATGTGGGTCTTCCCGTGAGAAAGCTTGATGAAGGCGAAACCCTTGATCTCAAGACGCTGGTCTCCAGGTCCAAGGAGCTGACGGTCGGGATTGTGTAATTTCCCATATGCTGGTTTGAAGATGTGGTCTGGCATCACAGAAACTTGGGCTCCGTGTCGATACCCCAGTGATTTCCTGAGATCCTATTCATCTGAGTCCCACCCGGGATCTGATGGTGTCTGTCCGTTCAAAATAACTCAAAAATTCGGGGTCAATCGCCACCAGCCCATTGGGACCTAAGCCCTAACTCAAACATTCTGGGCGCGGGGAAAGGGGCCCAAGGTGGGCCGGCCAATTAAGCTTATGGAGGGGTTTTCCCGAACAGTCCACCCACCGACGACTAAGGTTTTTGACCGACGCCTCGATGTCTGCCCGACGGCCCTCAGTATGGCCAAACCCTTTACCCGGGCCCACTTTGTGAACCAGCGCATTGTCAGTTTAGCATCGTGACGCCCACCCAGACCACTGGAAATTTAGATTGACCATGTCCACCACTTAACCACACGGCACCGTTAAATAGAAAGGGGGGGAAGGGTAGTGTGGGGTGGGGGGTGAAATCTGGCTAATCAATTAATCCCAATTGCCCCCACGGGGAGTAAGGGTGTAGGGGGGCTTCGGATGGAATACCTGGAATTGAGGGAGACAACTTCGGGTGTCGGGCGGAAAAAAAATACTGCCCAAGGTACTGCCCTTGGACACGGGGTTAGAGATAAAGGAATACTGAGTGAGAGAGGGGGGGGAGGAAAGGAACGACAGAGAAGAGAGAGGGAAACCGGGGAAGGGGCTCCGCCTACAGAAGGGCGGGGAGATGAAGAGGAGAACGAGGGGAAAAAACAAACGAGAGAAAGAGAGGGAGGTTCGGGTCGCTTGGAAGAAGCAAGAGATGGGGGGAGGAGAGAAAGAACCAAGGGGAGAGATTAGATGAGATGTCTGCGGGGAAGGACTGAGGGAGATGTGGAGAGAAGAGAGAGTTCTAATTAAATGAAGAAGAAAGAAAGAAAAGAAAAAAGAAAGAAAAGCAACCATGCCCATTTGAAAAGGCAGACTAAAAAGAAAGAGAGATTTGCAATTAAATAAGAAGAAAAGAAAAAAGAAAAAAAAAAGAAAAGCAACCATGTCCATTTGATAGAGCAGACAGAAAAGAGAGAGAGAGAGAAGGAAATGCGTTAATCGGAAGAAAAAAGGGAGAACGATCGATTTGTGTCATGTTCTACCCAAACCCGGGGGGTTCGACCCTACCTGGCAGCGTCACTTCCCCAAAGGGCAAAACCCACAACCAACGCCAAACGCTCACCTGACCAGCGCCATCGACCAACCCCAAGTGCCGGCAGTTGGTGTGGTAAAGTGAATTGAAAAGAAAAAGAAAAGAAAAAAAAAAGACAGTGATTCGTGAATAGTTAAGATCACCTGGCCAGGTAAAGTAGAAATCTGTTTTACCCGGGTTGTTTAAAATTTTTAGATAAATGATTTTTTGATTCAAGGAAAAAGAATGTTTTAGTTTATTCAAAATGCATTGACGTTTTTTTCAGATCTGTTATAAAGTTTGACTTTACTAGTGGTTTTTTGTGACGAAAGCATTATATGAAAGAGATTTAAGCAAAACGTGAGTGTGTTTTGGGGTGTGCGCTAGTCCTTCTCCCTTTACTTCACCGAGGTTTCAAAATTTTTTGGGCGAGCCCGCCAGGTATTCGGCCATTTATTATAATTTTTTCAACTTCTCAGAGAGGAAGCTGGTGGGTTCAAGTGTTTTAAACCAAGACAAGGGGTTGTCTTTCTGTATGTTCCCAAGAAAATTAAATACTAGCTTGGCATGGGTTCCAAATATTAAACTAGGCTTGGCATTTCACCCCCGAGTACTCATTTCGCACAAAACCCCATAATTCGCTCTCATAGTTGGGTCAGGCGCTGGGCTCTTATAAAAACTAATTACTTTCCCAAACTAAAATTATCATTTTAGGATTGTGCTATTACGTCACCGTGCGGGAAACCCCCATTTGGCTGTCGTAGTAATAAAATCTTGTTCAAAAAAAAAAAAAAAGATAAAATAACGGCGGAAAAAAGAACACCCCTATTGAACAACAATTAGAGTTGAGTGGTACGAAGAAGGAGTTTCGTTGAATTGAAAGAGCTAGTTATGAAAGAACAGATTTGTCAGGTTGCGGCCCTGAGTTAACCATACATTTGAAAGAGAGACAGCCAGAGAAAAAGCGGGGAGTTGTTGAAGTTCGCAGAGGTGTATAGAGAGGCACGTTTGGGCACTAAGGTGCAGGAGAAACAGGTGCTAGGCACAGGGGAGAAGAGTCCCAAGGAGACTAGGAGAGTTTTCTCCCAAAGTCTGCAAACCCAGTGGTGGGGCAGAAGGAAGGGCAAAGGGAATTAGGTGTTTCATTTGTCACAAAAAGGGGACATGGGGCCCGAGGGATTGCCCGCATGAGGTTCCAGAAGGCAGCGCCTTGAAGGGGTGGAAAAGGGTCGTCAAGGGAAACGACCTGCAGTGGAACCAAAAGGGATTCAGTCGGAAGAGGGTAGGGGTGCAGCCTATGGCTAGCACTGGGCAGCATTCATGTCAGGGATGGAGGCACTAGGCTGAGTGGTTCGTTACCAGTGGAAGAAGGGTGGTGGCCAGCAGAGGGTGAAAGTGTTACGAGACACTGGTTGTTCATGCGGTGTAGTACGAACAACGCTGGTCGATAAGGGGATTTGACAGGGCAAATCCAGACCTGTACTCTAATCGATGGCACTGTGAGGGATTTTTCAGTTGCTAAGATAGAAGTACGTACCCCTTACTTCTCAGGCGAGTTGTCTGCGTTGGTGATGGAGAAACCCCTTCACGATTTGATCATTGGGAAATATTCCAGGTGCAAGGGATCCAGGGGATCCTGATTGTTGACTGCTACAGGGCAGCAGTTCAGACACGGAGCAAGAAGGGGGAAAAGGTTGTTAAACCGTTAGTTGTTCCGGGAAAGGGAAAGTCGGGCATAGACGTGTCGCCTGATGGAGTTTAGGGCAGCACAGGAACAAGACCCTTCGCTCGTGAAGTCTTGGGAGTTGGCAAGAGGTGGAGAGAAACAGGAGGTTAGAGGAGGTGAGACAGAATTTCTTGTGAAAGGGGGGCTGTTGTACCGAGTGTTCACCAAGGGGAAGACAGGTAAGGTGACCACTCAGTTAGAGGTACCAGCGTGTTATCGTGACACTGTTCATGTCAGTGGGGTCACGAGTTCGCTCATGCGGGGTCATTCGGCACCACCCAAAACAGCTAACCGAGTCTTTGATGACTTTCATTGGCCAGGAGCAATGGCAGACGTAAAGCGGTTCTGCATGTCATGTGATGTGTGTCAAAGGTCAGCCACAAGAGGGGTGAAGAGGAAGGCCCCTCTTAAACATCCCCTTTAATTGACACACCATTCAGGAGAGTGGCTATTGTTTCTGATCGGCCCAATCTCGCCCTGTTCCAAAGGTGGGCACAGGACGAGACATGTAAGTTTGCAAGGGAAGGTTTGCAGGAGGCTAGGTCGGTCAGAAGAAGCAATATGACAGGGAGGTGAGGAAGCAATCCCTCAAGGCGGGAGATAAAAGCCCTGGTACTGCTTCCCACGGGTCCAACAAGCTGCTGAGGCATTGGAAAGGACCATTCACCATCACTGAAAGGGTCGGTCGGGATTACCGAATTGATGTGAATGGGAAACAAAACTTTTCCATGCAAACTTCCTCCGCAAATTAATTCAGGTGAGACTCAGCACAGAGGCGCAGCAGCAATCATTGATGAGGTGAAAGAGACCCAGCTGAAGAAGGGGAGTTTTGTTGCCTAAGTTTCCAAAGAGTCATACAGGGACGTGGTCACTGTATGAAGGGTTTAGACAGTAGGATTTTCCTAGGTTTTTGTTGTCGGAGGCGACACAAAGCAGCCGGGAAAGGGGAAAGGTGGAGAAGATGATGAATTCAGAGGACCCAAAGACCAAAACAGAAGTCAGGAGTTGCTAGGTTTTATTGGGTTCTAGGGAGTTTTTTTCCAAATTTCGCAGCAATCACGAGTCCTCTCAGTGATTTGATCAAGGCAGGGAAACCGGCGGTGGTCGAGTGGTCAGACGCTGCAGAGCAAGCACTGCAGACGGTGTTGGAAAGACTGGGTTTTCCCGTCCCATCTTGAAGCTACCGATATGTTCCAAACCATTTTTGTTGCGGGACAGATGCTTTCAGGTGGTGGGATAGGTGCAGTATTGTTGCAGGGCATGAAGAGGTCGAGTTTCCGTGAGATATGCTAGCAGGAAGTTGACAAAGTGTGAAGAAGGGTACGAAAGGGTGGAGAAGGAGGTTTAGCTGTGGGTGTGGGCCGTGCAGAAATTCCACAAATACTTGTATGGGAAAGAGCTGACGGACGGATCTCAACCACTCAAATTCCTGCAGGAGGCACAGTTAAAAAAAACAGCAGAGTTCTGCTTTGGGGGCAATGGCACTGCAGCCCTACAGGGATCGAGTGCAGTACATTCCGGTCGACAGAATGTCGGAGCTGACTATTTAAGTCGTGTAGTCTAGCAAGCTGGGAACTCAAGGAAGTCAGTCGTATCCGGGGTGCTTTTGTTGATAATAGTGTTGATGACAGTTATGTTGATTGGATATGGGTTCATTCCCAGTTGGCTATGGTTCATATTTTTTTTGTTTTGAGACTTGTTTATATTTTCTTGGAGATTTGTTCATGTAAAAAGTAGTTATGCTTGGAGATACAGTCGCTTGTGTAGTGATGATTATTGCAATAAGTGAGGATGAAGATTTCCCCAGTGAAGTGTCATGGATCGTGATCATATTATATTTGTCTTTTTATAATCTTTGAAGAGAAGATGTGGCAAATCCGAGGTAGGGGAAATGCATAAGTGCGCACGAGGTTTGTTATAAAATGAGTTGAAATAACGCAAGAGCGCACGTCAATGATAACTCATTGGAGTGGTATTCCCCTAATGTATATTTTATAATTTATAAACCGTTGGTTTTTAAGTATTTCCAAACTTTGCGCGTGTAGCTGTGTGTCAGCAAAAATTTGGTTTTTGTCTTTTTTTTTTACCGTTGTTTTGAGACAATGCGGAGCTAGTCTTTTGCAAGGGGAAATTTGTCACGGTCAAAATTCAAATCAACCAAATTCGTGGTCAATCGCCACCAGCCCAGTTGGACCTAAGCCCTAACTTTAAACATTCTAGGCGTCAGGAAGACGGGCCCATAGGGCGGGTCCGGCCATTAAGCTTAGTGGAGAGGGTTTCACCGAGACAGTCCGACCCACCTAGACTGACTAAGCGGCTTTGACCGACGCCTCGGGTGTCTGCCCAGACGGGGCCTCAGTACCTGGGCCAACCTATCCGGCCCACTTTGTGAACCAGCGTCATTGTCAGTTTAGACATCGTGACGCCCACCCAGACTCAGCTGGCCAATTAGATTGACCAGTGTCCACCACTTTAAAGCCACACGGGACCAGTTAAATAGGAAGGGGGGAAGTTTGTGTGTGGTGGGGGTGAAATTGGCTAATCAATTAAATGACCAATTGACCACCACAGAGAGTTAAAGGCGTGTAGACGGGACTGTCGTGAAAGTGAATATCCAATGGAATTAGAGGAGACAACTTCGGGTGTCGGGCGGTAAAATACTGACCCAAAGGTACTGGCCCTTGGACACGGGGTTAGAGCATAAAGGAATACATGAGTGAGAGAGAGGGGGGGGGGGAAAGGAACGGACAGAGAGAGAGAGAGGGAGAAGTCCGGGGGAAGGAGGGTCTCGCCTACAGGAAAAGGGAGGGAGATGAAGAGGAGAACGAGGGGAGAACGAACAGAGAGACAGAGAGAGGGAGAGGTTTTAGGTCTGCTTGAGAGAGAAGCAGAGAGATGAGGGGGGGAGAGAAAGAACCAAGTGGGGAGATTAGCATGAGATAGTCTGCAGAGGAAGGACTGAGGAGAGATGTGGAGAGAGAGAGAGAGTTGCTAATTAAATGAAGAAGAAAGAAAGAAAAGAAAAAAGGAAAAAAAAGCAACCATGTCCATTTGATAAGAGCAGACTAGAAGAGAGAGAGAAAAGAGTTGCTAATTAAATGGGAAAAAGAAAAGAAAGAAAAAGAAAAAAGAAAAGAAAAGCAACCATGTCCATTGATAAGAGCAGACTAGAAGAGAGAGAGAGAGAGAGAGTGCAATGCGTTAATGCAGGAAGAAAGAAAGGAGAACAGATCGATGTTGATAGTCACTGTTCTACCCTAACCGGGGTTCGACCCCATACCTGGCGCGTCACTTCGCCCAAGGGAGAACCACAGACCAAAAGCCAACAGTCTCACCTGACCAGGCGCCATCAGACCAACACCAGTGCCGGCAGTTGTGTCGTGTTGTGAAAATGACAGTGAAAAGAAAAAGAAAAGAAAAGAAAAGACCAGTGATTCGTGAATAGTTAAGATCACCTGGCCAGGTTAAAGTAGAAATCGTTTATAACCCGGGGTTTGTTAATGATGTTTTAGATAAATGATTTTTTGAAGTTCAAGGAAGAGAGAATGTTTTATTTTGTTTGATTCTATATGCATTGACGTTCTTTCTATGATCAATGTATAGTAAAGTTATAGGGCTTTACTAGTGGTTTGAAAGTGACGAATGCATGATATATGAATGAGATTGTAAAACAAGCGTGGGGTGTGTTTGGGCTGTGCGCTAGCCTCCTCCATTGACATCACCCGGGTTGACAGTGTCTCGCCTGTACACCTCCAACAAAGTAGTTTTCGACTTGCTGGTTTTTCTTCTTGTACCCTCTGACTGCCAAGGAACTTCTGCAGACAATAGCGAAGTTCCCACTTTGTGGGATTTTCTGCAGTGAGTTTTGCAGCAGGGCAGTTTTTCTTGCCTATTGGGTGTCGTCGGTTGCAGTAACCACATGTATTGGTCTTCACTGACCTCCAGTTGGATGACTGCGTGCCGTTTGATTGTGACCGTTTTTGTGCGACAATGACCCTTTCGCCTTTTCTGCAGCC
>CM031598.1:20950097-20971907 GCA_018398815.1 Conus ventricosus
CGTCATGGTGGATTTGGGGTTCACTGGCGGGTTTGGGTTCAGTCACTTGTGGGGGAAAACGTCTCCTGTGTGATCACTGGCAGGTATGTTCAATGGCCAGTTTGGTTCAGTTACTATGTGTGGGAACAGTGTCCTGTGTGATCACTGAGACGTTTGTTCAATGGCCAGTTTGGTTTCAGTCACTATGTGGGGGGAACGTGTCCTGTGTGATCATGAGAGTATGTTTCAAGGGCCCAGTTTGGTTCAGTCACTTTGTGTCTGGAGCCCGGGCATGTCTGCCGGAAAATGAGAGAGCGAGAGAGAAGGGGGAGGCTAAAAAGACCGTGAGTTTAACAGTTGTGTGTGTGTGAGAGTGTGTGTGTGGTGTAAATGTGTGTGTATGCGTGCGTGCGTGGTGTGTGTGGCGGTACGTGCGTTGCGTTTTGTGTGTGTGTGTGTGTGTGTGGGCGCGCACGCGCGCGCGAACGGCGTGTGTGTATGTGTGTGTGTGTTTACAGGGTCTGATGATCCTGGAAACAATATTGGTTTAACCATGCAATTTCTTTCTCTCTCATTTACGTCTAAATTCCCATTGTTGCTTTGCGCTGTCCCTCCCAAACACACATTTGAGGCAAAACCGTAATTAACGGTAAAAATAGAGTGATGTTGAGCCTTCATTATTACATTTATGACTTGGCATAACATTTGTTTCTACAAAACATGGAAAAACATTGAAATAATCAATGCACGACTCTTTTTTTTTTCATAGCATGGTATTTTCAAAGCAGAGAAAAAACAGGTTGACGTATTGACCACTTGGTTGTAGTTTACGGCTTAGCTCAAATGCGCATAAAGATAATTTCAAATGTAGAATTGCAGCAATGAACATATAACACAAGACCATACCGCTAACAACACAACCAAAATGAAAAATACAAAGAGTGTGAAAAAAGGAAGATTCGCTAGCACGAATTTCAGAGGGGATCTGGGGAGGTGGGGGGGGGAGGGGGGGGGGGGAACACAATTGTACTGAAAGCCCCCGGTTTTTTCCCTACGATTAGGGAGGATTGGGAAGGTGTCACTATTATTTATGTCAAAAACAACATAAACCCTCGTTTGTGAAAGTTGATCAGTATTACTATCATATTTTCATGTTCTTTTTTTTTTTTTTAATGTGAAGTCGCACACACAATGCGCGGCGCGTTTTGTGCAGCGAAAACCACCGCGCGCGCTGTGTGCAAACCAACCCCACTGAAAAGTCTGTCTGTTGTCTGTACTTCTCTTGTCTTTTCCCTCTCTAAAAAGTAAAAACATGATCACAGCAGGATGTTCCTCTCTGGGCTCCTAGTGGGTTTTGTCACTTCAAATCTATAATCGAAAGTACCAACTGTTAAACTCACGGGAAGCGAGATAGAATTTAAAAGGGAAGATTCCATTAAAACTGGAAAACATATAGATTAATTTTTTATTGTTTGTAGTTTGTGGGGTAGTAGTAGTTGTAGTTGTAGTAGTAGTAGTAGTAGTAGTTTTTGTAGTAGTAGTGGGTGTTTATCATTATTATTATTATATTATTATTATTATTATTATTTTTATTTATTATCACTGTTGTCGTCGTTGTTGTTGTTATGATTATGATCATTAATAGCAGCACCAGCAGTGGTAGTAGTATCATTAATATCATTATTGTTGATTCATTAGCAGATGATAATGAAAATGACGATGATGTGATGATGATTGTTGTTGTTGTGTTGTTGTTTTTGTTACTTGCATTACCCACAGATCTCAAGGCAAAAAATGGGAAACAAAACCCCGTAATCAGGTACACACTTATCAGATTTTGAAGGAAACCCGCTTATACGAAAAAAAAAAAGAAAAAAAGGCCAAAAAAATAAAAAAAAAAAGAAAAAAATTAGGAAAAAATAAAGAAGCGAAAAGGGGAATTAAAACCTCATTCCGGTGAGAGCAGTGATTATACTACCCAAACACAACACACAACACACACCCAAAACACACCCACACACCCAAACCCACAACACCCTTTTGCAATGAGAAAAAACTTGAATGAATTGTGTGAGTTTATGGACCACATGTCACTGATTTCAGTTGGTACTTATGAAAAAAAATACAGTGAAAAATTTTTTTTAAAGATGGGGGGGGGGGGTAAGTTATCTTGTCTCACAGACTCTTTTTTTAAGGGAAAAAATTTGGGGGGCCAAATTTATCGATTTTTGATAAAACCCAAATTTTGACAACTACTTGGCCAGTTTTAAATTTTGTTTGGGTATTTGACTCCGAACTTTTTTACGGTTGTTGTCCAAATAAATTTGTTCACAAGGGGGGGAAAATCCAAAAAAGGGAAAGGGGAAAAAAATATCAAAATTTTCAAGGGATTTAAATTTGTCGTTTCCCGGTGGGGGGGTTAAATTTACAAATAATTCAAAAACCGTAAATAAAAAAACAAGCTTAAAACAAAAAATTTTATCAGGGGGGGGGGGGGTTGGGGGGGGGGAAAATTTGACATGATAGGGTTTTTTTCCCGACACAAAAGTCGTCGTCGCTCTTTTAAACCCCCTTCCCAATGCCACTGATATCTCAACTTTGAAAAAGCACGGAGAGCAAAGTAAAACAGCAAGTAAAAAAGTACGGGGTCACAGTCGGGCGAAAAATGTTAAAACCGAAGAAATTTCTGAGGAAAAAAATCAAAAAAAAAAGGAAAAAAAACCAAAAAGGGTTTAATTAAAAAAGGCTCAAGATCTCCCCGCTCAAAATTTTAATTAAGTCAAAACTTTTTCGCAGTTAAAGGGGGGGAGGGGAAGGGGGGGGGGGGGGGATATAGCTTTCTGTCAATTAAAGGCTTTTCAAATACTCATCTTGTATATTTTTTTAAGGGTTAAACCAAAAATTGTTTTATTTCCCCCCCCCCCCCCCCCCCCTCCCTCCCCCCCCCCCCCTTTTGGTGCTCCCCCTTTTTGGCTGAAAAGTGTTTTAAAAATTTTGTTAAAATATTATGAGTTAATTAAAAAATTAATCAAAAGAAAAAAATTTTCATTACTTTATTTTAATTACAACCTTGTTTTTGTGGGATCCCTAAAAAGGCCCTTGATATGTGGGGTATGAGGAAAAAAAAATAGAAAAAAGAATGAGGAGCTGTCGGATCCGTGTCACTAGGGAAAGTGGGTATTTTTTTCCCCGTTAAAATTTCACCGGCTGAATTAACTGAGGTAATTTTGGGAAGGAAAAATTAGGGGCTTTGGGTTTAATTGAATGGAAATTGTCTGTTGCCCATCGACGTCACGTTAATGGCCTCTCTTTAGAGATGTGTCTCTGGGGGGTAGAAAAGATTTTTTGGGCCATGTAGAGAGGCAATAAAAGCGTGTTTTATGCTGCTGGTCTGTTTGGTTTGGCTGTTTGTTCATTAAGCTTGTTCTCGACAGATTTGGGTAGGGGAATTGACGATACGAAAAGAAAAAAAGAAAAGAGATAACAAAAAGAACCTTTTCTCTCTCTCTTTTTTTTTCCCCTCCCCTTTTCTTCCCCGGGTTTCAACAACCCCAAAACCACACAACACACACAATAACCACACACACACAATACAACGGCGCCGGTGCGGGGGAAAGCATACAAACACTATTTATATTTTAAAATTTCACGCTGCCCTTTTCTTAAATTTTAGGAGAAAAACAAAACAAACAAAAAAAAAACGTCCGACAGAGAGGAAAAAACCCCAACCCCTAAAAGAGGGGGCCCCAAGCCCCAAACTGATTTTAAGCGTGCACTACCCCCCAAGGGCCCCAAATCTTGAGGTGGCTAAAATTTTTTGGACCATGGCGATGTCTTCCGGGCATAAAGGGAGGGCCGGGGGTTTGGGAAAAAAACTGCAGATTCTTGGGAAATTTTTTAATGAGGCAGAGAAAAATGTCTATTTGTCCTTTAAGACCTCTCCCGGGGGGCAGAAGATTCGCAACCCCATCCCCCTCCTCCATTCTAATGCGAAAGTTTTTGAGTCGAGGCCGGGCCCTCACTGTGTTTCCCCCCCATTCCCTTTTTTTTGTTTCCCCTTTCTGTTCGAACGTTCCCGAGAATGGTATTGGGAAGTCCCCGTTTAGTCCTTTTTTTTCTTTCCCGAAGAGACCAAGGTCAAACGCACGTATTTGGCTTGTGATTTGTTTGTTATGTTTTGGGGTGATTTTTTATTAAAAATGTTAATTTAACCCATAACAAAAAACCGAAAAATTAATCAATAAAAGACAATCAGACTGAGAATCTAATCCATAAAGGACAACCAAACCAAAAGAACACAAAACAAAACACCAAACCAAACACAAAACAAAACCACACACACAAAAAAACCCACCACGTAGCACCACCAGAATGACAACTCGTGAAGATGGCAGGCTAAAATGATGATTTGACATTCTTGCCGTCTGTCTTAATGTACTGTCGTTCTGTGGGCATGGGCATGGTGTTAGCTAGGTCTCACCACCCTCCCCAACCCCCATCACCCTCCAGCCCCCTCCTGTGATGGTTGTTCACGTCTGTCATACAAATCGGAGGGTGTAGACGTTAAACTTCACTATTGCCACCGAACATGACTTTTGTATCAATGGTATGATGTTGTAATCGCTGCGCGCTTTTAAGAAAAAAAAGAAAAGAAAAGACAAAGAAAAAAAAAGGCCTTGCATGATACTATAAAATCAATCTAACACGAGGAATTGGGTCGCGTAAGCTTGTGATAAAAAAACAAACAAAAAAAAAAAAAAAACTTCCCCTCACCGTCTTGATATTAGTAACTGAGCTTATTGTCCAGTCAGTCAGTCGCCAGCCGAGTCAAGTTGACGTAAGTGATAATAATAGATCTCGCATTGCGTGAAGTCTTTTCCCGTCCCTTCTTCACCGAGATAATTCTGCATCAGTATCATTGCTAACAGTTATCACAGAAAATCGGTCACCTCGTTGATATAGGCGCGCATGGGTTTGAAATTCTCTCTCTCTCTCCTCTCTCTCTCTCTCTTGGGGGGGGGAGGAGGTGGCAGGGAGGAGATGGGAGTGGGGTAAGGTGCGGGTGTGTAGTGTGTGTGGGGGGGGGGGGAGGGGTGAGAAGGGGGCGCATGCACGTGGGTGTATTGCGAGCGCAGACGCTGTCTTAAGTCTTGTCACGTTTCCGATTGCTCTCGACTCGAACTGTTGTTGTTACGATTTGACCTTCTGGCAGACCCTATAACAAGAAGTCAATGACAGCCTTACATTTCCTGACGTTTATAAATAGACGCGCGTTGACTGGTTGAGAATTCGGTCGCAATGTAAATGCAGCTGTCCCATGTTTGTTGTCACACTCGAGCTGCTGGCACCACTACGCAGCTGACCTTGGGGAGTCCTAGTAAACAGTAAATACCCACCCCCATCCCCACTTCCCCATTTCAAGTTTGTCCCCTACCCCCACCCGTTAACCCTCCATCCCGCCTCCGGTCCCATGCCCACTCACACCTTGGCGTAAAGCACGAACGACTTCGTTCATAAATCTTTAAAAGTTCGGGAGATTCTCTCTCTCTCTCTCTCTCTCTCCGTATGTGCGTGTGTGTATGTGTGTGTGTGTGTGTGTGTGCGCACGCGTGCGTGTGTATGTGTGTGTGCGCGCGCGCGCGTGCGTGCGTGCGCGCGCGCGCGCGCGTGTGTGTGTAAATAATAAATGTGTACGCGTGTTTTGCTCCGATTGGTGGACGACACAACATGAAACCGGTCCTAGATCGACCGTGTTTATCAGTTTGGTCGGTTGGTTGGTTGTTATTGTTTTGTTTTGTTTTTGCGTGTTTGTTTGTTTGACATAATGTTTTGTCAGTAAATGTGCTCACCTCAATCCTGTCTCATATATAACCCGTCTGCGGAATGACTGGCTCTAGCCGTCATGAACACGTCTCCTGGACAAAATGGCCCCAGACACGTGTCTACTTTTGCATCACTCGTCTCCCAACAGTCCTCAATGAAGCCTGCCCTAGTTCTGTTTATAGTGATGATGCTGGTGTGATACAATGGACATCCTCTCACTCGGCTTGGCGGGCGGGTCACTAGTTCCGCTGATCAGAGTTCAAGTGACGAAATTACATCCGGGCGTCAGCCTGGCCCGCCACGCCGGAAGTAGCTAAGGAGCTCGAGTGCGTGTTCCGGAAGTGCAGGTGTTTGTCAAGGACAGCCCTTCGTTCTTTTGTCGTGGAACGGTCGTAAGTCTCAGCTGCCTTTCGGAGAGAGAGAGAGACAAGACAAGACAAAATTCTTCATTTACGAGGATAATAGATAAGCACTGACGTGCTTTTTTGAGAGGAGAGAGAGAGAGAACGAGGCAGCGAGGAATATCCATATTGCAAAAAAGACGTTATTGAAGAATAAAACAATATTTTCTTGAGAGAGAGAGAGAGAGAGAGAAGAGAGGGGAGAGAGAGAGAGAGAGAGAAAGACAGACAGACAGGGAAGAGAAAGTCGACTACAGTCAAGTGTATTCCCAAAACTACTTTTGATTCATGTCACAGCGTTGAAAATGGAGCGGGAGGGGGTGGGGAAGGTTAAGACTGACGAAAGTGCCTTTTTTTCCCCGGTGACTTTCAAGTGCCAGTCAAAGAAAAATCCTCGCCTCGCTGACAAACTGCTCTGTCTGATCCTGACGGGGGCCTGTGAAAACAGCACCCACAGTAAGGACCTAGCAAAAGCTAGTTTAGCGGCCCCCCTTTTTTTCCCATTTATTGACTGTGTCTAAGCTGACAAAATTTTAAAAACTAACAGCATTCAGCGTAGACCAAGAGATCTCAAACAGTTCATGTGCCCCAGGGTTTTAAAAAAGGGAAAAAGGACTATCAAGTTGAAGCAATCGTTTCTAGTCAACACGCACTGTCAGACTTCAGAAAGGGGATGGGGAGGGGGGGGGGGACAATGAAGGGGGTTTGAGCAAGAGATAGGGATTGGGGTGTTCCTGTTGCCAATATACACCGTACCTCTACACCCCCACACACCCCTCTGGTTTTTGTGTTTGTGTGTGGGTTTAAAATAGGATAGACCTTTGACCTCCCCCTGCCCCCGCCTTCAGAATCTTCCTTCGTCACGCACGACTGTCATGCAAGCAAGAGCGAGCGGAGAGGTCATAAAACCACGTGGCTGAACTTGCAGCGCAACCCTACAAACGACGCTTTGTACAGTCCACGTTCGGTGAATGTCGTGTCCTCAGAAACTTCTGACTGATGAGACGTTAATCTCACTTTTCGTGGAAAGAAAAGAACGAGAAGCCGAGTCATAAGATGGAGCGATTGGGGAAAAGAAGACATACGGATCGTTCTCTCAGGTCTCTATTCTGTGCTGCCGTACAGACAAAACGAATATTACATACAAGCATCGTGTGTTTTAGCACCCCCTCCACGCTTTTGCCCTGATCGGGAAACATTAAAATCTCTGTGTGCGGGGTATGTCTGTGTGCCATATGTTTTTTTGGTGTGTGTGTGCGCGTGCGCGCGCGTGTGTATGTGTGCGTGCGTGCGCGCGCGGGGTGTATGTGGTGTGCATGTCTGTGTGTGTTGTGTTTGAGAGGTAGTGTGTGTGTGTGTGTGTGTGGTGTGTGTGGGGTGTGTGTGTGTGTGTGGGGGCACACGTGCACGTATATGTATTTGTAATTGTATATATGCTGTCTATGTGTGTGTGGAGGGGGGGGGGGGGGGGGTGAGGAGTGCGCGCGCGGCGCGAGTGTGTATGTGGGGGCGTGTACATGTGTGTGCATGTAATGTGTGCGTGCGTACGTGCACGCTTGCGCATTGCGCGTGTCTGTTTGTGTGTACACATGAGAGAGAGAAGAGAGAGAGAGAGAGAGGAGAGAGAGAGAGAGAGAGAGAGAGGTCGACGTTTTTATTGTTCTTAGATACATTGACCCTTAAAACAAACGTGGGAGACATTGCTGGTAGAGAACAATGGGAAGAAGCATAGAGAGATGACATCACACTCCAGTAACGACAGAGAGAGAAAGAGAGTGAGAGAGAGGAGAGAGAGGGGGGGGGAGACAGACAACAAGACAACAACAGACAGAGACAGCTTCAACTTGCAAGTACCCGAACATAAAAAAAGACTCCAGACATTCAAAAGAAACCCGACGAATATTAAAAACACAAAGAAGTTGTCCCCGCGTTAGAGAGCACACAGACATTGTAAAACAGCGGAGGGGAGGGGAGGGGGGGGGTGTTGAAGAGATGTTAAAAGAATAGGGAAAGGCGAAATGAACAGACATAAGTTTCGAAACAAGGAAAAGGGAAACACAAACACGTGCTCTCTCTCTTCCTTCTCTTCTCTCTCTCTCTCTTTTCTCTCTCTTCTCTTCTCTCATCTCTCTCTCTCCCCTCCACACACACACACACCCCACACACACACACCACACACACAACACACACACACACACACACACACACACACCCCACACACACACGCACGCACGCACATACAAGCACGCACACACACCACGCACACACACACACACATACACACCAACGCACGCACTACACACACACACACACACACACACACACACACACACACACAACACACTACTTTTCTCGAGAGGTCCCGAGAAAGGGAGGTGACTGACCTTTAGAACTTCACGTGAGATGACGAACGACTTGACTCGGTGAGAAGGGAAGGAACTGGCACAGCGCTATAGTTAGCGCCTTACGTCACCCTGACATAACAACGCAGACCTGGTGACGTGGACGGCAGATTATTGGGCCAACAGTGGGAATGCGTGCACGGACAGAAAAAAAACCAAAACAACCCCAAGCAAAAACAAAAAAACAAAAACAAAGGAAAAGAAACAAAACTCATGCAAGACACAAACAAAAACAAAGAAAAAGAAACAAAGCTCATGCAAGACACAAACAAAAACAAAGAAAAAAGAAACAAAGCTCATGCAAAGGGCCTGTTTTTGGGTCTTGTGCAGATGCAACTTTTGAAAAACGACGACTCTTGCTGCGTTGCTGTTGTTGCGGCTGTTGTTGCTGCTGCTGTTGCTGCCGTGTTGATGCAAACTGCTGGGGGGGGGGGTGGGGGTGGGGGGGGGTTTCTTTTTGCTCGCACCAAACCTTGATACTCCACGAAGTAATTAAACAGGTTGAAAATGTATTGATGGAGGATTAACATTCGCGGATTTTCACGAAACATTTTCTTTTTCTCCGCGGATGAAAGCAAAATGAAAAAAAAAAAAAAAAAAGACAAAAAGCCTCTTAAGTCTTCTCCTACTCCATTCCCGAAGTACGGGCCAGTAAACGAGAGGGTGGTGAGGGGGTAGAGGAACCGTGGGTGTACAGTACTAACGATGAAGCAACCTCGATAGTACAACAAATCAACTCTGTAAGTCACAAGAGAGAGAGAGAGAGAGAGAAGAGAGAGGATATCTAAGTTACAGACACTGATTTCTCAATCACCTAACAGTGTGTCCGAGAGCGTTCCCCTCCCCCCCCTCCCCTTCCTCCCCCTCCCCCCCCCCCCCCCCCCCCCCCCCTCCCGCCACCCCCCTCCCCGTTTTATCCGGGGTTTTTTCTTGAATGTTTGGCTGGTCGGTTGTTAGGTTTTTTGTTTGTTTGCTTGTTCGTTTTGCCGTAATGAGACCAAAAACAGACCGCGGATGAGCCGGAAAACAAGCCCAAACCCACATTTAAGCAGCAAATCACTCAATTCGACACCTGCCTTCACTGTGTTCACGATGCTGTAGGGTGAAAGGGTGAAAGCGTGCCATCAAGGAAGATTCTGCCCACTCTGGTGAGCAAATGGAGCTCAGCCATGGGTATTCCACGCCATGTTCAAGAGTACCTTGTTTAACACCATTTCACTTTTCCCCTTGAGTATGTTAGTGTTAAACTTTAACTCGTCAAGCGCAGCCGATAATCTCTCTCTCTCTCTCCTCTCTCTCTCTCTCTCTCTCCCCCTTTCCGTATCCGTATCTCTCTCTCTCTCTCTCTCCCACTCTCTCCTCTCTCTCATTTTTGGGGTTGTAATCTCGTATACTTTTATCCTAGATCCCCTTCTTGACAATGCTGGTTTTACTTCTTTTTTTTTTTTTTTTTCTTTTTTTTTTTTTTTTTACCCATCCCCTTCCCCCCTTCCCTTTCTTTTCTCAGCTCCCACCCCCGCTTCCCTTCCCTCACCTCCCTTCCCCCGTTCCCATTTCCGAACTTTGTGTATTTCCAAAGTCTGAAGGTGTACCGAATTCCCTGCTATGTTTCCCTTTTTGTGCCTGTTGCCTTGTCATTTATGATGCAGTCTCGTGATGGCTGTCTTTTTTCAACAATGGTTTTTTTTTATTTTTTTATTTTTTTTACCACTTACCTCACTGTTCTATTTTTTTATTATGGAGGATAGGGTTTTGAACAAAAACGGGGGAAAGACCACTGTTTTTTTGGCTTGTTATTTTCCCTTTAAAAAAAAAAAAAAAAGAGAAGAAAGATTCCTGTGCACGATCGTTTCTTTCTCAACATGTGCTAAAAGACTGTTCATTTGGGACAAACGTGGCTCTGTAAGACCTATAATTATCAAGCTGGAGTTTGTCAGTCTTCTGTCTGTAGTCCTTGGCTAAGTTTCACAATAATACGTAGGAGCCACAGAATAATGGGGAAACACAGAGACAGACAACAGACAGACAGACAGACAGACTGACTGACTGACTGACCCGGGCAGTGTTCTAAACAACACACAGGAATGCAGAGATGAAAGTCCAATGATCAAAAGAAAGCGGTTTAAGGGCCCGCAAGTAACAGCAGAATTACGATGATCATTCTTACACAATGTCGCACAGGCCTTATGTATGGGCTCCTAGTCAGATGGTTAAAGATGTGGCTCCTAGTCAGATGTTAAAGATGTGGCTCCTAGTCAATGTAAAGATGTGGCTCCTAGTCAATGTTGAAGATTGATTTTGTCTGAGAAGCTGACGGTCGTGGGTCAGACCTCTCGTGTAATCCGAAACTGGTTACGGTGTGAAAACCCCTCTGTCCACCCAGCAGCATATGAATACCTAATTCAGGTCAGGGAAGGTTAAAGCGGGAAGGAGAAGGATGGGGCCCCGCCGTCCCCTTATGCCGTGCCCTTAACCCCTCTAATAGTTCAACTGCCCTTACGGCCAGTAGGGAACGAGATCTTCACCTGAAATGAGAAAATAAAAGATTTATATTTTTGTGTTCACCTTTCCCGTTAAAAGGTAAGATAAAAAAAAAACATACACACACACACAAAGAAATAAAAAGAAGAAAAAGAAAAGTGGAAAAACTGAGGTTGGAGGACAAAAGAAAGAGGGGAAAAAAAAGAAAAGAAAAAAGAGAAAAATATGAATTTCTTTTTCTTTCCTTTTAAGAGGGTTTTCTCTCCATCTTTACATCACTCTACACAAACTGGGTCCTAACTGACCGCCAACGGGAATGACACGTCCTAAAACGCCCCACGTCACTTCGGCTGGCAAAGACAACAAGCAAGTGGTCACCTCAACATAGACAACATGCCATGTTTTGTGTTGTTTTTTCCCCTTTGGGTTCTGTTGTAACGGTTTCATCGTCCATAAGAGGGTACCACCTGCTCTTCCGTGTGGAAGAAACGAATCTCCTTTACAAAGAGAAAAGAAATGGAGAAAGAAAGAAGAGAAAGAAGAGATAAATGGAAGAGAGCCAAAGAAAGTGCAACTAGCTGGACCCAAAGGAACAGAATAAAGAAAAGGATATGTCGACACCACTGTGAGCGTACAAAAGAAAGCGTACAGACATAGCTGAGGGGAAAAGGGAAAAAAACAAAACAAAAAAGACTCAGAAGGAAAATAAGCGAAGAGAGAGAGAGAAGAAGAGAGAAGGAGAGAGAGAAGAGAGAGAGAGAGTAAACAAAGTCTTTTAGGGGAAAAACTTGGAGCCACGGGTTTTTAGGGAAGCGGAGCGTGGGAAACTGGAGCACAACATTTTTGCAGCTGGCTGATCTCCGAACACGTCTCTGTGGAGAATTCCATTGGAGGTCGGTGCACACTTGGGATTGACTCGCTACGTAACGATTTGCCAGTGCGTACGTTACGTATACATACATGTTATCTAGGGTAGGAGAGAGAGAGAGAGAGAAGAGAGAGAGAGAGAGAGAGGGTAGGAGAGAGAGAGAAAGAGAAGAGAGAGAGAGAGAGAGCGAGAGAGAGAGAGAGAGAGAGAGAGGGGAGAGAGAGAGAGAGAGAGAGACAGATAGACAGACAGACAGACGGAGGGACAGGTACGCGGGCAGGGAAACAGACAGACAGACAGACAGACAGACAGAAAGAGATTTTACTTCATGGCTTGTTTCTTTGGTCACCCGCTTCATCAAGTATTTTTTTGGGGAGGGTTGGACCGGGGTTTATGGGAGGCATCCCACACTCATTACGCTCCCCACACCTTGTACGTGGTGTGTGTGTGTGTGTGTGTGTGTGTGTGTGTGTGTGTTGTGTGTGTGTGTGTGTTGTGTGTGTTGTGGGGTGTGCGTGCGGGGTTTGCGTGCGTGCGTGCGTCCCGTGCGTGCGTGCGTGGTGCGGGGCGTATGTGCTTTCCCGTGCGTGTGTGTTTTGTGTGTGTGTGTGTGTGTGTGTGTGTGTGTGGTGTGTGGTGTGTGTGTGTCTGTCTGTCTGTCTGTCTCTCTCTCTTTTCCTCTTCTCTCTCCCCTCTCTCTCTCTCTCTTCTCTCCCCTCTCTCTCTTTTCCCGTTTCCTTTTCGACTCTAAATAGTGCCAGAAGGAAAAGGAAAAGAAGGGGGTTGATGGTTTTCCTTTTGGCCATGGGGTTTCCCATGTGTCGGGTCCACAGGTGACGTGTGCAAAACCTTCCCCTGTTGGGGTGTGGCTCTTTTAGTCACAGTGTGAGTGTGAAGCCCTTCCTGTTGAGGTGGCTTGTAGTCACAGTGGGGAGGTCCCCGGGCCCTTCCCTTTTTGAGTTTGGCTCTGTAGTCACAGTGTGACGTGTGAAAGTTCTTTCTGTTGGGTGGGGGTCTGTAGTACATTTTGGGGGACGTTTGTAGCCTTCCCGGTTGAGCGGGGGCTCTGTAGTCACATTTGTGAGTGTGTAGCCCTTCCCTTTTTGAGCTGGCTCTGAAAGCCCAAGGGGTAAACGTTTTGTAAGCCTTCCCTGTGAGTTTTGGTCTGTAGTCCCCTTTTGGGGGAACGTGTGTAGCCCTTTCCCCTGTTGGTGGGGGCTCTGAAATCACAGTGGGGGACGGTGCGGGACCTTCCCTTTTTGAGTGTGGCTTGTGGTCACAGTGTGACGTGTGCAAAACCTTTCCCCTGTTGAGGGGGGCTCTGTAGTCACAGGGGGACGTTTTGCAGCCTTCCCTTTTGAGTGGGGGGGGCCTCTGATAGTCCAGGGGCACAACACTATTCCCCTGTTTTTCCCAAACCACCCTTCCCTTCCTTCCCCCCACCCCCCCCCATGTCCCTCCTCTCTCTCTCTCTTCCCTCTCTCTCCCCTTCTCTCCTCTCCCCTTCCCCCTCTTTTTCTCTTAAAACCACACAAAAACCCCACACACACACACCACACACACCACAAACACACACACCACCCAACACAACACACACCCCCACACACAAAAACAACACACATACCCCACCCGCCGCGGGGGCCACACACACAAACACAAAAAATGCATATACAGGGGAGAGAGAGAAAGAGAGAGAGAGAGAGAGAAGAAAAGAGAGAGAGAGAGAGAAGAGAGGAGAGAAAATTTTCTTCTTTTCTTCTTCTTCTTTTCTTCTTTTTTCTTTGGCCCCCCCCCAAAGCGAGACGGGGTTTAAAAGACAGACAGACAGACACACACGGGAGAGGAGAGGGGAGGGGATGGGAGAGAGAGAAGAGAGAGGGGAGAGAAGGGGGGAGGGAGGGGGAGAGAGGGGAGGGAGAAGAGGGGGAGTTAAATTCAGCTCCCCTCCTCCCCCTTCTTTTTCTTTCTTTTCTTCTCTGATTTTTTTCCCCAATTTTGGGGACTGACGGGTTAGACAGACGAAAGAGAGAGGGAAAGAGAGGAAAACCCCATGAGAGAGGAGAGAGGGGAAAAGAGAGAGAGAGAGAGAGAGAGAGAGGGGAGAGAGAGGGAGGGCCCGAGGGAGAGGGAGAGGAGTTCGAAACACCCCAAAAATTTTAACAAAACACGCACAAGAATACACACACGCGCACGCACGAACTTTGAAAACACATAAAACACGCACGCAGCACGCACGCACGCAGACAAAAACACACACACACCCACACACACCAACCCACACACACACACCACACACACACACCCACACACACACACACAGGGGGGGAGGGGGGGGGGAGAGGACAAGTTTAAAAAAAATTTTCCTTTGGTTTTTAAAAACTATTAAAAGGGAAATTTTGAAAAGAAAATCATCAGATATGAAAAAATTTTAAAAAAGGAAAAAAAAGCAAAAAAAAAACAAACAAGAAACCTTTAAAACCCACCCCCTTTAAAAGGTTTTATAAAATTTGGAAATTTGGATATGTACATTTTAAAAACCTTTGAATGTAATAGAGAGGAGGGGGGGGAACCAGAGGCGACAGGTAAAAAGAAAGGAGGGGAAAAGAGGGGAAAAGAGGAGAGAGAAGAAAAGGAAGGGGAGAGAAAATGGGGGAGATGAGAGGGGAAAGAGAGGAGAAGGAGAGAGGAGGAGAGAGAGGGGGGGGGTTTGGGGAACGGGAGGGATGGAGGGAAATGTGTAAAGGGAAAGGAGAAGTGAGAGATGGGGGGCAGCCGAAAAAAACAGGAAGAGTTAAAGGGGAGGAACAATGCGGTGCTAAAAATTTTTGGAGAAAAAAAAGTAAAGGGTTTTTGGGCCCAATTTCAGGGGGAAAAAAAAAAAAAATTCCGTTTGACTAAACTAGCCCCCCACACTATTTTTAATTTGCTTCTTTGAGTCTTCATAGACACAATAGTTCTGAATTTTTCGCCATAAAACCGCTACTTTGACCCATCACACGCACCATAGTTCTGAATGTTTTCCTATTTCCTGCAGCTATGACACATCACAGACACCTTACTTCTGAATTTACGCGAAAATAATAAACTACTGTTTTGACCCATCACACGCACCATAGTTCTGAATGTTTTCCTACTTCCTGCAGCTATGACACATCACAAAACACTTACTTCTGAATATTTACGCCATAAACTGCTGTTTTGACTATCACACGCGCCATAGTTCTGAATGTTTCCTACTTCCTGCAGATATGACACATCACAGATGCCTTGCGTGAAATCGCATCAGTGATCTGATCCGTGATCATCAAATAAATGAACGGAATCACCCCCGCAGCACTTTCATCAGTAGCTGCCAGAAACTTTTCATCTTAACACTAGAGCTGAAGAAGAGTTCTACGACCGGAAACACTGTGCTGCCATCTTCAATGGTAACGTTGCTATCACACCATGTCAGTTTCACTTTGGTTTTGCACGGATCAAGAGCCCCCCCCCCCCCCATCCTTCATGGTCAGGTTGGCATAATTTGTTGTTGTTGTTGTTTGCTGTTGTTGTTGTTGTGTTTGCGTGCTTTGCGGTGGTGGTGACGATTGTGTGGTGTGTTTCTGAGTCATGTTCTCGATCACTTAATATCAACCTTCCCACGCCTGTCATTTACAGCTGTACCATAAAACAAATCACAGCCTGGTTCGTTCTGGCGGAACCAGAGCCAGAAGTCATGGCTACCAGTGTCATCGTTGAGGACACCCAGACAAAGGAGACGCTGCGATGCGGGCCGTGTCATTTCAGTGACGTGTTTGTGCTGTTTGTGACTTGCATTGGGCTAGGGTCTTTTCAGTGACGATGTCGTGCTGTTTGTGACAACTGCAATGCGGGCTGTGTCTTTTCTGTGGAGTGTGGTGATGGTTTGTGACATGCCATGCGGCATGTCTTTTTCAGGTGAGTGTGGGGTGTTTGTGACACTGCAATGCGGCTGTATCATTTCAGTGTGTGTGGTGTGTTTGTGACACTGCAATGCGGCGTGTCTTGTCAGTGACGTGTAGCCGTTGTTTGTGACACAGCAAACGCGGGTGTCATTGCAGTGACGTGTTGTAGCGCTGTTTGTGACACTGCAATGCGGCTGTGTTCTTTCAGTGGACGTGTGGTAGCTGTTTGTGACACGCATTGCGGCTGTGTCTTTTCAGTGACGTGTGGTGCTGTTTGTGACCTGCAACGCGGGCTGTTGTCATTTCGTGACGTTGGTCGTGCTGTTTGTGGACATGCAATGCGGATTTGTAAGTGACGTGTGTGCTGTTTGGCCACTGCAATGCGGCTTTGTCAGTGACGTGTTGTAGTGCTGTTTGTGACACTGCAATGCGGCTTTTTGTCTGTGACGTTTAGTGCTGTTTTGTGACACTGCCAATGCGGCTTTGTCAGTGGACGTGTGGTGTTGTTTGTGACACTGCAATGGCGGCTGTGTCAGTGGACGTGTGTAGTGCTGTTTGTGGCACTGCCAATGCGGCCCGTGTCATTGAGTGCGTGTGGGTGCTGTTTGTGACACTGCATGCGGCTGTGTCAGTGACGTTTAGTGCTGTTGTGTGACACATGCAATCGGCTGTGTCAGTGTGAGTGTTAGTGGTTGTGGCGATCTAATACCCGCTAGGAACACTATCTTCTGGCCTCTGATCAGTCACAATGATTGAAATAGACAGGAAATGCAGGGGGCAAGTGTTAAGTATCGACATCTTTCGATAAATGGAGTATACCATCGTCGCGTATTGACAGACTGACTGTCTGCCACCTTGTCCATGAGTTGACTGTCAGTTCGCCACACTTGGTTTTCACACTGTCAGTATAAAGTTTGAACCACACAGTCGGTGTCTAGGCGACAGGCAGGAGGCTACGTGCAGGCAATGGCCTCGTGCAGGCTGGTGGGCCGCTTCGCTGAGCCTCCGAACCACTACATGCTGCAGACCTGATTACTAAAGAAGCAGCCCTGCCAATGAACAATTTTTTTCATGGAAAACACGGTGAGTGTGATTCCCGGAAGGGACTAATGACTCCACAAAACGAACAGACTCCGACAAGGGGAATAGTGGAAAAGCGAGGCGATTTACTGCTCTCTTTTCACATCATGCTTATGATTCGGAAGCCACGCCAAGTCTGAAATAAACGTGATGTGATTGGCGCACTCCTTCCCTAATTGTTGCACTATGAGGGTGTTAGTCCAGGGTATGTTGGCAAATTGGTTGCTCAGTTGTATGCTTATGTGCTTGGGACTCGGTGTCATAAAGGTATATGGTGTCCTGGGAGGGTGGGGGGGGGGGTTCCCAAATTTTTTGTTTTTAAAAAAAAACGGGGAGCAGAATGAGAGTATTGCATCTGCCTCCAACCGTCACCATCTCAATTCGACGACAGAATTGAGTATTTATAAAAGAGGCACAATTGGTTGTTTATTGGGGATTTTCCTTGACATTTATAGCGTCTTCGATAGACCACCTCCCTTTTGCTTCCCCCCCCTCCCCGCTTTTTTTCCTCTTTTCCTTTCTTTTCTCACTATTACCATCAAATGTGTGCTAGGTTGTTCTAACGGAAGATCAAAAAGTAAAGGATGGGTGCCTGTTTAGGGGAGAATTCAGGAGCAAAGAAAATTAAAGAATGGGACTGTTTTGCGGAGAATACAGAAGCAAAGAAAAATTAAGGAATGGGGACTCTCTCCCCGTTGGGGAAAGAATACAGAAGCAAAGAAAAATTGAAGGAATGGGGACTGTTTAGGGAAGAATACAGGAGCAAAGGAAAATTAAAGGAATGGGACTGTTTAGGGAAGAATACAGGAGCAAAGAAATTAAAGGAAATGGGTCTGTTTAGGGAAGAATACAGGAGGCAAAGAAAATTTGAAGGTATGGGGAACATGTTTAGGGGAAGAATTAGGAGCAAAAAAATTAAAGGAAATGGGACTGCTTAGGGAAAGAATACAGGAGCAAAGAAGGATGCAGTTGAATTCTGGAAAGCTGAACTCTGACGCAGATATGAGGTAGTTCTTGTGTTCCTTATTTTTGTACGTGATTTGATAGACAATGATCCATTAAAACAAGTGGACTGATTTGTTTTTCGAGGCCTTTTGTGTGAGCTATATACAAAATGGCTCAATACTATATATGGGTTATATAGCGCGGTTGGTGTAGCATGTTCCAATTTGTGGCTTATCCCACAGTCTTCTTAGAACCTGCGATAATGAACACTTTTTGTGGCATGTGGCCATGATATTCATGAACTCGAAGACACCGGATACTACTCGTGGTGTGTGGCACCATCAACATGAACTGCCAGGACTTGATACCATTTGTGGCGTGTGGCCACAACCCCCCATGACTTGGCCCACACTAGATCGGAGAAACAGAGAGATAGAACGTTCGCCTGACATGGCGACAAGTCATTCAGTGTGCGCATCAGAGTGATTCCAGGCGTCGGCCGTGCTTTCAACGCAACGGAACCATCTCAGCAGCGTGCTGGCACCGTGGCGACACTCTTTACTCTACACCGCCCTCCTAGTGACACGTGTTGTCCACGCTGTGTACTGTGTATGGCCCTACCGATCACACGTGTTGTGCACGCTGTGTACTGTGTATGGCCCTACCGACCACAACGTGTTGTCCACGCTGTGTACTGTGTATGGCCCTACCATCACACATGTTGTCCACGCTGTGTACTGTGTATGGCCCTACCCATCACACGTGTTTGTCCACGCTGTGTACTGTGTATGGGCCTACCCATCACACATGTTTGTCACGCTGTGTACTGTGTAGGGCCCTACCCATCACACATGTTGTCCACGTTGTGTACTGTGTATGGCCCTACCATTCACACGTGTTGTCCACGCTGTGTATGTGTATGGTCCTACCCATCCACACGTGTTGTCCACGCTGTGTACTGTGTATGGCCCTACCATCACACGTGTTGTCCACGCTGTGTACTGTGTATGGCCATACCCATCACACGTGTTGTCCACGCTGTGTACTGTGTATGGCCCTACCCATCACACGTGTTGTCCACGCTGTGTACTGTGTATGGCCCTACCCATCACACGTGTTTGTCCACGCTGTGTACTGTGTATGACCTTACCGATCACACGTGTTGTCCCCCGCTGTGTACTGTGTATGGCCCTACCAATCACACGTGTTTGTCCACGCTGTTTAGTGTGTATGGCCCCACCCATCACACGTGTTGTCCACGCTGTGTACTGTGTATGGCCCTACCATTCACACGTGTTGTCCACGCTGGGGTACTGTGTATGGCCCTACCCATCACACGTGTTGTCCACGCTGTGTACTGTGTATGGCCCTTCCCATCACACGTGTTGTCCACGCTGTGTACTGTGTATGGCCCTACCAATCACACGTGTTGTCCACGCTGTGTACTCTGTATGGCCCTACCCATCACACGTGTTGTCCACGCTGTGTACTGTGTATGGCCCTACCCATCACACGTGTTGTCCACGCTGTTTAGTGTGTATGGCACTACCCATCACACGTGTTGTCCAAGCTGTGTACTGTGTATGGCCTACCAATCACACGTGTTGTCCACGCTGTGTACTGTGTATGGCCCTACCCATCACACGGTTGTCCACGCTGTGTACTGTGTATGGCCCTACCCATCACACATGTTGTCCACGCTGTTTAGTGTGTATGGCCCTACCCATCACACGTGTTGTCCACGCTGTGTACTGTGTATGGCCCTACCCATCACACGTGTTGTCCACGCTGTTTAGTGTGTATGGCCCTACCCATCACACATCTTGTCCACGCTGTTTACTGTGTATGGCCCTACCGATCACACGTGTTGTCCACGCTGTGTACTGTGTATGGCCTTACCGATCACACGTGTTGTCCACGCTGTTTAGTGTGTATGGCCCTACCCATCACACGTGTTGTCCACGCTGTTTAGTGTGTATGGCCCTACCCATTACACGTGTTGTCCACGCTGTGTACTGTGTATGGTCTACCAATCACACGTGTTGTCCACGCTGTGTACTGTGTATGGCCCTACCAACCACACGTGTTGTCCACGCTGTTTACTGTGTATGGCCCTATCCATCACACGTGTTGTCCACGCTGTTTTACTGTGTATGGCCTTACAGATCACACGTGTTGTCTACGCTGTGTACTGTGTATGGCCCTACCAATCACACGTGTTGTCCACGCTGTGTACTGTGTATGGCCTACCATCACACGTGTTGTCCACGCTGTTTAGTGTGTATGGCCCTACCAATCACACGTGTTGTCCACGCTGTGTACTGTATGGCCCTACCCATCACACGTGTTGTCCACGCTGTGTAATGTGTATGGCCCTACCATCACACGTGTTGTCCACGCTGTGTACTGTGTATGGCCTTACCAATCACACGTGTTGTCCACGCTGTTAGTGTGTATGGCCTACCCATCACACGTGTTGTCCACGCTGTGTAATGTGTATGGCCCTTTCCAATCACACGTGTTGTCCACGCTGTGTACTGTGTATGGCCCTACCATCACACGTGTTGTCCACGCTGTGTACTGTGTATGGCCCTACCATCACACGTTTGTCCACGCTGTTTACTGTGTATGGCCCTACCATCACACATGTTGTCCACACTGTGTACTGTGTATGGCCTACCATTACACGTGTTCTTCCACGCTGTTTAGTGTGTATGGCCCTACCAATCACACGTGTTGTCCAGGCTGTTAATGTGTATGGCCCTACCCATCACACATGTTGTCCACGCTAGGTGTGTACTGTGTATGGCCCAAACCCATCACACGTGTTGTCCACGCTGTTGTACTGTGTATGGCCCTCCCCATCACACGTGTTGTCCACGCTGTTTAGTGTGTTGGCCTACCCATCACACGTGTTGTCCACGCTGTGTACTGTGTATGGCCCTACCAATCACACGTGTTGTCCACGCTGTGTACTGTGTATGGCCTACCCATCACACGTGTTGTCCACGCTGTTTAGTGTGTATGGCCCTACCCATCACACGTGTTGTCCACGCTGTTACTGTGTATGGCCCTACAATCCACGTGTGTCCACGCTGTGTATGTGATGGCCTACCATCACACGTGTTGTCCACGCTGTTTGTGTGTATGGCCCTACCATCACACGTGTTGTCCACGCTGTTTATGTGTATGGCCCTACCGATCACACGTGTTGTCCACGCTGTGTACTGTGTATGGCCCTTACCATACACGTGTTGTCCACGCTGTGTACTGTGTATGCCCTACCAATCACACGTGTTGTCCACGCTGTTTAGTGTGTATGGCCCTACCATCACACGTGTTGTCCACGCTGTGTACTGTGTACGGCCCTAGCCAATCACACGTGTTGTCCACGCTCTGTACTGTGAATGGCCCTACCCATCACACGTGTTGTTCAACCTGTTAGTGTGTATGGCCCTACCCATCACACGTGTTTGTCCACGCTGTTTTACTGTGTATGGCCCTACCGATCACAGTGTTGTCCACGCTGTGTACTGTGTGTGGCCTTACCGATCACACGTGTTGTTCCACGCTGTGTACTGTGTATGGCCCTCCCAACCCACACGTTTTGCCCAGCTGTTTGTGTTTGGCCCTCCCTCCACGCTGTGTAATGTGCAGGGGCCCTACCAATCACAGGGTTTTGTCCACGCTGTGTACTGTGTAGGGCCCCTACCATCAAGTTTTGTCCACGTGTTTGTGTTAGGCCCTACCGTCACACGTGTTGCCCCACCTGTGAAATGTGTATGGCCCCCTACCCAACACATGTTGTCCCGCTTGTACTGTTAGGGCCCCTCCCCATCACAGGTGTTGTCCCGCTGTTTTGTGTAGGGCCCTACCCATCACACGGTTTTCCACGCTGTGTATGTGTA
>CM031598.1:20972007-20987007 GCA_018398815.1 Conus ventricosus
CAGATTTTTACGCACACTTAGCAACTCAGTTTTAAAGAGCTATCATTATTGACTGTGTGTACTTAGATAAGTTAGATCCTTAGAAAGCAACTCAAATTCAAGGGAACTTGCTGTTACAGTCTATTCCAAATGATGCCACCAAAGAAAAAAAAAGTTATTGCTGGGGCAGTGAATGCTCAGTTTCTGACTGCTATGGAATGATGGAAGTCATGTAAATCAAGGCCTTTGTCAAGTCACACACAGAGACAAAAACAAATAGTTGCAGGCTGTTTAAAGTCAGCAGTAACAATGTCTGGTTGCAACTGAATATGATCAAGCCAGTAAAACTAAGTTCTTTTATATTTCGATTCAAGCTCAACTTACAAAATAATGTCATTTTGCAAACTTTGTTCTGATTTATTTCAGTCATGTATAACTTGCCAGGAACAATCCACTTTTTATTTTTGCAAATAAAGAGATTTTCTTTTCTTTTCTTTTTTTCTTCTTTTTTTTTTAAGCATCTGAACATTTTGTCCTCTGTATCTCCTAAACTTCTGGTTGATTTTCCTTGAGTTATCACTGTACAAAAATTATCATAATAATAATTTTAAAAAAAGGTGTTTTGGTCTATTTCATTTCTGTTTTATGACTTGCCAACAACTATTTGAATTTGGTTTATTTTTTCAGCATGAAAATCCTTTGTGGATTAAAAAAGAATTTGTAAGCATCCTGGTACTTTATCCTGAAGATTTGCAAAATGTCATCTTGATTTTTCCAAAGTTTGAACATATGTGTCCATAGCTTTTGAATTTTCGGATGAAAAACTGCACACACAAACACACACACACACTGTATACACACACACACTCAGGGCAGAGAGAGAGAGAGAGAGAGAGAGAGAGAGAGAGTAGATCACAATTTTGTCAGTGCATGTCTGTGTTTGATTCTTCAAGATTACCGATATAGTTTACTTTGCCTCTGCTAAAGTCACTCATACACTGCGTTGGTCAAGTTCAAAATGTGTAACGTCAACCCAAAATCAGGTCAAACTCTGGAACACCCATGACGAAGGAAGAGAGGGTGGGAGGGAGAGGGGGTGTGCTGAAGGCAGCCTTGATGTCTAAACTGATGAAACTAAAAATATAATACAATCAGTTTACAATAACATCGGGGGGAAGGCAATCGCACCTTGAACGTTTTCTTGTCAGCAAGTGCACGGAAACGATGCAACAGAAAACACTATCCCCATCCTGTCCACTTCGGATCGGGTGTAACGCCTTATGACTGTGTTTCTGGACGAGTAGGCGGTGTCGCGGTCAAATTTGTTGCTCAGTCAAATCGGTTGCTGGCATACCAGTTTAGGCAAAAAATGACGTCATTTGATGCCACAACACACAGCCGCCTACTCAGAAATGTGTGAGCACGACTTGGCCTAACGGCCTTCGTTCATTCGTCCTTCGTCCTCTCTCGGGCTTCGCCCTACTCTAATCTAAAGACCATCGATTCTGCTTTGGAGTAGACTGGGACACTGGTGACGTCATTTTTTGCCTAAACTGGTATGCCAGCAACCGATTTGACTGAGCAACAAATTTGACCGCGACAGGTCGGTGTCACTAGGCTAGGCCTAATGCCGGAGTGCAAAATTTCTTTGGGTTGTCAAAGACGATAGAGTTATTGCCCCTAACCAATTTTTTTAATTAAAGAAATGAAAAAAGTATGCGAAGCGTATCTTGCATCTAGGGGGTATGCTTGCGTGAGAATGACCAATTGGTATTGTTTCTTGTGATAAGCTTACGGCCTGTGTTTTTGTATGAACTTCTAAAGCAGGAAACTGAAACATCGCTAATGCTTGAGTCGCAGGGCGTTGTCTATTTTCTCCACAAGGAAAGTAATCAGTTGACTGCTCATTGTAGGGTATTATATCACAGACGGGCGATATGATCACACAGCGCATTTTAGGATTACAGCATGGAAAGTAACAAAAGCTTATCTATCTATGCCAAGTGATTTATTATGTGCAGTGGGCATAACGGCAATTGAATGGTAGGTTTTAAGCTTACATCGGTTAGATAGCACTGAATTTAATTAAACTATCTTCTTAAGACAGTCATGCTGTCTTAGTCAATCATTCAATGGTGTTAACTCATCGGTTTGTGGAGTTGGCAGAGGAGGTAGTAGTGGAGGGATCGGCTATGAATGGTTAAGCAAATTTGTAGTGAATAAAATGGAAAGGATAGGGGGTGGAAAGAAATAAAAAAATCACATTTCAAAAAAGCTAAGTGTCCAGACTTAACAAACTTACTGACACTACAGTATTTGACGGAGCTGTACAAAAAACAATTTAATGTCATCTTTACATCATGATGTATTTACCATAGCTGGTACGGTCAATCCAAAAGAAAAGAAAATGTATAATGAAGAATATTTTGTTGTAATTGTTGGGAGGATGGGGGGGGGGGGGGGGAGAGAGAGAGATCACTGGATCTCAAGCGACGTACAGCTACAGATAGTGCTGGGTGGGGGTGGGGGGGGATGAATAGATGATTTACTCGTTATACTTTCTCTGCCCAGTAAATAGGTGGACCTCATTAAATGAACAATTCAAAAACTAGTGAGAGCCATAAGCTGCTGATTTTCAATATTTTGTGTGGTTACATTGTAAGCAACAATCCCATTGTACGTAGAATACCTCCTCCTGTAATTGTAGGCAGTGTCCACATTTACTCTTGTAAAGGAAGATATTTATGGAAAGAAGCTCAGCAAATTATTCAGAAAACTTCTTTCTGTCAATTAATCTTTTTTTTTTCTTTCAAAAATAAGATAATATTGTTGTATTATAACAATTCTCTCTCTCTTTCTGTCTGTCTCTCTCTTTCTCTCTCTCTCTCTCTCTCTCTCTCTCTCTCTCTCTCTCTCTCTCTCTCTCTCTCTCTCTCTGTGCATGCACATGTGTGTGTCTCCTCTCTCTGTTTTACTTCATAATCTCTCACTCTCCCAAATCCCGGCCCTTTGCGGTCGGCTGGGCTATAAGCAACATTATTTTATCTTATCCCAAATCCCGGCATTCTTCCTGTCTTCAGCACTCTTACTACTTCTCCCTACTCCTCAACTTTAAGTATTTCTGTATGATTCACACTTACCCACCCACTCATCCTCTGTGTGTGTGTGTGTGTGTGTGCATGTGTGTGTGAGTGAGTGCATGCGCATGTGTCTCTTCTGTCTGTTTCACATTACAATCTCGTTTACTCTCCCCAAATTCCAACATCCTCCCCATCTCTTCTGCACTCCTCCCTTCTTTCTCTACCCTTTGACTCTCAGAGTATTTCTGTATGTGTTTTAATTCATTCTCTCTCTCTCTCTGTTTTTCTGCCTTTTACACATACAGTTGCACACACAGACATTCTCACCCTCTCTCTCTCTCTCTCTCTCACACACATACGCACATTCTCTCTCTCTCTCTCTCTCTCTCTCTCTCTCTCTCTCTCTCTCTCTCTCTCTCTCTCTCTCTCTCTTTCTCACTTAAGTGCTATTCTAGCAGTGATAATTTACTGTTGACTTCATCAACCTCCCATGGATTGTTCTAGGTCACTGTTGAAGGGGGGTAATCATGTCTGGTATCCAGCTGTTGCCAGAAAATGGAGGAGAGCCAATTGATGTGCCTGATACATCAACAGTGATTGGCCGAGGTGCTTTTCTCAAGGTATATCAACACTGTCATTCCAATGTATTTATAAGAGAATGTGAATTTTTACAAGCAGTTGATAGCATGACAGTATGTTTTAATGAAAAAGAAAGATTAGAGTGCCACTTCCATCTCCACCCCCTTTTTCACTCCATTTCACAAACTTTTTAAGTATATTCTTTACTTTTTTATTCAGAGCAACTCAGATTATACAAGGTACAAGAGCATTCAGAAAGAGGTGATAAATTGCAACATTGTGTGACATTACCGTTGCTAATACTATTTGGTGTGGGTGAAAGAAAAAGAAACTTGAACAGTGCATGAAATAGCTGTAACAGTAACAGTCAAAGAGAGAGAGAGAGAGAAGGTTCTTGTATTTTGTACATGAAATTTCTTGTTGACGTGTTAATTGTGTAACACTATCAGTGCAGCCCTAGAAGATGACGTGGAATGAGTTTTGTCCCTTTGTTGGTATTACAGGTGATTGATAAAAGAGTGTCAAGAAACCATGCCTTGTTGGAAGTGATTGATGGGAAGCTGCATGTAAAGCCGGTAATTCATTTTTCCTCTGCTGCCAGTAAGATTCTGACAATCAGGGACAATTTCAACGATTACTAACAGTTCTATTCCTTTTTTTCAAAAGTAGTTAATGTTACATTGAATTGAAAAGCTCAATAAATCAGTTGTGGTACTGCTGTTACAATTGTTTGACAGCAGTAGCAGTAGCTTTGCCAAGTGTTCCTGACCTGCCTATTTGTGTGTAAGGTAATGCTTGTTAAATACATGGCACCAAACAGACAAGTGAACTTGTGATTTTATACTTGTTCTTCAGATGTAACAAGCAACACACACACACACACACACACACACACACACACACACACACACACACACACACACACAAACACATATACTAATGCTTCACAGATGACAGCCAGGGTGTAGTTGTGTATATGTGTGTGTGTATATTTGTGTGTATGTGTATGCGTGTGCTTGTGTGTATGTATGTGTGTGTGTGTGTGTGTGTGTGTGTGTGTGTGTGTGTGTGTGTGTGTAAACATATGTTATACCAGTGTGAGTTTGTGTGTGTGTGTGTGTGTGTGTGTGTGTGTGTGTGTGTGTGTGTGTGTGTGTGTACAGAAAACCTGTGTTTATGCCAGTCTGGTTGAAAGTGTATTTTCTGTCACAGACTCACACCAACCCCTGCTTTTTCCGCCGAGGAGGCAAAGGGACACAGCAGGTGCTGACACGAGATGTGCGGCAGCCACTGGAAGAAGGAGACATGTTTGGTCTTCTGCCTGATCAGCTCTTTTACACCATTACTTATGGCAGTTCATCATTAAATGGAGTTAAAACGTAATCAGCTGGCTTTATTTTTGCTGCTTTTCCTTTTTTTTCTTTTCTTTTATATTATTCAGTATTTATTGTTGGTGACTAGCTTTAAACCCCGGCCAATAGATAACCCCATCATTGCATCACCGCTGCTCCCTCCTCCTGTCTCTTTCTGCCTGTGTCTCTCCAGCAGCAGTATCACTTCCTTACAACTCCCAGCAAACACTATATATATTGTATGCCTTTGGTCTCCTTACCTTTCCCCTCCTACACTATTACCACCCTCCGCATCTCCACTTTGAATCATCTTTGTCTCTCATACAGTTGATGCATGTGTGTGCAAGCTAAATGTTGCTGTATGAATAAGGACTAGCAGACTGAAGAACCAATGGTAACACACGTTGTGAGTGTCAGCAGCAGGCTAAGCTAGTTTTTCTGCTTGCCAACGTTTGTCATTGGTCATCCTATGGCTCAGCTAATTATCAAAGAGAATTATCAAAGAGGAATAACTCTTGTTCAGAGAGTGTTCACACTTGGAAGGCTCAAGTCTGACTTTAGTTGAGTAATGAAAATCAGTTGTATTTTATTGCAAATCGATGTGCTCAGCTGTTTTGATATGATAAGGGTGCAAATTTGCACATATAAACAAGACTAAAAATTATGGCATTCATGTTTAAGATGAAAGGCATAATGTAATCCTCTCAATTGTAAGGTAAAATTTTCAGGGTTTGGGTTGTTTGTGAATTGGCAGTGTATTGTTGCTGACAGAAATGTTGAACGTCAAAAGCTGGCAGGGAAGAAAGAACCAGCACAACCATCTCCAGCCAGAAAGAATGACAAGATCAGCAAATCTGTCAAAAAAGGTACCTGCTCACATACTCTCACACTCTTAAAACAAAGGCGTGGAAATACATGCACATGCATTCACTTATGTGCACATGTGTGTACGCATGTACACATGCACACACACACACACACACACACACACACACACACACACACACACACACACACACACACACACACACAGGCATGAACATACACACACACACACACACACTCACACACACACATATGCATGTATGCGCTCATGCACAGACACACACACACACACATTAGCTCTGTTATTCACCAACTACCAAGCAAAAACATACTAAAAAGCAACAACAAAGTAAATACCTTTAACGTTACATTGGCTGTTTCTTTATGACTCAGACTATGCGTTCGCTTGCATGTGTATATACAGCTGTGAACAATGTGTTTTTAGAATCTGCCTTGTCACCATCAGAAACTTTACTGTGCACAGGAAGGCTGTGAATGTGAGTACCTTTTGGGAAAGACACTGAAAAGAAAGGGACAGCACCAGCACTGCAGTGCATTGTCACCTCTGATGGGTGACCATGTGGCGGCGTTGTATAAAAACTCCCTATGGACTGCTAGCACTGGATCTGTCAGGGACAATGATTGGTATAGCTGTGTATGGGGACTAAGGAATGGGTTATGTTGAGAGGAATGTCACTGGGAGGGCTTTGAAGATAGTATGGTGGGTACAAGCAGCAGCAATCATTAATTTGAAGATAGTAGCGATGGAAGGTCAGAATAGATTGATGGTGTCCAAAACACACACACATATGCATCATACATGTATACATGTGGAACACAGTGCACATTTACACACACACACGCACACACAAAATCACACACACACACACATGCAGTCACAAAATCACACACACACAAACACATACTCACACGCACACACACACACACACACACACACACACACACACACACACACATACACACACACACACGCGCGCGCACGCGCATGCATGCATGCACGCACGCACGCACGCACATCATGGTTTACTCTTCTTCACCAGGAAAAGATAATGCTCATTGTCAAATTTCTTTTGGTAAGTGTTGTGATTAAGAAGTGAGCTAACCACCCAGCTCATGTAAAATGATGGTTCAATATGATATGTTCCACGGCAGAAGTGCAGGAAGAAGACACAAGACACAAACCACAAGAAAAGGTGAGTATATTCTGGACATTTTTCTTTTCAGCATGTGTAAAAAGTAACATTTTCGCACATCTTAGATGTGCTTGACCCATTTTTAGCCTGGTTTGCCTGAAGTCTTGCATGTTGTTTTGGCAGTCTTGTTTACATTGTTTGCTCTAAGCATAATTTGATGAGGTTCTGGGGGGGTCGACTTACTTTTACTCACACCTTTATATTCTTCATGGGACTTAGGGCTGCAACGACGCACCTCCAGGGGAGACAATATCTGTCTGACTTCTTTAGCTGGGCCCATTCTGGCTGTCTGTTCTTCAGAATGTGTGCACTCATGCCATACAAGTTGAGGCTGTCCCACTTTCCTCTCCCCCCTGTTGGTTCCAGTCGAGTGCCTGTCTTGTGACCTAGGCAGGAGGGTTTCGCAGTGTCCGACCAACCCAGCCATAATTTATCTCCTTCTCTTTATGTCTATATCAGATGGAGTTTTATTTTGTTTTGTCTGGTTGCCCTGCACACCCTGTCTGGTTGCTCTTTGTGTTGTAATCAAACTGGAAGAGGGTCTGGAAGGAAGTGAAAAGTGGGAGCCCAAGACAGAGCCACAAGCTGAGATGAGTATCTTGTGCATAGTTGAGCCAGAAATGCAAGACTGATGTGTGTCACGGTGACGCACCAGCCAGAAAACCTGGCCAAACAGAGCAGACCAGTTGGTGGTTTGGTTGCATTGAGGCTTATGATGATGGTACAGTGCGTGCAACCAAACAGGAAGTATGACTCTTTAGTTTCTCATACTAGGAGGTAAATTCAGAACAGACAAACAAGAACAGGTTCTGATAAAATAAGGTACTGAAAGGGTATATCTAACAGTGTGCATTTACACTTTCTTTTCATAACTGAAAATTGTGCCTCTGATAAGTTGTGAATTTGTGTTTAGCTGAAGAAAAAAGAGGACAGCTAGGTGAGAGAGAGATGGCCAAAAGTACAATACTACTCACATCGCTGCCAGCCTTCCTGAAGTTTTTCTGGAATTTCCCAAATGTAGCAAATATTCCCGAAATCCTGAATTCAGTGTGAAAAAATCCAGAATTTGCTTAAAGATGTGTTGTTCAGGGGGTCATTTCAACATTTTCCTTAAAGATGTGTTGTTCAGAGGGTCGTTTTTAATTAAGTAAGAATGATAACATGTTGCAGAACAGCACAGATGACAATTACATGTATGGAAAATATATTTAATTTTTAACCCCCTCATTTCTCAATGGAAATATATAGGGGTTAGAAATGCCCTTTGTCAAAAGCTGTACCAACCCCTTTTCAGCCCACTCCACCCCCTTCAAGCCCTGATATGGCCCTTCATGGTCAGCAACATCACCTTACCACCCCTTTCATCACCAGGTTCCAGAATTTTGACTCCAGAGGGTTGGCAGCTATGTACTTATTTCTTGAACCCATGGGACCATGGCATTGGTTAGAGAGAAATGGCCATGCTCAGCAGCCAGATCTGAGGTCAGAATAATTCACACGTTCACTGTGAAAGGCCTCATCTAGACTCTTTGTGTCCAGGGCAGTTTTAGGGATGTCTTGTGTGCCGACGGCATGACCATGGCCCTGCCGCTAACCAAGAAACGAAAACTGCCAGCATGGATGATCCAGTTGTCCAACAGTAGTGCTCCTGCTGTCAAGAAGAAAGCTACAGCAGCGAAGACAGCATCTCCAGCAAAACGGGCAGGTGCCAGACATAGGCAGCGTGTTGTGTGTGTCATGTTCATGTCTGTGTGTCATGTTCATGTCTGTGTGTCATGTTCATGTCTGTGTGTCATGCAGCATTGATTCTCACTAAACCAGCCAGTCTGTGAAATACTGTTCAGTTTTGGTAGTCTTCAGTAGAAAGACAAAATGAACATGTTTTTTTTTCTTCACCAGTTCGGTGGGACCATTTTTATTTGATAGTAGAGCTATATAATACGCCGAAGATTTTTCTATTTATGATAGCTTTTGTGTTATATTTTGTTCTTTTTTTGTATCTGCATGTTGGTGTACATGGTGCTTTTGTTCATAGGTGGTATGATCAACTTATGAACTAACGCACAAATCATCAAGCAGCACGTCAGACCTTTGAAGATCTTCTAACATCAGATAAAAAAAAGAAAACTTTGTTGGTATGGTCACATGACAAAAGCCTGTGGGCTCGGTGAAACAGTCCTCCAGGGAACTATTGAGGGAAGGACAAGGAGGGGAAGACAGAAACGGTGATGGACTGACAATATTGCAGAATGGGCAGGGAGACTGTTTGCAGAGACCAAGGCCTTGGGACAAAACTGATCCAGCAGCGACCTAATACATCTTCACAGAATCAAAGAAGAAGAAAAAGATGATATATACATTGTAGATGGCATATTACCTACCTTTATGTGAATACCGTACCACAGTTTTTTGTTGTTTTTTTCAAAGGTTTTTTGTTCTGTTTTCAGTGACTGGTGTTCATGTACTGAATCACAGTTTCTTGTTTGCAGCTCCTTGCAGAACAGCTCCAAAGAAAAAATACACAGATGATGATTTCTTTGATGGGGATGAAGAAGATGAAAGGCCTCCACAAAAGAGTCGAAAACCTGCATCAAACGAGGACTACAAGGAAGAATCTGAAGAAGAACCACACAGACTTGGAAAAGCAGGGAGAAAACGTCAACAGCAGTATGAGTCGGATGACGAAGACCAACTACCTAAGAAGAGAAAGCAGGTAAAGCAAAACCAAGGAAAAAAGAATCGGATGAGGAGGATGAGGATTTGGGAATCACAACCAGTAGGCGTAGAGGAGGAAGGAACTTTGGCAGTCGGCGTCAAGACGAGTCAGGCGAATCATCGGCAAGACGCCCCAAACGTGCAGCAACCAAAAATATCGGCAGCTATGGTGAGGGTTTGTCCTTTTCTTTTTCTGAATTTTAAAGCCTTTTGCTTCAGACCCCAGGTATGTCCACAGATCAAGGATCATGGGAAAAGTTGTGGAATGGAAGCGGAAACACATGCATATCAGTACAGATTCTTTTTTTTTTTTTTTTTTTTTTTTTTTTTTGCTGTCCCAACCTCTGCGCCACCTCAGAGGCAGTGCACCCACGCCGCTCATTCCGACACCCCGTCCACAGCCACAGTCCGGTCGGCCCCGCCACAGCCCCGGCACCAGCAATCCACAGGGAGCAGTCAATGTCAAGTCGTCAAGAGGCAACCCACCGGAGAAGACACTGCACTGCTGCCGAGTCACTTCGGTGGTGTTCAGTGGCGCCTGTTCTGATCTAACATACGCAGGACACCACCTACTAAGCCCCCTACTGACGACAATAATTGCTTAGTCGCGGAGCCGGCATGAGTGAGCTCTCCCTCCGGAGGGCGCCACCACGTCCGTCCAACGACAGCCCCCATGGACTCGATACCGGTGACCCCGACGGAACCAAACCAAGGCCACAGGCGTGGAGAGGACATCGAAACTGAGGTCACCATGAGAGCAGGGCATGAAGGGCCACAGAACTTGAGACATTTTTTTTTAATGCTGATAGATGAGGATGAGGATGATTAAGATGATGCTACGGAATTCCATTTCGGTCTGAGACTACATGACAGGGCTGTACTCTACGTTTCCTTTCATAATATATATCCCGGCGTCAACCAGGCCCGAGAGATACATGCACCTGCAGTGTTGGTCAGGAAATTTGAGCAACACTCTCAGAAACGCATCCATTAAGTGGATGAAACTCGACTGTGTGGTCCCAGTCTTCCCAACTGAGTCCGCAGCAAACTCAACTCTGGGTAGGAGCCGGTCGGGGCAGAAAAACCCACATGACTTCTGATGGGATTCGAACCCAATACCTCCCAGCCGGGAGTCCGCGACGCTAACCACTTCGCCACGGCGGCTGGTATATCAGTACAGATTTGTAATTTTTAGACATTATGGACAGACAGCATGTTAAACTGAGAGGTTTTGAAAATTATAATCAAGTCAAGGGAGGCAAAGGGTTAATTCATTTATTGAAGATGATTTTAGGCATTTTCTGGATTTTTTTTTTTTCAAAGGGACATAATCTCCTCCACAAGGGAAGTCCTGTTTTCACCTGTGTCTCTTGGTTTGTTTGTTTGTTTGTTTATTTTTACCTGTGTCTGTTTGTTTGTTTGCAAGATTACACAAAAACTGATGAAGTGATGTGAATGAAACTTATATGGAAAGATGAAATATAACTCAAGAAGCGACCCCTCCAGTTCTGGTGTGGGGCTGGTTCGAAGGGTGGAGGCAGGATCCAGTGGACAAGATGGTGACACATTGTCCACAGAGCTGGAGGAACCTGGTGAACAGTTCTTCAGTGTGCTGGCCCAGTGACGTTCCACAGAGTCAAGGAAGGAGGAGGCAGAAGTGACACCATCTGAAGCATTTCCATTGATGTTCAACGCTATGCTGGATCTTGTTCTTTGTTAATTAATCTGACGTTGTCTGAATTCTGTTACTCATTCTCTTGCTCTTTTCAGTCATTGTTGATGATAGGTCATGAAAGAAGAAGACATTGCGTGTTGCACTGCAGTGTGTGTTCTGTCTGTCTGAACACAGAGGAGTATTTTCTGGGGGGCAACGAATTTGATGTGAGTGACGGAGCTCAGGCCAGAGGGGACAGCGACAGCGATTTTCACGTGGAGGCCAACCAGGAGGGAGACTCAGGGAGTGATTGGGACAAACGACGAGGGTCACCAAAGGTCAGAGGGTTGACCTTTCTACTGTGTCTCATGTCTGTGCCTATTCTTACTAATTGCTGTATCTGTAGCTGACTATAACATTCATTGTAGGGTCATAGTATACACAATGGAAAAATTTTCTTTTGTGGATAACATTCTGGATGTTCTGTGCAATTGGGTGCTTTAAATTCCTCTTTTCTTTTACTCTCTTTGACTCTGCTTTTCAATTTTTTTTGTCTTTCTTTACGGACACTTAGTATTTTCCTACCTTGGGGGAACCAGCCTCCAGTTTTTGCACCTATTTTCATGTCGTACTTTTGGACAAGTCGACTGTTTCATGATAGTCAGGCAAATAGGTAGTTAGCATTGTACAAGCTAGAGGGGGTACTAGCAGCGTATTAGTTTTTTGATGTGCCAGCCTTTTTTGTTGTAATATGGTGATTAGGTAATTAAAATAGTGCATAGTGTCCAGACTGGATTCTAGGTGCCCGTTCTGCAGCATCCGTTGGCACTGATGGTCTGTATTCGATGTATTTGATGTTACATGTCAATGCTTTTAATTAATTATTTTGCTATTTTTCACCTCGGAGTGAGAAAATTTAGAGAAGTGCCTGGTGCTGCCAGCACAGCCTAGTCTAGTACATTTGGTTTAAAGAGGTCCGTAGTAAGGCACCTACCATGTCATTAATTCTTGGTTGTCGTTTGTTGATCATACATGTATTTGTTAATTTGGGGCTGGCGAAATTTTGGGTTAGTGAAGTAAATCTGTTAGGGCTGATCAATCGATTTGTGTGAACAAAATTGTAGCATGTCTGTTTTTCCAGTAAACTTTTTGCTTGTTTGCTCAGCTTATTAATTCAGGTTAGGATTCAGGCCTAGTTCTCTGAGGGACATAAAGGGCGTACATGTCGAAGGTCACAGACAGGTCAGGCTTCAGGCTTAGCTGTTTTAGGAAAGTGAAGGGTGTACATGTCAAGGGTGACAGGTCAGGCTTCAGGCCTAGCTGTTTGAGGAAGGTGAAGGGCGTACATATTGAAGGTCACAGGCAGGTCAGGCTTCACACCTAGCTCTTTGAGAAAGGTGAAGGGGTACATGTCGAAGGTCACCAGTGTCAATTAATGAAAGCAAAGATCATCTCATGAAAATCCTAGTAGCAGGATCTCTCTTCTCTCTAGCTCTTTCCCCGCCTCATTTTTCGTGGTTGCTTTGTACTTTTCTGCTAGGCATGCTGATATGTATGTAGTTGAAAATGAGAAAAATACAGGTTTGGCGTTTAAACGCTGTGTTTGCGGTCCACTCTGTCAGAAACCAGCCAAAAAGCCGGCAGGCCGGACGCCAGTCAGTGGGGCACGTAAGCGGAAAGAATACAGAGACTCTGAGTCTGAGGAAGATTTTGAGGATTCTGGAGAAGAGTACATCCCCAGGCCTTCAAAGAGAAGAGGAACAGACGGTCAGCACAGGAAGAAACCGGTAGACAGTGAGGAGGAGGAGGAGGAAGAGGTGCAAGTTCAGAGGAAGGCCAAGAGGGGTCCATCCAAAAACCCCAACAAAACGAAGAAAACACCCTGTTACTATGGCGTGAAATGTTACAGGTAAGACAGTGTAATGTGCACAGGATTGGAGATGGTCTTGCTCACATGCGAACATGCGCTGGTATGCTCTCCGTTGGGTTGTTTTGTAGCTTTTGTTCACAGAGTTTTGCTTCTTTCATGTTGTGCTTTGTGCACTATTTTCTCTTGAGATGAAAGAATAGTTTTCTTTTTGATTCTTGTATACCTTTAGATGAAAAGTCTAATACAAATAAACATATGTGAATGAAACACATGCTGGCATGCATATGCAAACATACATATATATATATATATATATATATATATGTATAATATATATATATATATATATATATATTTTTTTTTTTTAATTTATCTATCTATATGTATATGTCGCATATGCATGTCCATTTTTACATACATATACATACATGCATATGCGTGCCTACATACAAACATACATACACACTCTAACGTAGGTCTTAGAAGTGTGTAAATATTGACTCGAGTTTGCAAAAGTTTGTAAAATTTGATATGGTTGTTGGAAGTGAATTGAGTTTCGAGCATGGATTTAAAAACTAACAATGATAAAATTGCAAAGTGAGACGATTGCAGGTGGAAATCTAAACAAATCTTAAATAAATGTTAGCGAACCGCCCAGAGAAATGTGGACAAACGAGTCACAAGACAAAACACAACGCGTTTCGACCTCTTAGGTCTTCTTCAGGTGAGACACAAACGAATAAAATAATGAAAATTCACTTAGCTTTGATCGCTTCAGATCGCTTCAGAGTTCAGCGCAAGGAAGAAGGCCTTCTTCCTTGTGCTGAACTCTGGGGTGAGACACAAACGAATAAAATAACGAAAATTCACTTAGCTTTGATCGCTTCAGAGTTCAGCGCAAGGAAGAAGGCCTTCTTCCTTGTGCTGAACTCTGAAGCAATCTGAAGCGATCAAAGCTAAGTGAATTTTCGTTATTTTATTCGTTTGTGTCTCACCTGAAGAAGACCTAAGAGGTCGAAACGCGTTGTGTTTTGTCTTGTGACTTGTTTTTTCCACGTTTCTCTGGGCGGTTCGTTAACATTTATTTAAGATTTGTTAACAATGATAACTTTTTGCCTATTTGGAGACAGGTAAAACACTGGAACCTGCCAGTCATAGGTACACAGTGAATGAATTCTTGCTTTCATTGATCAAAGGGGTATAGCCCAGACTCTAAACGAAAGTAAGCTTGTTCACAGCGGTTTTCTTTCAGTGTGACTGAACGCAGTCGCTGCTATATATTGGGTCTGGAAGTTCAGCCCAGTTGAGCCTGAAAAGTGTGTCAGATTTGAGCTCTTTGTTGAGTTCCAGTCCTACATGAGTTCTGGTCATAATGAACGCTGGTTGTCTGGTCACTGGCTTTGGTTTTGCTTATAGCGGCTTGGACTGTGGTCAGGTTGTGGACAATAACCTTGTCATTTCTCTTTCAGGAGGAATCCCGACCATTTCAAACGGTTCTCCCACCCCGGGGACTCTGAAGAGGAGGAGGAGGAAGAGGAGAGAGACAACAAGAAACGAGCGAAGACAGACAGGTAACTTCTCGTGTCTCTCATTAGTTAAATTAAAGAACAGAAGTTGCCTCCTGAAATGCTGGCAGCCAGGCAGTTGGTGGGAGGTTCACAGCAGGTCTTTCTGCACAGTTTCCTGAACTTTGTGAAGCAAGAGCAGGAAATAGATGGTTTAACAATGAGAG
>CM031598.1:20992007-20997007 GCA_018398815.1 Conus ventricosus
TGAAATGTTATCATTGACATACAACAGACTGTGCATGTGTGTGTGTGTGTGTGTGTGTGTGTGTGTGTGTGTGGTGTGTGCTTACTTTTTTTCTCAGTGTGAAACTGAACAGGGGAAAGTTGGTCACCATCCTCGTTGAATGCTTTGTTGCTTTTCTTGGTGTGGTCTGGTTTATGCTGTGCTCCTTGTGTTGGCTGTGCAGCTCTAAGTGTTGCTCCTTGTGTTGGCTGTGCAGCTCTAAGTGTTGCTCCTTGTGTTGGCTGTGCAGCTCTAAGTGTTGCTCATTGCTTTCATGTAATTTGCGATCACATCAAAACCGGAGAAAGACGAAATGTTCACACAAGCCTACATTGGCGCATGTCAGTGCCTGTATCTGCATAAATTCTTTCCTGCATGTGTGTGTGTGTGTGTGTGTGTGTGTGTGTGTGTGTGTGTGTGTATATATATATATGTATATACACACACACACACACACATATATATATATATATATATATATATATATATATATATATATATATATATAAAATCAGAGTTAAGCCACTCAGAACGCTTGTAGGTTTTTAATTTTTTCCATTTTAAAATTCTATTTTAAATTGGTATATGGTGTATATATGTATATATATATATATATATATATACATTAATTTGTTCTGTGTATGTTTGTGTATATGTCACTCAGCTGACCAAATGTGCTCAGAATAATAAGTATGAAAGTGTGTGAAATGTTGAAAAGAAGAATTCAGGGCTTGAGACTGTGAACACTAAAGCCCATGACAAGGGCCTCTCCCAGACCTACCCAGCATAACTGATTTTCAGTCATTTTTACCTAGTGTAAATCTGAACAGGAAAAAACAGTTTTCTTTGAAATTTTACTGATACTAAAAAAAAAAAGCAAAAATAAAGGGAGGAAACGAAAACGCTCATGCATGCCCATGCGCAGCACACACACACACACACATACACACATACACACACACACACACACACACACACACACACACACACACACTCACATACACAAACCCAGCAAACCCAGCATTGATGTTTTGTAGACCCCATAATGTGAGAACTGTATTCTCTTAAATAATATGTATTCAGAGCTATTTCCTTTTCATGTCAGTGTGGTGTGTGTGTTGATGATCTTCTCTTAATGCCATGATTTCAGAAGTGAGGCAGCCTTTACGTAAGCCCCTTCCTGCATCCCCTTCCACCAAGACTTATTTTCCTTTCCAGAAGTTGATAACTACACTCACCTCACCCCGTGCATTGGTTTCAATACAATGCAGACTGGCTGATGTCTGAGAACAGATGAAAGCGCCGGTCATTTTGGCTTTGGTTGGCCACAGAGAGTGAAAGGAATAAAAACTGTTTTCTCTTTCACTTTTTTGTGTGTTTATGTCAGCCCTGATATGGCCTTTGTGGTTGACTGTGCTGCAAACAACTTGACTTTAAAAAGAAACAAACTTTTTTTTTATGTCAGGAAGGGTTCATATGAAAGTCAACCAGTGAGATTGTTAAGTTGAGGAATTTCATTTGGTCATTGTATTGTCCAAAGTCAGGTGGTTATGGATGCATACTGATGAAGTTTATGCATATAAACTAACGTTTTCTTCTGTTTATCGAATGTGACTTAATTCAAAGCGGTTTAATCATGTTTTTTGTTGTTGTTGTCGTCGCTGTTTTTCTATTTTTGGTTGTGAAATCCTTACAATATTTGCCTGAGGGTTGAACCCCAGTTATGATTTTGTGTGATTCTGAGCCAAGCCAGCGGGAGAGGAGGAGTGGCACTGAGGTCACATAGGATGGAGAACAAGGTGTCACTCCATCCACAACGACAGATGGGTCACTGGGTTTATATGTGCATCTGCTAAGCATGATCCATGTTCACACACTGCTCAAAACTTTGCGTATGACACTAACTTGGCACGGACAAAGTTTAAGCAGCCGAGTCTGTGAGTCGCCTTCTTCTTGTCTGAAACCTACTGTGTGTAAATGGATCTGGTTTGTGTAGAAGAGAAGGTGGATTTTGGAACGGAGAGAAGCCAAGATAAAGACTAAGTTGCTTTTAAACTCTCTTACATTTTCATAGTACACAAAGTTTTATCCAATATGTAAACTGTGCAGGAATATTGATGATATGTAAAACATCTAAATGTGAATTAACACATGATGATTTGATTTATATACACACATCTAAATGTGGATTGACAGATCATGATGTGGTTTATGTGTATCTAAATATGAAATGATAGATAAATGATGAAATGGTTTAATTGTGCATCTAAATGTGAAGTGACAGATCATGGAATGATTTTACATACGCATCTGTAAGTGAAATGACAAATGATAATGATATATTTTTTCTCTGATTTATCTCTACTTGCACCAAAGTGAAAAGCAACAAATAGAAAATGAATCATGGTTGCTAATGTTCAGTGCATGGTTTACATTTTCATTGAAATAAAGGCAACTAGTAGACTGTGATGTGGTTTACGAAACTTTAGATGGTGATACAATTGATAAATATTTCTCAGTTAGAAGTGGAGAAAGAGGTTGTGATCTGGTTAATGAACAATTCACAATGAAAAGTAAAAATGTAGGTCATGATCACAGATACCAGCCCATTGAGAAGTTATAATGAAGATCATGATACAGCTCTAGCGCACTCTCAGAGAATTGATGATGTCAGTATTGATGTGCTATGTGATTCTGAGGATCTTGGTAAATGCAGGTCCTCTATCTTTTTTGTGTGTGATACAAAGACAGCTGGCTTTCATTACGTGGAGTGGGGTTTTGTTTTGTTTGGTTTTTGCATTCATGAGTTGCCTGTTTTGATGTGTGCAGTCCTTTGGTGTTTTTTTCCAACAAAAGTTTTTTTTCCCCTTTTCCTTTATGACTGTTATTCTTTACCCATTCAGGCATTCATGTAGTGAGCGGGAATGCTTTGTCCTTGGTTCACCTGACTGCTAAGAAGTTTACAAAATGTGAACGTTGGTTTGTGGATACAGGCGTGAGGCTTTGACAGCCACAATTGTCCTTGAACAAGGAAGGCCCATCAGGAAAGTAAAATGCGGAAAGAAGAACATGAGATGAACAAGAAGTAAACCATAATGATGTGTTATTCCCTGAGAAATGAGTTTGTGAAGCAGACACAACAGTCTGACAAAATCCATGTGGGTCATGGTGTTGCCGTTGTTCTGATGTTTTGTTCTGAAGATCTCTTGACTACGTTTTGTTTATCTGTGGTGTTGAATTCTTGTGAACCTGCCATTATTTTCCCATTAATTGTTAACCACATTCAATAAATATCTCCATGGAAATTCAGTCTGGTGCTGCTAGTACTTGAATCCTGGGTTTCCTGGCTTAAGCTCAAACACTGATAGGGACAGACTTCGACTGTTGGCTTTTTGACATGCATCCATACATGTTGTTACAGGGCAGTAGCTTGGCATGTGCTCTTGCACATATACACGTCCACACTTGTGACTTCATGCCTCCACTGAGGAACTTGTCCTCATGCATGCACAAGTTTACACATGTTCTCGCCCTTGTGTATGTGTGTGTGTGTGTTTCTTTCTCTGTCTCTGTCTGTCTGTCTCTCGCTCTCTTACTCTCGCTCTCTCTTTCTTCATCTCTCCGTTTCTCTCTTTGTTCCTCCTTTTTATCTCTCTCTCTCTGTCTCTCTCCCCCTCCCCCCTCCCCCTGTAACATTACATTGATATCTTGCAAATGGACTTGTTTCATTGAAATACCTCTCTTTTCATCGAGATGTAATATTCTAGGCATCTGCACAAAACTTACACAACACATTTTTTCCATCACACACACACACGCACACGCACACACACACACACACACACACACACACACTCAGACTGAAACCTTTAGTTGTGCTCAAACAGATACTACAACAACATCCGTGCACATTCTTTCATGCCCACACTTCCTCGTGTGAGCACATGTGCAATTCTATATGCACATACAAGTATACATTTCACATTTTTTAATTTAAAAACAAATTAACTGTGTTAAGGTGAAACTACTTAGGAACACAATGATGCCTTTGTAAGCTTAGGAAGTGTGTATTTCCTGAAAATATTTATCATTAAAAAGATACTAATTCTGAACATGTCTGTGCTTTCATTGTGGTTGTATGTCGCAGCATGCATGCCTGTTAGTCATGGATATGGTGTGATCTTCAAGTGAAAGTGAGAAAGAGACGGAGAGAGACAGAGAGGGATATAGTTCTGTGACAACATCAGTATGTTGACGAGTGCCTTGGTGAATAACCATTTATCAGAGTGAATTCAACTGTGAAAGTTTGGAAGTATGAGCAAATGAGAGATTGTGTAGGCATTGTTTAGATATCTTTCATGGCAGGCTTTTGGTTGAATGCTTTACCCCCAGTTTTATTTTCTTTCCTTGTAAAGTTGGAGTTAAACACACAACAGTTCTGTCACTCAAAATATATAATGCATTCCAAAATTACTGGAACAGCGAAAAATACTGATATGAGACCAACTGCCTTTAACTTTATGACTGGTGAAATCTGGCCTGAAACTTGCCTGGTGTTTATGACTGCTTCAATACGTTTCTTGAAATCCAGTTTGAAATTTGCCCATTTCAACAAGTTCTTATGATTTGTTTCCCCGTTTCTTTAAATCCGGCTTGAAACTTGCCTGTTTAAGCAAATCTTTATGACTGCTTCAATACTTTTCTTGAAATCCAGCTTGAAACTTGTCCATTTCAACAAGTCATTATGACTCTGCTTTTATAGCTTTCCTAAAATCCGGCTGGAAACTTGCCCATGTCAGCGTCTTTATGACCGTGCTTCAATATGTTTCTTGGAATCGTGCTTGACACTCGCCCACTTCAACAAGTCTTGAAGACTGCTCTGAGCAATACACTTCTTGAAACCCAGCTTGAAACTTGCCCCTTTTGACTTGAAACTTGCCCCTTGTGAACAAGTGTTTATGACTCCGCTTGGAGACATTTCG
>CM031598.1:21007007-21012007 GCA_018398815.1 Conus ventricosus
CAATTCGTACCATGCGAGCTGTTTCGTTGTCATCTGGCACCAGCGGCTGTACTTACGGTCCGGAGCCAACACACTCTGGTTGTCCACTTTGCAGTGTTTATTTGACCACATGTGTCTAGTTGAAGATGTAGATTTTTTGCTGTTCAGTCTTGTCTTCTTTTTATCACTCAGTTATTTAAACATTATATAACTGTCTTTCTATATTGGGTATGGTAAGATGACGGAAAAGACTTGTGCTCTCAGTACAGTGTGTTTTAGTTTTGTCAGCCTTTTCAGAATGCCAGTAATTAGTGTGTGGTAAATTTGATGTTTACGATTCATGGACAGTTTGTTTATTGTTGATTTTTTTCCCACGATAGCACATTTGTCCTGCATGTGGTGACAGCCTGAAAAAGCCCTCTGTGGTCGGCTGGACTTAAATACAAAACCAAACAATTACACTGAACTCTCTCTCTCTCTCTCTCTTTCATTGTTATCATTATTATTATTATTATTATTATTATTATTATTATTATTATTATTATTATTATTTTCACCATCATGTTATTATCATTATTGTTATTATTGTTGTTGTTATTATTATTGTTGTAACCTCTTATTGCATGCATCTACATTTATTGCCTTTTCTTATTTTGAATTGTTTACCCTACTCAGGGAGAGGACTGGATCTTTTAAAAAAAAAAGGAAAAAAAAGGACCAGGGCTTATCTATTAACCTCGTAATTAAAGAAGCTTGCCGTCTCTCTCCCTCTGTGTGTGTGTGTGTGTGTGTGTGTGTGTGTGATCTCTCTCTTTCTCTCTCTCTCTCTCTCTGTGCGTGTGTGTAGAGATGGAAAGGGGGGGGGGGGGCAGTAACTATCAAATGAAAACAATTCTAGCAGCCAGTCTGTCACGCTCTTCACGCACACAGCGCCCTCTTTTGACACGCCAGACATGGCAATGGCAGGCTGCACAAAAAAAAGGTCAGAGTTCACCCTGACAACCACCACCACCACCACCACCACAACCACCATCATCCCTGCCACACCTCCTCTCTCCGCCGTCACAGACTTGAGAGTGCCAAATGTAAACAAAACCACGTGACGGGCCACAGTGCGGGTTACCTCGCACGTGCTGACGCGGATATAACGTCCTGCACGTTCCCAACCCGAACTCAGTCACTCGGGAGAGGTCGGCCCAGAAAGTCGAGCGGCCGTCTAAGAAGAGTTTGTAGAGCAACGAACACACACGCTCATACGCAGCAGTGGACGAAGACTTCGCTCATCAAATCTCCGCGCGCCAACGGACAGCGTACGCAAGTCGAGACACGACTCAAGTCACTATAGTGTGTGTGTGGCTGTGTGGCTGTGTGAGAGTGTGTATGCGCGCGCGCGTGCGCGCGTGTGTGCGTTCTGATTGGTCGATTGCTGCATGGTGCGTGCTGATGACATCACAAGCCCGCCTAAACAAAGTGGCAGTTGTGTGTGTTGTCGTCTGCGTTGGCATTCCAAAGCGTGTCAAGTATTGTGCGGAGACGACCGTTCGCAACTGTGCCCCGCAGGAGTCGAAAGAGTGAGTTTTCGGTGGTCAGTGATGATAAGGTGTGAAAGTTTTGTTGTTGTTGTTGTTTATTTGTTTGGTTTTTTTTTTAGTGCTGTGTCGATGTTTCTGATGTGTTTTACTGGTAGTTTGTTTCTTTTGACGTTTTTTTTTTTTTTTTTTTTTCGGTTTGTTTGGTTGGGTTTTGCTCTTTGATCTTCCTCCCCCCCCCCCACCACTTTTTTTTTCTCTTCCCTTTTTGGTTTTTCGTTACCTTTTGTTTGATGTTTTTTTTTTTTTTTGGTGGTGTTTTAATTTTCTGTGTTTATTTCTTTAATCCTAATGATTTTTTTTAAATTCAGAGTTTATTTGTGCATTAGTTGTGGTAATGGTATTGGGACGGCCTGTTTCTATGCATTATTCATTTATGTATTCATTTTTTGATTTATTTATTTATTTACTTTCGGCCTGTTTCTATGCATTATTCATTTATGAATTTATTTATTTATTTACTTTCAGTTTGCTGTTGTTAATCTCTCTCTCTCTCTCTCTCTCTCTCTCTCTTCTCTCTCTCCTCTCTCTCTCTCTCTCTCTCCTCTCTCTCTCTCTGTGTGTGTGTGTGTGTGTGTGTGTGTGGAGAGAGAGAGAGAGAGAGAGAGAGAGAGAGAGAGAGAGAGAGAGAGAGAGAGAGAGACAGACAGACAGACAGACAGACAGACAGACATACTTACTATTATTATTATTAATAATATTATTAATATTATTATTAGTGGTGGTGGTGGTGGTGTTCCACGATCAGGCAACGGTATAATACCTATGCAGTTTTTCGTGATGTGAGAATAAAGGGTGGAAGTATGAACACACGAAAGGTGAGAGGGGGTCTTATGCTTATCAATGACTTGCAGCCATAACTTCCAGGATGTCGGCATAACCATAAGGAGACAATACGAATACACCTCCGTCTGACCTCCACCTAACCATAGTGTGTGTGTGTGTGTGTGGTGTGTGTGTGTGTGTGTGTGTGTGTGTGTGTGTGTGTGTGTTTTCCATTGGTGCCGTTATATTATTAGCAGGGTTTTTGTTTGTTTGCTTTTTTAATTTTTTATATGGCACATGTCATGGCGCGATACATACGTTTTGCCATAGGTATAATTGTAATTATCACAATTACGTGCTGAAGGCTGCCGGTGCGCGGCGAGCGAGTTTGAAGTGTGTGGTGTATGCAGGGGTGAGGGGGATGGAGTTGGGATCGGCTCAGTTGGGGATTCATTTTAGCTGGTCCCACAGGCAGGTTCTCTGGTGCTCGCTGCTGTCCAACGGGCTGCTAACATCTGATAGGGGAGAATGAGGTTACAGCGTTGTTGTTGTTGTTGTTGTTGTTGTTGTTGTCGTGTTGTCGTTGTTTTGATAGATTAGAAAATAAGAACAGCAACAGAATCCAGTACTACGGCGACTCTTCAGACCAGTATGTGACTCACCCTACGTTTATTATTTTTTCATTTTTTATCTATTTATTTATTTCGATTTTATTTCTTTATTTGTTTTTTTTATTTGTGTTGCAAAGCCATTCTCTACGACATAAATCTATTGTTTATAATGTTGTGGTCTGATTTGCAAGTCGGCGTGGGCTTAGAACCCAATCTGTCCACCAGATATATTTTGGTTTGTTGAGGGGGAAAAAAACTGCAACCCTTTTCCCCTAACTTCTCTGTTCCTACCATCCAAAATCTCACCTTTCCAATTCTTGTCCCCCCACCCCATCTCCTTCACCCTCCCCTCTCCCTAAGGGGGAAAAAAACATCAGATGGGGGGGGGGGGGGGGGGGGGGGGGGAAGAAGAAAAAGAGAAAGTAGAGTTTATTGAATTTACTGGTTAAAACGTCCGAGCTGACGCCGTTATGTGACACACTTCGACAAACCCCCAGTATAGGACTTATAGTTCTGCAGGTCGTTGGGACGCATGCGGCAGGAGTGTAGGTGGAAGTTCCTGGCTGCTTCCTTTCTTTCTTTGATAACAAAGCCTTGGCATTTTCTGCCTTAATTGTCACATTCTTTGATCATAATGTTGTCCCCGGCAGTTTTCGCGTTCATCGTCACATTGGTGTGGCTTTAGCACGAGTGAGTGAAGTGACCGTTCGGTCCAGAAGCAGTCTTGTCTTCTTCGTTGTCGTTAGAACCCAAGAGCCTTGCCGCCTGTGTGGTGAGCTGAGGGGTGTATGTGGGGGTGCCGATGATGACAGTCCGGATGCTTTGGGCGATGACTGTGCTGGAGAGCTGCTGGGGAGAGGGGGGGGGGGACTCCGTACATGTGTCAGACTGCTTGTCATCACCGATGACAAAGCAGGAGGCGATGACATCACTCTTAATAAATCTGTGACTTACAGATTAAGTCACATGACCTTAAGCTCTTGTATAAGCCAATCGTTACTCATACTCAATCGTGTGAGTATTTTTGCATGTGTCTCCGCCTTCCCAGCTCCGCTCACCACCACCACCACCCCTCCCCCTCCCGCCCCTACCGATCTCTCTCTCTCTCTCTCTCTCTCTCCTCCCTCTCTCTCTCTCTCTCTCTCTCTCTCTCTTCTCTCTCTCTCTCCATTTCTCCCCCCCCCTCTCTCTTTCTGTGTGTGTGTGTGTGTGTGTGTGTGTGTGTGTGTGTGAGAGAGAGAGAGAGAGAGAGAGAGAGAGAGGAAAGCTCTCTTTGTCTCCCTTTTCCCTCTTCCTCCTCTTCCTCACCCATTTACCTTGTAAAGAAGTCTTCGTCTTGCAGTGTTTGTATTGCCTTCCTCCTCTTCCCTCACCCATTTACCTTGTAAAGAAGTCTTCGTCTTGCAGTGTTTGTATTGCCTACTTGACATTCTCCTCATTGAAGATGTTAACCAAATTGCTGTGAAAACTAACGGAGCCAACTCGATGATGATTTGTTCGATTTCGGTTGATCCAGTTTCGATCTTGTTTCAAACGCGTTCCCGGTTCTAAGGTTAAAGTGCGTAACAGCAGCCTAGTTACTGTAATGAGGTATGATACCTTGAGAGCCTTTTCTGTAGCAGTGAGGGGGGTTCCACACCGCCACCACCCACGTCTCCCCCTCCCCTTTAAACTCCTATTGTTTTGTTTCAACACTGTTGCCCCCCCCCCCCTCCCCCTCCCCTCCTTCCCAGTCATTCCAAACATTATGCAATTTCAGCTTCAATCAGGGTAATGGCCAGGGTTAGAGCGTATCAGTCAGAGGGTTTCAAAGCGATCCATTTCAGTGGTGTAGTTTTTGATACTTTTTACCAGCAGTGCGAGTCTTTGATCAGGCAGCCAGATTGTTCCACGATGTATCTTGAATTACGTATTGGTGGCAGTAAGCTTTAAGATCCGTAGCTGTTAGAAACGAACATGATTGCTGCTATGTGATTGGATCCATTGTTCATGGTTGTCGGGTGACAGTGATAGCATGCCTTCCCTGTGTGTTCTCTCACAGATCCGGGACCCCATG
>CM031598.1:21019507-21037007 GCA_018398815.1 Conus ventricosus
AGTTAAATGGTTGATTTTCTTTCTTTTTTTGTTTGTTGTTAAATATTTGGTTAATGCATTTTGATATGAATTTCCCCCAGGCCATTCTTGCCACTGCTGTTTGGACGGCTGAGGTGGCAGTGGGACTTACAATTCGACCTCTCATTTTGGCCTGCATAATTACGGGCGTTTCACCGTGATCATGTTCCCTTGACCATTAATTATTACGGGCCTGGCTATTTACTGCGATCTACTATCCCTGTCCATTAATTTTGTACGGGCAAAACATTTCACCGTTGATCAGTTTCGTCCGTCCATTAATTTTTAAGCGACAGGATCATGGTTTCTACCAATGAAAAAGACGTAGCGTTTCCGACTTCGTGGTGATCGTGGCTACAACGTTATCTTTATTTCTCAAAAACCAATGCAGTGGGTGGCGTAGACGGACTGGTTTTAGGCTACTCCCCCCCCCCCCTCCCACCATCCCCCATTTCCCCATCCCCCGCTCCTTCCCTCCTTCATCAAGCTCGATCCTCCCTCTCTCTTCCTCTCTCTCTCAATCTCTCTCTCTCTCTCTCTCTCTCTCTCTCTCTCTCTCTCTCTCTCTCCTCCTATTTGCACTCCTCCTATGTTTGTGCACATACACACGCATTCTTTCACAGACCCTTGTCACCCCCCTCCCCTCCCCCCTTCCCCGTCCTCTCTCTCTGTCTGTCTGTCTGTCTGTCTGTCTGTCTCTCTCTCTCTCTCTCTCTCTCTCTCTCCTCTCTCTCTCTCTCTCTCTCTCTCTCTCTGTGTGTCGGGGGGGGATATACGGGTAAATAAGCTATCGCGCGTCCATGTTTAATATTATGCCATCGAGGTTGGTGTTGGCGTGTTGGTGTCGAACGGTAATCTCCCATTTTCCAAAAACAAAACGAAAAAACGGACATGACGTAATTTAACAGATGACTGGATCAAAGGAAAGAGGGGAATGGAGAGGAGGGCAGGGGGAGATGTGGGTGGTGGCGGTGTGGACACCCCCCCCCCCCCCCCACACACACACTGCTACAGAAAAAAAGGCTCTCAGGGTATCATACCCTATCCCAGTAAGTAGGCTGCTGTTACGCACTGTAACCTTAGAACCGGGAAAGCGTTTGAAACAAGATCGAAACTGGATCAAATCGAAATCGAACAAATCGTCATCGAGGTGGCTCCGTTACTTTTCACAGAAATTGTCACCAGTTTAATTAAGCTCAGACGTAATTCATTCATTCTCAGGTGACCCAGAAATGAGATTTGAACCTCGTTGCTCGTGACCCGTCACGAGTCGAACGAAAGAACTAGTCAACCGGAGGGTATATAAGTAAGCGGGTGCTTGAGCGTTGCCCACAGTTTCACAGGGATCTGACTGTCTTTAAATGAAATACGGGTGGCATGTCAGCAGCGAAAAAACAAACAAACCCAATGTGTTTGATTGTTGTCATTTTGACTTGTGTTTAGAGTCAGAATCAGTGCAATCAATGCAGAGTGCGTGCACGTGGAACCGTTACGTGGTCAGTTAAAGTACGTGGTGCAAGTTTTTAACTAATGGGAATCAGTATTTGCCGAGTAACTTTTTGGTTTCTAATGAAACAGCAAGTTTACTTCTTTTTTTTGTCGACGAGGTTTGTGTGCTGAAATGTGTTGCCGTCTCTTTGTTTCAGTCTCTGTCTCTCTGAGTCTCAGTCAGTCTCTGTCTGTCTGTCTGTCTGTCTGCCTCTCTCTCTCTCTCTCTCTCTCTCTCTCTCTCTCTCTCTCTCTCTCTCTCTCAAACACACACACATACATACACACATTCTATCTCTGTCTCTTCCTCTGTCTCTGCCTCTCTCTCTCTCTGCCTCTCTCTCTCTCTCTCTCTCTCTCTCTCTCTCTCTCTCTCTCTCTCTCTCTCTCTCTCTCTCGCACTCACTCAACCCCTCTGTCTCTCTGTCAACAGGCAGTGCCGTCCGACGTCTTCGCTACTACTCGGAAGGAGAAGAGTCAGTGGGTGTGTCGACCCTGACCCGAGGCCCTTTGCCTGACCTTGTGCCCGTCACTCAGGGTCACCGAGAGAGGTCGCTGTCCGCGCCGGATCTGGAGAGCCTCCAGCGGCAGCGCATGGCGGCGCGAGAGGTGGGGCGCGAGCTGCGCAGGATCTCGGACGAGTTCGTGCGCAACCACGAGGCTTTGCGAGATCACCGCCACCATCAGAACCACGGTGCTCTGGTGAGTGAGGGAATGCCGGGATATACACTAACAGTTGTTTGTTGATATGTTTGGTCCTTAGCCTGCTCTGTGCGTCTGTCTGCAAGATGTAAATCACGACTCCATTGACTTAAACAAAATATGGTGGTGGAAAGTTAGGGGATGATATAATGGCGACTCTGTTTTGTTTGTTTGGAGACCCGGATCCAAGAACGGATTTCGGATTGGGTCGACTTTGACGGGGGGTCGGCCTTTCTCGAGTTCTCCTGTCGTTAGTGTTTGTTTCCAGGTTGAATCTGGTTGGAGTTGAGTTGACTGTGATTAGTTGATTGTGGTGTTGTAGTGGGTGGTGGTATTTCTCTCTCTCTCTCTCTCTTCCTCTCTCTCTCCTCTCTTCTCTCTCTCTCTCTCTCTCTCTCTCTCCTCTCTCTGTATGTGTGTGTGTGTGTAATACTACTAGAGTTTGTCATAGAATAGGAGTCTGTAAATACACATGCGTGAGCATGAACGTACCTGCTCTGGGCGAGTGTGCACTTGCAGGTAGCTTTGTGTATGTGTGTGTGTGTGTGTGTGTGTGTGTGTGTGTGTGTGTGTGTGTGTGTGTGTGTGAGAGAGAGAGAGAGAGAGAAAGAGAGAGAGAGAGAGAGTGTGTGTGTGTGTGTGTGTGTGTGTGTGGGGGGGGGGGGGGGGGGTGAGTGTGTGTGTGTGCACACGCTCGCGTGCGCTTTCTGTCTAATTATTCTTCACAGTCGTTAGTTTATCAGCTATGACTGTTTGAGGAATTGGAAGAGCATGAGGTGTGGGTTGAGCACTCTCACCCCCCCCCCCCCCTCCCTTCCCCCTTCTGCCGCTCGTCTCACCTTTCCCTACCCCATTCTCTCCACCTCCCGTCCCCTCTACCCTTCCCCGTTTCATTTTGGAGGACGTCTATGCACATGGTCCATCAACATATGATTGTGTGACCTTCACGTAACGGCGTCGACCTTGTTACCCAAACAGTGTTGACCTTGTTGCCCTAAGACTGTTGACCTTGTTGGCCAAACAGTGTTGATCTTGTTGGCCTAAGACTGTTGACCTTGTTGGCCAAACAGTGCTGACCTTGTTGGCCAAACAGTGCTGACCGTGTTGGCCTAAGACTGTTGACCTTGTTGGCCAAACAGTGTTGACCTTGTCCAAACAGTGTTGACCTTGTTGGCCAAACAGTGTTGACCTTGTTGGCCTAAGACTGTTGACCTTGTTGGCCAAACAGTGTTGACCTTGTTGTTCAAACAGTGTTGACCTTGTTGGCCTAAGACTGTTGACCTTGCTGTCCAAACAGTGTTGACCTTGTTGTCCAAACAGTGTTGACCGTGTTGTCCAAACAGTGTTGACCTTGTTGTCCAAACAGTGTTGACCTTGTTGGCCTAAGACTGTTGACCTTGTTGTCCAAACAGTGTTGACCTTGTTGTCCAAACAGTGTTGACCTTGTTGGCCAAACAGTGTTGACCTTGTTGGCCAAACAGTGTTGGCCTAAGACTGTTGACCGTGTTGTCCAAACAGTGTTGACCTTGTTGTCCAAACAGTGTTGACCTTGTTGGCCAAACAGTGTTGACCTTGTTGGCCAAACAGTGTTGACCTTGTTGCCCTAAGACTGTTGACCGTGTTGTCCAAACAGTGTTGACCTTGTTGGCCTAAGACTGTTGACCGTGTTGTCCAAACGGTGTTGACCTTGTTGGCCGAACAGTGTTGACCTTGTTGTCCAAACAGTGTTGACCCTTGTTGCCCTAAGACTGTTGACCGTGTTGTCCAAACAGTGTTGACCTTGTTGGCCGAACAGTGTTGACCTTGTTGGCCGAACAGTGTTGACCTTGTTGGCCGAACAGTGTTGACCTTGTTGGCTGAACAGTGTTGACTTTGTTGGCCGAACAGTGTTGACCTCGTTGTCCAAACAGTGTTGACCTTGTTGGCCGAACAGTGTTGACCTCGTTGTCCAAACAGTGTTGACCTTGTTCCCCTAACAATGTTGACCTTGTTGCTTAAACAGTGTTGACTTTATTGCCCTAACAATGTTGACCTTTTTGCCCTAACAGAGTTGACCTTGTTGCCCAAACAGATTAACCTTGTTGCCCTAACAGAGTTGACTTTGTTGCCCTAACAGAGTTGACCTTGTTGCCCTAACAGAGTTGACGTTGCCCTAACGGAGGTGACCTTGTTGCCCTAACAGAGTTGCCTTTGTTGCCCTAACAGAGTTGACCTTGTTGCATTTACAGTGTTGACCTTGTTGCCTTAACAATGTTGACCTTGTTGCCCTGACCTCGTTGACCTTGACCTTGTTGTCCTTGCAGGTGGCTCTGCACGCCGAACTGAACGGGGCCGCTGCCTTTTTCCTGACGGGGGTCCGCCGCTTTCTGTACCGAGGCTTCGCGGGCTACTTCCGTCACGTCTTCCACTGGACGCGACAGGCCATGGCAGCCTCCCGGACGCAGCAGACCCGGCCCCGCCGCGACAGCTCAGTCGATCAGCATAGGTGATGGCCTCGACCTCTTCCTCCTCTCTTCCTCTGGCTCGGATCAGGGTGGGTGGAGCTTATGGACAAGGTTGCCCAACCTGAACAGACTAAGGATGACCTGACTCAAAAGGGAACGACTCTGATGCAGTCAGGTGGAGGAACGTCACCTCCAAAGACTGTCGAGCTGTCAGTTCATTCCTGCAGTCACAAATCAGAGACAGCCCTGTCGCCATCTGCACTAGAAAGGACTAGATTTGGTTGGGGTGGGATTGAACCTACTGACCCTGACCCGTCGTCTTGAAACTCGCTGAGACTAGAGGTCCGTGGGGCCCCTTCATCCTTCGCCACAGACGTTTGGGACAGAAGAGTGGCACTGGGGGAGCTGTCTGTCCGGTCTGTTTCATGGACCCTTCCTTTCCATGGAAACGGCAGACCGTTCTGGAATCCGAACCTTTTTTTCCTGGCAGAAGGACCAACGCTTTTTCTTTCTTCTGTTTTGATTATTGTCTTTGAATCACAAATCGTTGAGGAACCATGAGGAACGAGCATGTTTGTACAGCGCATTTTGGGGCCAGAAGCTTGAGGGGAAAATGACAGAGCTTTGACAGAGATTGTGTTGGTGTATGTCTGGGGCCAGGTATTGGTTTTTAAATGAGCATTATCTTTTCATTTAAGCCTTTTTTTTAGGGTTTAGAAACAGGCTGTTGGTTTCTTGTTATACCAAATTCTAGCCATACCCTTTGAGTCGGATAAATATTTGAGCGACAGCAATCATGATGACAAGGAAAGATAATTCTTTTTTTTATGAAACTGAACAAAAGTGGAAGCTCAACACAGAGAGTAACTTGACTGATGCCGATTTGTCGCCAAACGAATGCCATAAAAGCTGGACATACGACCACCCATTCCTCCCCCCCCCAACCCTCAACCCCACTCCCCTCCCTTCCTCGCAAAAAAAAAAAAAAATCAATCACACCCATTTGGGCCAAAAGGGAGACAAGAGTTTTAACTGAACCGAGCACGGGTCCTGAAGACATTGGCCTGGCTTTCCAGTGTTGGCTGGAAGCTAACAAGTGGAGAGATTTCTGAATGGTGCTGTCATATGTTTCAGAACTCGAAGCATCAGTGGACTTAGGATTATCTAGTCAGTGAGGCTCGGAGACTTCTCTTCGGACACGAGTGAAGTATGAGCCTTGAATTTCACGGCTTCTTATTGTATTGGTATGCTGGATTTGACGACAGACAATGTAACCTGATTTGTGGATGTTTTGACATTATTTTCTTCCCATGTTGGGGAAACACAGAGCCCATGAGTCAGAGGTCCCTGATGATAATGAAACATCTGTTGTCAAAGCTTGCTTTGTGTCGCTCACATCAGAGTCGTTTCTATTTCATCATGCAAATGTTCAGTCTTTCTGCGTGCGTGCATGTGTTTGCCTTGGTCTGCGTGTGTGGAGGAGGTGGTGGTGGTGGTAGTGTGTGTGTATGTGTGTGTGTGTGTGTGTGTGTGTGTGTGTGTGTGTGTGTGTGTGCGCGCGCGCGTGCGTGCGTACTTGCGTGTGTGTGTGTGTGTGTGTGTGTGTGTGTGTGTGTGTGTGTGTGCTACACATGTGTGCTTGTTGTACACGGGAGAGAGAGAGAGAGAGAGAGAGAGAGAGAGAGAGAGAGAGAGAGAGAGAGATGAAGTGCGCCAGAGCAATATGTTGAATGTCACCCCTGTCTCTCAATCCTTCTCGCTATCTTTCTGTATCCTGACCAGTCAGAAGGCTGTCATAGTTAAAAGATCATCTCCTCATTAGAGATCAGATCATCTTCTAGTCAAGAGATCCGCGCCGTCCCCTGCCTCTTTCTTCTCGTCAGCCTTTCCTCTGTAGCATCGGTAAAGAGCTCGCCTTTATTAGAATGAATTAACCAATTCATCTCTTAGTAGAAGATCGTTGGTAGAGGTCTTCGAAACCAAATATCAACAGAATAGTCTGTCTGCGTCTGCTAGGACAATGACGTCATCCTCATCCACAGTGAAGCAGGATGTTGGCAATTCAGTGTATTCAGAGGAAAGCAGAGGACATGCGCAAACAATTTCCTGACAGAAAAAGAATAGTGGGTATATTAATAAATCGGGGTTGGGGGTTGGGAGACGGATGGGGAAGGTGGGGGGGGGGGGAGGGGAGGGGGAGAGAGAGAAAGAAAAAAAAAAAACACCTGCCAACAGGACATGTTGAAATTATTGTCCGTCAACAGTAATGTCGTCTGCTGATTTGTCCACGGTGCGTTGCATCTTTCGTGCTTCTTTTGCCGTTCAAGGAAACCAGATGTCACACAGGCTAACTATTCACGGAGGGGCAAAGGGGGAGAGAAAGGAGGGAAAAAGTTCTCTTTACTGAACGGTCCTCACAGCAACTTAACATTCTGCGCATGCGTCACAGCCAGATTTCCTTGTAGCGTGCTAAATACTCAGGTGGAGAAGGAGTGTGTGTGTGTGTGGGGGGGGGGGGGGGGGGGGGGGGGGGGGGGGGGGGGGGGGGGGGGGGGGGGGGGGGGGGGGGGGGGGGGGGGGGGGGGGTGGATGACACGGGAACGACAAGTATTGGAGGAAACATTTCTAATGCCTGGACCTATCCATATATGGTTCCTGTCCGCTTATGGTTTCTCGTCGGGATATATGTCATATCCTCGTAATGGCCTCTTAATAATGGCCTCTTGTTCAAATTGTGTGTGTCCTATCCATTTAATGTTCCTTTGTCAGCTACATGTCCTATACTATTAAATCTTGTTCAGATGTATATCCCATGTCGTTTCCTTTCACCCCTTGCCCGGATAAGTGGCCCCTCCTTCTAGAGCGCATTGTTGCCCCCAGTGTATAATGTCCTGTTGTCTTTTGGCCATATACGTGGCCTCTTCTCCTTGGGGTCCATGGTTACCCAAATGTACAATGTCCTGTGGTCTCTTGTCCAGTCCAGTATGTGCCCTGTGTTCCCCATGCCCTGTTGTCTATCCCATGTTCTCATAGATCGGACCGGGCTCCCTCGGTCTGTGCATGTCGGTTGAACGTCCGTCGATGGCCTTCTGTTGTCTTCTGTCCATCCCGTGTTGTGCTTTGTTTTGATCACTTGATTTTTTTTTTTTTTTGCCGCGAAAGCCTGGCCCCCATGTTGGATGCTATGCAACAGAGTCTGGAGGTCGCACTACATCTCGTGCCACTGAGTCCAGGGTCTGCTGCCACTGCCCTCAGAACCCTGGGCCGTTCTTCGTCTCCTTCCTCTCATTGTCTGTCTGTCTGTCTGTCTGTCTGTCTTTCTCTCTGCCTGTTTGTCCGGAAGAAAAAAAATCAATGTGTCCGTGTGACGTTCAATTCCCCTTCTTTATGAGAACCAGACTGACAAAAAAAGAGTCATTATCTGAAAGAAAAGGATATTTTCTATAGCCCTTTATCCCCACCTTCCCCCATTTGGCCTCCCCTCCCTCCGCCCCACTTCTCTCTTTTTATCTCGCGTACGCGTGAACGCCATCCATTCCTGAACCGAAAGTTGTTTCCACGAGTTTATTTCGATATAGGCATAAAAAGATAAGATTTTTTTTCTGGAAGCAAGTCACTTTGTGTTGAATTAACTGATTGTCCAGCTCCCCCCCCCCCCCTTCTCTTTACCACGGACCGTCCCCCCTCACCTCATTCTACCACCACCCCTCTGCCTGTCCCCATTCTGCATTGTTTTCCCTCTGGTGGTCGTGGCAACAGACTCTGAGGCAGTGTCTTGTATACGTCCCATCTGACAATCTTTTTTGTCATGCTTTTTCTGTGAATATCATCACTATTATCAACATGCCATGCTTGTTTGTACATAAACCTCATAAGTATTCATACGATTGACGGAAGAGTCGCCGCCGATCATTATCACATTTCCTCGCACGTCTTCAGCCATTTTGCTCAACTTTCTCACACATGTAGTTGGTTTTTTTTTTTGTTTTTTTTTGCCTCACACCTGTCTGTTCATAAAGATCTCGAGGTCATTTCTAAATACATGCTGGATTTTGTTGACGTATGTGATTCAGCTGGATTTACCATGAAGATAAAAATGAAGCGTTTGTCTGCCCTTCGTGGCCTGATTCCATTGACAACACCATCCTTTGTAATCCTGCAAGAGACGAGGGTACCTTTGGACCCTGACCGCCCTGTTTGTCTTCAGTTTCCTCACTCGGTGCCATGATGCACTCGCTGTTCCCAGGACGAGGTTTTATGCAATGTTTTTTTTTTTCTTTTCTTTTTTTTTTCTTCTGCGGCTTGTTGCATCACTTGCACGTGCTTGCCATTCCCTTCCCGGCATGCTTGATTGCTTGCCCGCTTGTCGTGCGTGGCTGTGTGGCGGATGTCGACACGCATCGTAGCCAGTTCTGGAACGAAGACTTGGATGGTTCCATCTTTGGCAGCTATTCTCCAACTGAAGTATGCAATCGAGTTTGTTTTGTCAAGTGAGCAGAAAGTTTGATACTTCCCCGCTACCTCCACCCCCCACTCTCCTCCTCCTCCATCTTCACTCCACCCTTCCCTCCTTTCACACACACACACACACACACACACACACACACACACACACACACACACACACACACACACACACAGAGGGTTGTGAGACTGGACGCATTTTACAGGAGGACGGACCACACTTCATTCGCATCGTGTCTGGTAATATTGTGTCCGCACTGCGCATAATATGAATGTGAGCTGGCTTGAACTCGCCAATGACTGTATGCTTTCCATTATTTTTCATGTCCTTACTTGAATGAATGCATTTGGGGAATCTGGTTTCCATAGAAACTGGTTTATGATTGGAAATAAAATCTTAGAATTTTCAATTTGAATTTCTGTGCGGGAGTGGTAAGTTTTCGGTTTTCGGATGGAAAATGAATACCTGATATTAAGAGAATAAAGGCTAGTCCAAGATGTTTGTTCACTCGGATTGTGATGTCTACTTCTGAGCTCTTTATTGCTCCTGTAGACATTGTGTCGGGAGGCCTTCGGTGTCTAGATGTTTATTTTGATAGAAGAAAAAAAAAACCCAATCAAGTCTTGCCTTTGATTAGCTTGTTCTTTGTCTCTGAACATGGCAGGAATGCGACTGTAAGTGATTTGAGTTGAGCCTTTCTTCTGTTTTGTTGATATTGATGCCAGGATCTTTCTGCCTAAGCTTGTTACGTATGCATGAACGGCTTGCAGACCACGTCTGCTTCTCACCTAGCTACATCGTTCATATTATTCTTGTTGACACACTTGGACGGTTTTCCAGATTACCGCTTTTTGATCGTTTTCTTTGCAGTTAAGGTCACGACAGCTGCTTTGAGTCCCCCCCCCCCCCCCCCCACCCCCATTCCTTCACACATTTCTTTGCTGGGGCGCTGCTTGGGTTCCAGTTTAGTTCCAAACTGGGTTTTTGAATCTGAAAGTTGAGGTGTTAATGAAGTAGCCGAATAGTGAACAATGACTTGAAAAGGGATGTTGCCATCTAGCATGGACTGACCTTGATCGCCCGTGCGGAAGGATTTCAGTCTTTGGCCTTGACGGCAACGCACGACCTCATGCATCACCTTGATTGCGTGTATTTCATTTTATGATGTATTCATTGTGAACAATGACGACATTCCGAGACAATCGATTGTAGCGGAGAACTTTTCATTTCCATCTTCTCTCTGGGTTTTTTTTTTTTTTTTTTTTTTTTTAAATTTCTCTCCCACCGCTGGAATGTCAGTATGTAACTGGAACTAGTTCTGAAAATCGATCTGTAGATGGCAACTTTTTTTGTTTTTGTTTTTTGTTTTTTTGCGCTTCATTTCGTCGTATTCAAGTCAATGAATTGTTCCTTTTAGGGGCGTTTTCATCCTTCGTTTTGATTTCCTCTTTGCCAAAACGACTTAGTCTTTATCGTAGTCTTTTTTATCAATTTTGGGGGTTATGATTTTGTTTTCAAACATTCCATTTTTTTGCGCAAAGAAGGGTTATTTTGCGGATGGGTTGGGTGGGGGTTTTGATATCTTACCGGGGCGTTGTTGTTCAGTGCATTTACTTTCACGCTTTTTCAATCTGCTTCTTAAACTTTGCAAAATTTGGGATTTAAAAACGTGATACAAAAATTCAATTTTTTTTTTTGTTTTGAAGAATTTACACTCGTATCTTTCCCACTTTCATGTCTTTTTTAAACCTAACAAACCCCACTCTTTCCAAAATTTACACAGCGAAGAAAGGCAACTCTATCCTGGAAAAAAAGAGAAACTTTATTATTCAAAGTACACAAATGCTTTCACACACCACACACACACACACACCACACACACACACCACACCACACACACACACAAACTTCTCTTGACTCGTAACTGATTATTTTTGTAGAAAATTTTATTTCGTAGCGAGGGGAAAGCAGGGATTTCCCCTTGTAGGTATATAAATTTTTAAAAGGGAAAAAATTTGTTTAAAGGGGTGGGGAAAAAGTGAAACTGACACTAACGCGCACCAAGTAATAAAAAAAAATAAAAATGTGACCTCCAACTACAAAACAAAAACAAGTCTTTGCTCATTTGGGGGTGAATTTTTGAAAATTTTTTTTTTTTTAAAAAATGCAGACTGTTTTTTTTTTTTTATTTATTATGAAAAGAATGTTGGGGGACAACAAGCGGGGAAGCCGAGGCTCTTTGAAACGGGCGACTGTGTTTTCCCGGTCTTTCTGAAAAAACCCCTTTTTTTTTTAAACCCCCTTTCCAGCATATTCTTCCCTTTTTTAACCAAACCTCGATTTCCACCAAAATAAATCTAAAAAAAGAAAAAAAAAAAAAAAAAAAAAATTCCGGTTTTAAAACAAAAAAATTAAGATTTTTTAAGAAGAAGAAAAAAAAAAAACGAAGCCCCAAATGAAACCAAATTAATCCACGTCACATATTTTGGTCGGGCAAGTGTCTGTTTAGTATTCCTATTCGGGGGGAAAGGTAGGGTCAAAAACGGAGGGTTTTAAATTTCCAAAATTGTACCCCCCTGTGACGACGTGAAAGAATTAATTTTGCTCTAGAATTAGAAGTACTGAAGAAGATGATAAATAATAAAATTAAAAATTGTAAGACTGCGGGGCAAGCCCTTTTTTGGGCCCGAGCCCATCAAAAATTGGTTTCTGATGGGTCTCATTTGCCGATTGTTTTAGGCGTTGATTGGATTTTATGGTTGCGCGTGGTTATTTTGGGGCAGTTGAAAGGGTGCGTGGCTTTGTTTTTTATTTTAGTCGAAACGTATAATGGGGGAGTTGCTTTGCCAAAAGTTTTTTTTTTTTTCTTTTTTTGGGTAATTAATTTTTATTTTGTTTTTTTTTTTTTTTCTTCTGGGAAATTGGATTTTTCTATTCTTCCGGGTTGTGAACATTGGGTTTCATACAGAAAAAAAAAAAACAAATTTTTGAAAATAAAATTTGAACAGAATTTATTATGTGTGTGTGTGTGTGTGTGTGTGTGTGTGTGTGTGTGCGTGTGTGTGTGTGGTGTGTGTGTGTGTTGTGTGTGTGTGCGTGCATGTGTGTGTGTGTGTGCTTGCGTGCGCGTACTTGTGCGTGTGTGTACCTCCGTGTACCTGTGCGCGCGTGCGTACGTGAACGTGCGTCGTGCGTGCGCTTGCGCGCGCATGTGTGTATGTGTTTGAAAGAGAGAAATGGGGGTGGGTGGGGTGTACAAATATGATATTCTGTCATATGTATTTGTTGGATCTACAGAAGTGCATGCATGTGTGCACACACACACGCGCGCGCGCGCACACACACACACACACATACACACACACACACACACACACACACACACACACACACACACACACACACCACGTAACACACACCCCACACACCACACACACACACACACACACACACACACGTACACACACTCACACACACGCACGCACGCACGCACGCACACACGCACGCACGCACGCACCACACACACACACACACACACACACACACACACACACACACACACACACACACACACACACACACACCTCTGTAAACTTAAACGTTTACCCTCAACAGAATATTTGTATTTGTACACACACACAACACACCTCTGTAAACTTAAACGTTTACCCTCAACAGAATATTTGTATTTGTATTGCCATTCGTATGTTCTCTGTTTATCTTTCTGTCTGACTGTCTGTCTGTCCCCTCCTCCTCTCTCTCTTCCCACCCCCTCTCTCTCTCTCTCCCTTTCCTCTTTCCCTCTCTCTCTCTCTCTCTCTCTCTCTCTCTCTCTCTCTCTCTCTTTCTGTCCGTCTATCTGTCTGTCTGTCTGTCTCTCTTCTCTTCTGTCCGTCTATCTGTCTGTCTGTCTGTCTGTCTGTCTGTCTCTCTCTCTCTCTCTCTCTCTCTCTCTCTCTCTCTCTCTCTCTCTCTCTCTCATATCAATCTCTATTCGAACGGGGCCACGGAAACAGCATCATAACTATATCTGAATTAAACAGCTTTCTGACCCGCAAACTTACAAACGATACTCTCTCTCTCTCTCTCTCTCTCCCTTCTCTCTCTCTCTCTCTCTCTCTCTCCCGTTCCCCCTCCCCACTCTCTCTTCATGTGTGTGTGTGTGTGGTGTGTGTGTGTGCGCGCGCGCGCACGCGCGCGTGCGAGCGTATTGTAGTATGAACCTTGCACTTAAAACACAACTCAGTTACACTCAGACACTGCACCGTAACCAGCTTCGAATTACTGAGGGGAGTTTAGAAACATTGGAAGAGAGAGAGAGAGAGAGAGAGAGAGAGAGAGGTCTCCTGTATCCAAAGCGAGGCTCCAGCTGAACCACTGCGCAACATTGACACACATCTGGACCAATCAGAAGGCAGATGGAGTTGTCGGTCGTCCGAGTTTTTTTTGTTTTGTTTTTCCTCATGGCGTTCGTTCTCAGTGGCAGCCGAAGCGAACTGCAAAAGCCACTTAGTGATTGATTCTCTCTACTCCCCCCCCCCCCCCCCCTTTCCATTTCTGTCTCTGTCTCTGTCTCTGTTCTCTCTCTCTCTCCTCTCTCTCTCTCTCTCTCTCTCTCTCTCTCTCTCTCTCTCTCTCTCCTCTCTCTCTCTCTCTCTCTCTCTCTCTCTCTCTGTGTCTCTCTTCCACCCTCATCTTTTCAATCAATTCTGCATCAATATTTGAATACTTGGTATATGACTCAACAGAGACTACGGGTGATATAGAACAATGATCTCTCTCTCTCTCTCTCTCTCTCTCTCTCCTCTCTCTCTCTCTCTCTCTCTCTCTCCCCTCTCTCTCTCTCTCTCCGCACGCACGCACGCACGCACGCACTCACGTCGCACACACACACACACACACACACACACACACACACACACACACACACACACACACACACACACACACACACACGAGCGCGCGCGCGCGCCCGCACGCACACACACACACACACACACACACACACACACACACACACACACACACACACACCACACACAACACACACACACACACACGCATGCACGCACGCACGCACTGCGCGCGCGCGTACACACACACACACACACACACACACACACACACACACACACACACACACACACACACACACGCACACACGAGAGAGAGAGAGAGAGAGAGAGAGAGAGAGGGGGGGGAGAGAGAGAGCGCTTTTCTTCTTTACAGCGTCAATAGACCTTTCTTCTTCTTGTTTTTTTTTTTTTGCTACATCATTAGACTTTTATTCTCCCTTTTTTTCCTTCTGTACTATGTAAATAGACCTTTATTCTCCCTTTTTGTCCTTCTGTACAATGTCAATAGACCTTTATTCTCCCTTTTTTCCTTCTGGACAATGTCAATAGACCTTTATTCTCCCTTTTTTCCTTCTGTACAATGTCAATAGACCTTTCTTCTCCTTTTTCCTTCTGTACAACGTCAATAGACCTTTCTTCTCCCTTTTTTCCTTCTGTACAACGTCAATAGACCTTTCTTCTTCCTCCTTTCTTCTGTGCAACTTCAGTAGACCTTTTTTCTTCTATTCAACGTCAACAAACCTTTATTTCTTCCTCTTTTATGTGCAATGTCAATAGACCTTTATTTCTTCCTCCTTTTCTGTGCAATGGCAATAGACCTTTATTTCTTCCTATTTTTTCTGTGCAGTGCCAATAGACCTTTCGTCTTCCTCTTTTTTTCTGTGCAACGTCAATAAGCCTTCCATCTTCCTTTTTTCTTCTTTTCAACGTGAAAAGGCCTTTCTTCTTCCTTCTTCCTTCTTTACAATGTCTATAGGCCTATATGTTTCCTCTTTTCTTCTGTGCTAGGTCACTAGACCTTTATTCTTCCTCTTTTCTTCCGTGCAACGTCAATAGGCTTTTGTTCCTTCTTTTTCTCCTTTACAACGTCCACAGACCTTTCCTTTTCCTCTGTCCTCTGCATAACGTCAGCAGACCTTTCGTCTTCCTCTTGTCCTCTGCATAACGTCAGCAGACCTTTCGTCTTCCTCTTGTTCTCTGTATAACGTCAGCAGACCTTCGTCTTCCTCTTGTCCTCTGTATAACGTCAGCAGACCTTTCGTCTTCCTCTTGTCCTCTGTATAACGTCAGCAGACCTTTCGTCTTCCTCTGTCCTCTGTGTAACGTCAGCAGACCTTTCGTCTTCCTCTTGTCCTCTGTATAACGTCAGCAGACCTTTCGTCTTCCTCTTGTCCTCTGTATAACGTCAGCAGACCTTTCGTCTTCCTCTTGTCCTCTGCATAACGTCAGCAGACCTTTCGTCTTCCTCTTGTTCTCTGTATAACGTCAGCAGACCTTTCGTCTTCCTCTTGTTCTCTGTATAACGTCAGCAGACCTTTCGTCTTCCTCTTCTTGTTCTCTGTATAACGTCAGCAGACCTTTCGTCTTCCTCTTGTCCTCTGTGTAACGTCAGCAGACCTTTCTTTTCCTCTGTCCTTTGTAAAACGTCAACAGACCTTTCTTCTTTCCTTTGTCCTCTGTAAAGCGTCAACAGATCTTTCTTCTCTTTTTTTTGTCCTCTGTACAACCTTAACAGATCTTCTTCTTTTTTGTCCTCTATATAACTTCAACAGTCCTCTCTTCTTCCTTTTGTCCTCTGTACGACTTCAAAAACCTTTCTTCTTCCTTTTGTCCTCTGTACAACTTCAACAGACCTTTCGTCTTCCTTTTGTCCTCTGTACGACTTCAACAGACCTTTCTTCTTCCTTTTGTCCTCTGTACGACTTTAACAGTCCTCTCTTCTTCCTTTGGTCCTCTGTACGACTTCAACAGACCTCTCTTCTTCCTTTTGTCCTCTGTACGACTTCAACAGACCTCTCTTCTTTCCTTTTGTCCTCTGTACGACTTCAACAGACCTCTCTTCTTCCTTTTGTCCTCTGTACGACTTCAACAGTCCTCTCTTCTTCCTTTTGTCCTCTGTACGACTTCAAAAACCTTTCTTCTTTCTTTTGTCCTCTGTACGACTTCAAAAACCTTTCTTCTTTCTTTTGTCCTCTGTACAACTTCAAAAACCTTTCTTCTTCCTTTTGTCCTCTGTACGACTTCAAAACCTTTCTTCTTCCTTTTGTCCTCTGTACGACTTCAAAAACCTTTCTTCTTCCTTTTGTCCTCTGTACGACTTCAAAAAACCTTTCTTCTTCCTTTTGTCCTCTGTACAACCTCGAGAGACCTCTCTTCTTCCTTTTGTCCTCTGTACGACTCAACAGACCTCTCTTCTTCCTTTGTCCTCTGTACGACTTCAACAGACCTTTCGTCTTCCTTTTGTCCTCTGTACGACTTCAAAAACCTCTCTTCTTCCTTTTGTCCTCTGTACGACTTCAACAGACCTCTCTTCTTCCTTTTGTCCTCTGTACGACTTCAACAGACCTTTCTTCTTCCTTTTGTCCTCTGTACGACTTCAACAGACCTCTCTTCTTCCTTTTGTCCTCTGTACGACTTCAACAGACCTCTCTTCTTCCTTTTGTCCTCTGTACGACTTCAAAAACCTCTCTTCTTCCTTTTGTCCTCTGTACGACTTCAACAGACCTCTCTTCTTCCTTTTGTCCTCTGTACGACTTCAAAAACCTCTCTTCTTCCTTTTGTCCTCTGAAACGACTTCAACAGACCTCTCTTCTTCCTTTTGTCCTCTGTACGACTTCAACAGACCTCTCTTCTTCCTTTTGTCCTCTGTACGACTTCAACAGACCTCTCTTCTTCCTTTTGTCCTCTGTACGACTTCAACAGTCCTCTCTTCTTCCTTTTGTCCTCTGTACGACTTCAACAGACCTCTCTTCTTCCTTTTGTCCTCTGTACGACTTCAAAAACCTCTCTTCTTTCTTTGTCCTCTGCACAACCTCGAGAGACCTTTCTTCTTCCTTTTGTCCTCTGTACAACTTCACCAGATCTTTCTTCTTCCTTTCGTACTCTGTAAAGCTTCAACAGATCTTTCTTCTTTTCTTTTGTCCTGTATAACTTTAACAGACCTTTTTTCTTCCTTTTGTCCTGTATATAATGTCAACAACCTTTTTTTTTCCTTTTGTCCTCTGTATTATGCCAGCAGACCATCTTCTTCCTTTTGTCCTCTGCACAACTTCAACAACCTTTTTCTTCCTTTTGCCCTCTGTGTAATGTCAACAGACCTTTCGTCTTTCTTTTGTCCTCTGCACAACTTCAACAAACCTTTTTTCTTCCTTTGTCCGCTATATGTCAACAGACCTGTCTTCTTCCTTTTGTCCTCTATATAATATCAACAGATATTTCTTCTTCCTTTTTAGTCTCTGTGTAATGTCAACAGACCTTTCTCCTTCCTTTTGCCCTGTGAATGTTTGGCGTAATGCCTTGAAAGTGAC
>CM031598.1:21044507-21047007 GCA_018398815.1 Conus ventricosus
ATAACTGGAGAAATGAACGGACAGTCAGTCTTGAAGAAATGTTAATTAATTTTGTGTTTGTTCATTTCTCCAGTTATCATTGCGATGTACAGTGACAGGTACAAGGTATAAAGGGCAAGATTGGAACTTTGGGGGGGGGGGGGGGGGGTTCTCCTTGTTTGTTCTGTGTGCTCTGTGTTGGTGTTTCAGCTAGGCAACACCCGCAATACTGAAGTCAAGGGGCCACAACCACTGAAACAGGTAACTTCCCTTCAAACAGATGTTCCATTTTAGCAGCAGCCTTTCTCTCTTCCTTTCTTCTTCTTTTTTTTTCTTTTTCTTTTTCGATTTCAGCCTATTTCTATTCTTATCTTTCTCTGGCCCTGGAGGCGCGCTCCTCACAACTGAAGGACCTAGTTTCTGACCCTGTGCCAGAAAATGATCAAAGTCTGATGTTTAACATCAGCCATGCTGATGTTAAGGATGTGGCTGGCGTGTCTACTGTGTGTGTGTGTGATGGTCAAGGTGGATCTTTTGTCTCTTGTTCTGTTAGAACTCGATCACAGGAGAAGAGAGAAAAGGGAGATCCAAAACCCCTTCATGTCCCTACCATTCCATAGCTTGACATTACACCGGGAAAAATTGCGCAAATGAAAAAAAGAAGAAAAAAAAGAAGAAAAAAAAAATAGCACACTTTTTCATTTGTTTCCAAAATGCCTGGAAAATGACCTGATCATTGTCATGAGATTGTGCACGTCACAAAGAATGGTGTGCTGTATCGTTTGTTTCCAAAGCAAGATACATTTGTGAAGCAGATTGTGGTTCCCTTGTCATTACGTGACATTGTCCTGTAGACTGCTCATTATTACATGTTTTCAGGTCATTGTGGTGTAAAGCGCACCCTACAACGAGTTTTAGCTTCTTCCTTTTGGCCTGGTGTGAGTGTGCATGTGTCCCGTTATTGTCAGTCTTGTGACTCTTGCCAAAAAACAACCAAACAAACACAAATGCTCATGTTTATTCTGTTTCTGATGCTCATGTAACTGATGTGACGTTTGAGACATAACTGATATTTCATCAGTGAATTGTGTCACCAAGTCTGATATGTGTGTGTCAAATGATCAAATGTCGTGTGTGTCAAATGATCAACTGTCGTGTGTGTCAAATAAACAAATGTCGTGTGTGTCAAATGATTTACCTGTCATACATGTATCTTCGGTGGGTGTTGTACAGGATGGTGGTGTTGATGATGTTGTACTGCCTACCCTGTCAGTTCAAGGTTAAAACATTTGAAGATGTGAATATCAATGACAATCTCACAACGTTTCAAGTCATTCAGTTACGAAAAGTCTTGGAGGACTTTCAAGATATCTTGACAAATAAACCAGGCGTTGTTTCTGGTGTTGAACCCCACAGGATTCAGTGAACTACGGACATTCCTGTGACTGTTAAGCCGTACCCCCTCCCATTTGCAAAAAAAGAAAAACTTTGTTACTTATTCCGTGTATATCATTGATTCATACTATATTACTGCTCTTTTGTTTGTATGATTGCAGAGATAGTTTTGCTCTATGATGTGCTCAAGAGATTTTTGATGGCCTTGGGGGCCTGTGATGGAATAGTCCTTGGGACTTTGCTTATGGTTTAAATAACTTTATTTCAGAAATAAATGAACAGAATACCTTCATTATTAACAGGACGAAAGAGCAACAACAAGTCCTAGGCTTATACTGTGCTCAAATTGACATTTACAATATATTGGCGGTTAAATACATTCACAATATACTAAACATTTCACTTCGTGCTTGGGATTTTTTTTTTTTTACAGGAAACATTGAAAAACAAAAACAAAAACAGACAAAAAACAAACAAACAAACAAACAAAAAAAATGCCGAAAAAGAGACACAGTAGCAGAAAAATAAAATGAATAACATGGAAAATGGGAGGAAGGAGTGGAAACAGCAATCACATCATCAACAACTTTGCTTATGTGTCTGTAGTCACGGTTTTGTTGGTGATGTGTTTTGGTTTTTTTTCACTGAGAAATGAATTGCTGTCCATGAATCGTACACGAAAAGGCATAAATACTATTTATCGTACGCATGATTATTGTTCTGACAGTTAATGTTGATATTGGAATGTGTAATCTAATAATGTTAGTCTTTCAATCTTGCTGACATTGTTGGGTTTTGTTTGACTCAATACTTTCACATAACGGTTATTTGATTTGGATTTTAAAACCTCGCTGTTCTTGTTTACTGTGTACTTGATGTTGTGGTAAAGTTTTGTCTATTTTTTCTTTTTAAATTGGTGACTTTTTTTTTTTGGGGGGGGGGGTCATGGCATGGGGGGAGGGGGGGGGGGGTGTCATGACGGTTGACGTTTTGAACTTGTGACACGAATGCGAGACCATATGTAAACTGTGTTTGAATCCCTAACCTTTTCTTGTCGTTGATTGGACGCTGAGGCACCGTAATTTGTGAGAGAAGCTCACTGTTCTTTAGGACGGGCGTGTTCCCG
>CM031598.1:21052007-21054507 GCA_018398815.1 Conus ventricosus
ACAGGTTGCATCATCAGTGGGAGAAGTAGTGGTTGTGGTAGGGAGGGTGGTCACAGAGTTGGTTTTATGACTGTCGTTGGAGGTCATGGATGGTGTCAGTTTAGTCCAGCAAAGAGACTGTGGGGCTTGGTCACTGTCTCTGTCTTTTTCTGGCAGATGCCCCCGGGGATGGAGATTCCTGAACTGATTTGTGCTGACCCAGGAGTAACGAACGGGGAGACTTCCAAACTAGTCGGGGAACAGAAGAGGAAGAGTGGGGATGGTGGTGGTGGGAGGGAACGATGGGAGAGGGGGGGGGGGAGGGGAAGGGGGACTTTCCTTCTTCAAGGAGAGGGACGGAGGGAAGGAAAGCCGAAGTATAGGGAAAGGCGAAGAGAGAGAGAGAGAAGAGAGAGAGGGGGGGGGGGGGATGGGGGCTCTTAATCAATGTTGACGTGCGCGTGACTTAACAGACAAGGTTTTCTTCGGGTTCTCTGATCTTATGCCCCTTCCTCCATGTCAAGACAGGGGGTCAAGTCAGTGCATTCTGTGCGTGGGTTGGCTGTTCGCACCTAACCCGACGTTTTGCTGTGTGAGAAGACACGTATTGGTGCATTTTGACAGGACGTCGCCATTCAGCCCTTAATTACGCATTTCTGCAAGAAAAAACAATCTGTTATCCTCCCTAATATAGAGTTTCACCGATATCTTTGACTGGATGATTTTAATTTTGGATTCTAATTTTGATGAGTGGTTTCTCGTTCTTTGTTTTCACTGTCCTAAATGTTGTTTGTTTTTTGCCTGAACAAGACCCAAGAGGTCGAAATTTATTGTGTTTTGTCCTGTAATTCTGTTTGTCTGTATCTGTGACGGTATCTAACCGCTTTTCTTTCTAAATCATAATTTTGAATTCATGATGAACTGAAATCGTAGTATGTGGACGAAACCATATTCGCTTTCCGCTCCGCTCCCCCCCTCCCCCCCCCCCCCCCCACACCCACACAACACAACACACACACACACACACACACACACACACACACACACACACACACACACACACACACACACACACACACGCACACATACACAAATGACTGTTACAGACATTGTTCATATGAAAAAATGAATGTTGTTTAGTAAACAGGCTTCATCGATTGATAGCGTGTGCGCGCTTTGAACAGTGTGTTCTTTACGGCGCCCGCTGTGTGTGGATTTAGGACCAGTCTGAAGCCCAGCTGCATAGATTACAAACAGAACTACAAGCCAGTCCCTGTTCATCCCCAGCCGCCCATGTGTCCACTCACGTCCCCCTGTGCTCTGGAATCATAAACATTCAACCGAAGTGTGATTACGTTGTTCATCAATGACGTAATGCATCCAGGTCACACGCACACACACACACACACACACACACACACACACACACACACACACCCCTCTCAAAATATATACGAACAACATCAAAATAGCCACTTCTAAGCCAAGAACAGTGTTAATTGTCGTCAAGGAAACGAACATGTCACACCCAAAACAGCCCCTGGCAATACTAATTCAATGTTGACAACCGAGTATCTGACACCCCCCCCCCCCCCCCCCCCCCCAACGCCTCCCCCCCCCCCATCATCCTTCCTGCCAACCTCTACCCCCAACCCCACCGTCTGACTGTCTTCCCTCGGAAGCCGGATTATCCGTCATCCAAGAACATGCCCATTCATCTACCGATCTCCTACCCCCACCCTCTTCCCTTTAGACCCTGGACTGTTGTGCAAATTGTCTCCCTGTCTTTAGTTCGGAGATTCCATGTTCGATTATTCCCCATGTTTTCGGTAGATGGTCAGATTAAAGTGCTCTGTTAGGGTCATCCCTGTCGACCGTTAGATCTAAATCTTCTCATTGACTGGAACAGGTTCTGAAAAGGCTGTATCTGTCTCCCTTCGTTTGCTACGATGAACTCCCCCGTGGGGATCCCACCTTCTGGACATTCTGTGCTAGTAACGTCCCCTTTTCCTTTCGCTCTCAGTAACTCTGTCTCCTCCTTTGCTGTACTGTCGTCTACTGTCCTTTCTGTCTACCATATCTTTTATCTGTTTTTATCCCACAACCTCTTCCCACAAATTTCTGCACTCAACGAAGTCGGAGTGAACTGACTATACTCTCGAGTATAGTGTGAGTATCCCAATAGGGTAAAACGAGTTCACACGCTACCAGATACTGGAACGCTGAAGAAGAAGATGAAGAAGAAGAAGCTACAATGAACAGCCTCTTATTCATCTATTATCTACACCATAGACCTCACCGGCTCGCGGCTCGCGCGGGCCTCATTATCATGGAGTAGCTAGGGGCCACAAGCTCTCGCGGGAGGCTGAAACAATGGCGGCTGATACGAACAGCGCGACAGACTCGCTCGAAGGCATCCATGATTCCGTCGGCCCTCATTACCTTCCAAAGTACAGCACGCTCTCAAAAACTGTACTTGATCAAGGAAAAAACAAGTTTGCATCCTTGAGGCAGGTCGCTA
>CM031598.1:21062007-21064507 GCA_018398815.1 Conus ventricosus
TTAAGTAAATAAGTAAATACGGGTCGCGCAATATGGTGATATTGCTCTATGACGTAGAACCAATACCTTTAGTATTTACAAAAGATACATCTACGCAGAACCATTATAGTAGCTTCAACCAATCTCTGATGTAGCGATCAGTGAGATGTACGTTGTTTTCATGATGCAGGAACACGTTTTTAGGATACCAAGTTTCCGTGGTTGTAGTTGGTATTGTTCTAGAACGTGATGAAATTTCCTTTGATCAAATCCCGATAGAAAATGTTCAGAAATCTGCAAGGGAGGTAATCTGTGTTTAGAGCTTACGTCCAGCAAGATGAAACAGATGCCGCTTGGGGTATGGGGCATGTCTAAAGCAATTTCGCTTTATCCATCAGCTAAACAATAATCAGAGAGAGAGAGAGAGAGAGAGAGAGAGAGAGAGAGGTGATTTGGTGCGCGTGTAACGCACATAATCTGTGATCGTTATTCTGGAGTGCACTTCAAATCAGATAGTTGACTCTCAAGATATATTTGTTTGAGCCGTAAACTGAAAAAAGGTAACTATTTGCAACGAAAAAACGGGCCTCTCTCTCTCTCTCTCTCTCTCTCTCTCTCTCTTCTCTCTCTCTCTCTCTCTCTCTCTCCTCTCTCTCTCTCCTCTCTCTCTCTCTCTCTGTGTGTGTGTGTGTGTGTGTGTGTGTGTGTGTTGTGTTCCGAATGCTGACTGCAATCTGGGGAGTACTGCCTTATGCATTGTTTTATGTCTTCCTTTGTCATGTTTGAAGATGACATTTGGCAAAGATGTCTGTATTTTGTATGAAAGAAGCGTTTTTTCGCATGTTTTTGTGTGTGGTATTTTTAGTTTTTCATTTCAGCTTCCTCTCGCCAAAAGGCCATATGCATGTGAAAATTGACGATGTGTTTGTGTTTGGCAGCTATGTTTTGACATAATTTTTGGTCATTTCAGAAGATTCTTTTCGAGTATACCCAAGCAAAATATTGTCATCTTCGACTCAAACAAGTGTCAGACAATTCGTCATATTCTTCACCCATCTGCCCCGGAGTTTTTAACCTCTACGTCTTGCGTCAGTGCTTTTCAGAAGGCCTCATGACGTATCTGCAACAGCATCCACAGTGGTGGAACATGCTTCAGTTCAATCCGTAGTGGAATGAAATGTCCCGCCTCCACACAGAAACACTTTTAACATTATTGAATAGCTTAAAGCAACTTTGACAACTTCGGGGCCATTAGCGGCAGACGCAATGATAGATCTAAATTTGGTCATCAATTAGTAATGACTATTTTGACTAAAAATAGTTTACCATAATGAGATAATTGTTATTATGGCGGTGCTGTATTGCTTCTGTTTGCTCACATTTTAATGCATTATATGGAAAGATGTGCCCCCTCCCAGTTTATTTGTTTTCTAACGTTATTAGTTCTGATATGTGAAACTTTCACACTGAAAGCTGCTTGGAGGTGGTAGTTTATTTGTTTTCTAACGTTGTTAGTTCCGATATGTGGAACTTTAACACTGAATGCTGCTTGGAGGTGATGGTAGTTTATTTGTTTTCAAACGTTATTAGTTCTGATATTGGAACTTTCCCACTGAAAGCTGCTTGGAGGTGGTGGTTATTCTTTTACAGCATACATTCTTATTTCATGGCACTAAAAATGAATATGAGGGAAAACTCTATCTTTCCCATCTTGGTAAAGTTAAAAACAAAAAAAAAATTGAATTCATATGTTAAATAATGAATGGACTTTGAAACTCGTGCGCATGCATCAGCCTCGTTTTTTTTTTCTTAAAATGATAAACTGGAACTTGTATTTACGGGGTACGAACTACGACCAAACATTGGTCGCGGCGTAGATATCAACCACTGCACCACAGCCTAAATTTTCATTGCCAAGTCAGTCTTTAAAAAAAGTTTCTTTTTATTGTTTAAGTATTTGTCAGCTAATCTTAGCGAAATGCAATATCTATTGTTTTTTATTTTTTATTTTTTTTGCCATGAAGATTTAAGCATGTCTCATAGTCGATGTTTCTGTTCTGTGCATGTGTGTAGTATTTCAGATTGCTCCGCGGGATCTTTGTGATCCATATTTGCCTATTTTAAAATCTAATTCCTCTAGCAGACGTCGAACACATCGCGTACAAGATCAGAATCTTTTCTCTTAAGGCGCTTTGGTTTATGTTAAACTTATTTTACGTTTACACCATGATGATCATTACTTTAAAAAAAGTTTTCATTGAAACAGCCGACTTTCTGTTCCCACCTTTTTTTTGTTGACGTTTACGGTTACGGTTTGTTGTCTACTGTGCAAAATGTTTGGTAAAGTATTTTTGTTTAATGCTACATTGTTGTTTTCCGCTGTGGTAGTTTTCAGCTACAGTTGTTATTTAGATGGTAGTGGAAGTAAAATATACGTAACAGCAGTAGTGCGTGTGTATGGTTTACAGTTGCTGAGATATATTGACACCCCCCCCCCCCCCCCCCCGCTTCCATTACCAGA
>CM031598.1:21072007-21079507 GCA_018398815.1 Conus ventricosus
GCTTTTTATTTCTCGCTCCTTCCTTCCTCCATCCCTTTCTCTTCGCTCCTCCTTTCTCGTGTTCTTCTTCTTCTTTCCTCTCTCTTTCCTTTTTTCTTTCTTTCTTCTTTCTATTATAATATTGATGATTGCACCCACACCCACACCCCGCCATTTTTTTCTTTTTGTTTCTTACTTCATTCTTCTGTGCTGTGCCCGGAGGGCTGGGTGACAGACAAAAGAGTATTCATGCTTCTTTTTGTGTGTGAAGAAAATTCGTTGGTTCACCTCCTCTCTCTCTCCTCTCTCTTCACTCCTCTCTCTCTCTCTCTCTCTCTCTCTCTCTCCTCTCTCTCTCTCTCTCTCTCACTCTGTGTGTGTGTGTGTGTGTGTGTGAGAGAGAGAGAGAGAGAGAGAGAGAGAGAGCGAGAGAGAGAGAGAGAGAGAGAGAGAGTGTGTGTGTGTGTGTGTGTGTGTGTGCGTGCGTGCGTGCGTGCGTGTGTGTGTGTGTGTGTGTGTGTGTGTGTGTGTGTGTGTGTGTGTGTGTGTGTGTGTGACTGGCTGGAGGCATTATTCAAGGAGTGTTCTGCATATAGATGTAGAGGTGGGCTGTTACTTGCCTCTTCTTCCAGTGCTGTGACCTTTCACCGGGTGAACCCAGTGACCTATAATATCGTATGTCCTTGGTTGAACCCAGCGCGGGATGGGAGCTTGCACCATGCACCGAGACACAGAGAAACAAAGCTGGGATTTCCACGTGCACATTGCCGAGCTCTCAGGCCTGTGCGACCGGCGAATGCCGATGCTTGTTTTCTAACCAATCGCAAGAAATATTACAGAATTTGGCGAATCACAGAGCCCGATAAACTGTATGTATTTACTGAGTCAAGTGAAATCAAATGTCACTGTGTGTGTGTGTGTGTGTGGTGTGTGTGTGTGTGTGTGTGTGTGTGTGTGTGTTGTGCATCTGGATTTGCTATATATTATTATTACTAATATTATTATTATTATCATCGTCATCATCATCATCATCTTCATCATCATTATATATGAATATATCATTATCATTATTATCATTGTTGTTTTGTTGTCGTTGTTGTTCTTGTTATTATATTGTTATTATTGTTGTTGTTGTTGTTACTATTATCATATGCATTCTTGCTATCATTGTTGTTGTTTTTGTTGTAGATGATGATGATGTTGTAGTTGTTATTATTGTTCTAGTTGATGTTCATGTTATTCCTTTTTTGTATACATAGGCCATCTTTTGTTTGATCTTGAAGATTGTGCCAGACGAAACAACTATTTCAGCACCTGTCTGCCTCCTGTCATGCCTCAGAACCAGCCGATTAGGCCCTCCCTTCCGCCATCCTCCCCGATGTCTCTCTCTTCCCTCCTCTTTGTCATTCACTGCCTGTCTGTCCGTCTGTCTGTCTCCCTCCCTCCCTTCTCCCCCCTCTCTGTCTGTCTGTCTGCCTGTCTGTCTCTCTCTCGTATGCAATTGCGTTCATGTTTTGACAAAATTAATTAGTCTTGGGAGTTTTCACATGATTGTTTCTGAAATCAGCTCAGAAGGTTTGATATTCTAGTATTTACTCGTGCTTCCTGAATTTACAATGCTGATCCGCAGTGGCATCACACAAGCACACACACACGCACACGCACATGCACATGCAAGCATGCACGCACGCACGCACGCACGCACGCACGCACGCACGCACGCACGCACACACACACACACACACACATCCGCGTGCGTCTGCACCCACGCACACACACACACACACAACACACACACACACACACACACACACACACACACACACACACACACACACACACACACACACACACACACAACCACACTCGCGCGCGAGCACACACACATATACACAAACACATACACTACTCGTATAATGAGATACGCATACCACACTTCATTTTATTATTGATTTGTTGTGAAATTGATATTTTTCAAATGTAACATGGTTATGTTTAGAATACGGATTTGTGCAAAGCGCATCTTTGGATTCATTGATGCCTTTTTGCTTTTCATATGCTTTGAAAATGATGAAAAGTTACGTTTTTTCATATTTTCAAATTTTTGTGTTTGTCTTGATCTCAGCCGCGCCTTCTTTCCTTTCTCCACCTGCCACTGGCCAAGACAGCAGCAGTGCCCTAACATGACAGCAGCAGTGCCCTAACATGACAGCAGCAGTGCCCTAACATGACAGCAGCAGTGCCCTAACATGACAGCAGCAGTGCCCTAACATGACAGCAGCAGTGCCCTAACATGACACCAGCAGTGCCCTAACATGACAGCAGCAGTGCCCTAACATGACAGCAGCAGTGCCCTAACATGACACCAGCAGTGCCCTAACATGACACCAGCAGTACCCTAACATGACACCAGCAGTGCCTAACATGGCAGCAGCAGTGCCCTAACATGGCAGCAGCAGTGCCCTAACATGACAGCAGCAGTGCCCTAACATGACAGCAGCAGTGCCCTAACATGACAGCAGCAGTGCCCTAACATGACACCAGCAGTGCCCTAACATGGCAGCAGCAGTGCCCTAACATGACACCAGCAGTGCCCTAACATGACAGCAGCAGTGCCCTAACATGACACCAGCAGTGCCCTAACATGACAGCAGCAGTGCCCTAACATGACAGCAGCAGTACCCTAACATGACACAACAGTGCCCTAACATGACACCAGCAGTGCCCTAACATGACAGCAGCAGTACCCTAACATGACACCAGCAGTGCCCTAACATGACACCAGCAGTGCCCTAACATGACACCAGCCAGAAGATGACACTACTGTCACGTACAGCGTCCTCGCCCTGCCACCGTTCCCTGCTCCCACCCCCCATCCCCTCCTCCCTCCCCTAACTTCTCATGCCCTCACGTCTCACTCGCCTGCTCCCCCTCTTTCTCTTTCCTTCCTCCTTCTCTCAGGGAACCACCCTCCTTTCGCCCAGCTGCGTTCTTATCCATCCTCGCCTCGGTATGTATGAAAGCTTCAGGGTTTAATGCTGACATGTTCTTCATATGCGTCACCAACAACGTTGAACAGGATGCTTTGTTTGACATAACATACATGACTTCTTTTCTACTGAACCGACACATCCATTTCCAGATTTTCCAGGAACAGAGCTTTTGGTTTGGAAGTGAGGTGACCGCAGGTGGACAATGAAACAAATTAAAGAAACATTTACTGTTCCGCCCAACGAAAGAGACCAACGAACCACAAGACAAAACACGACGCGTTTCGACCTCTTTGGTCTTCTTCAGGCCAGACAAACAACATTCAAGACAATGAAAACGAGGAACGAGCAGTCACTAATCTCCTCGAACTGGACGTAAAATGGTAGTGGAATGTAAATTCAGCATGTAGTCAAGCATTGTTCTGGGAAGATTGGTGATAGCTGAAACTAGTAAGGCTGTTTCAATTGTCTGTGACTTTATTTGCATGATTAGTGGTCATTAATAATTTTATTTTGTCTTATTTACCTAAATTTGGCAAGGTACAACTGTGAGTGGCGTACGCTAGTCCTTTACCTGCACCTAACCCTGGTAGAATTTGCATTAGATGCTCCCATCTTCACAAAAATGTCACTTAGAATTGCCAGTATATTTAGATCTATATCATTTGATGTAGATTTTATCTGTGTGTAAAGTAATCATCCTAAGTGACCAACATTTCTCTGAAAAGGACAATTTTATTATATTGAAACTATTGTTGAAAATGTTAATCACAATTTACGGCCATTTCAATTCGGCGACATCTTTACCAGTGGAAGGGCCGGAAAGATCTTAGCAATATTTTTGTTCTGCCAAGATTGATAATGCTATGCTTGTACTTGCGCAGAGAATGCAGACGTTAAAGTTTACCATGGACACATTCAGGTACGCACTCACGGACGCATGCACAAACGGACAACTAAAACTGTGTGATTGTGTAGACTCAGTTCTTCACTCATGCGAGTCAATTAATGTTTAAGAAAAAAAAGCCAGGTCAGAGAGAGTGAATCGCATCTATCCATACAGTTTTGTATAGTACTGAAACATGTTGCTTACTTTTGTTCCATAGTTGTACAACCAGTTAAGGAAGATGTTAAAAATCATCATCATCATCATCATCATCATCATGGGGATGCTACTTTAAGGCTGTTATGAGCTGCATCCTGTAGTCTAATTTACCTCTGTTCAGGAGCAGTTATGTCCCTTGATATCTTAATGGAGTGTCCTGTGCGTGCCTGTACCCATCGTCAACACAGCGCAGGCCTCCAAGGGTGGTACAGGACTGCTCTAAAGGCGGGTGTGAAGACAGTGCTTCTCTGGGTCCTCCCCAGCACCTTCGGGTTGTTTCTTTTTCTTCTTTGCCTTAACTAGGCTGACCCTGGAGAAGGTCCAGTGACGGTGAGGAAAGACCCACTGACCACAGGGAAAGTCCTGTTGACAGTGGGAAAGACTACAACTTTGGATTCTCTCTTGAGGGCACATAAGACCGTATGGCGAAAGCTTGGCTGTGTCGGGAGTGGCACTGTCTTCATCTGTCCGTGGGCAGGGGTGGTTGGGTCTGTGGGGTTGTGCTCGGCAGCTGGAGGGTGGTGTTTTTCGCCGGTGGGCTCTGCAGTCATGAAATACGGGCTGGTACACCCATGGGGATGCTACTTTAAGGCTGTTATGAGCTGCATCCTGTAGTCTAATTTACCTCTGTTCAGGAGCAGTTATGTCCCTTGATATCTTAATGGAGTGTCCTGTGCGTGCCTGTACCCATCGTCAACACAGCGCAGGTCTCCAAGGGTGGTACAGGACTGCTCTAAAGGCAGGCGAAGACAGTGCTTCTCTGGGTCCTCCCAGCACCTTCGGATGTTTCTTTTTCTTTTCTTTTTTTTTTCTTTTCTTGTATAGTACTGAAACATGTTGCTTACTTTTGTTCCATAGTTGTAAAACCAGTTAAGGAAGATGTTAAAATCATCATCATCATCATCATCATCATCATCATCATTACTATTACTACTATAACCATAAGATTCCCATCATCGTCATCATCATCGTCATCATCATCATCATTACTATAACTATAAGATTTCCATCATCATCATCATCATCATCATCATCATCGTTATCATCAACTTTATGACAATTGCTACTTTTACCATCAGACCTCCTCTCATACCGATAACACCGAGGTTATCCGTAGTTGTTACTGTTCGTCACTGTGTCTGGCTATATCCAAGACCAAAAAAGCTGTGCCAGTTAAATTGTGTTCATTCATTTCTCCACTTGTTGCTGTGTGCGTATCAGATACATGGTATATGGACGAGGTTGGAACATTTTTTTTTGAGAATATCTTATTGTTTGTTCTGTGTTAGCATTTTCACTACGCAGATTTGTGTCGTAAGCAGCTTTCGTTTGGGGTTATGGGCGTGTAATCATTTCATCATGGGAGCAAGAGTTACCGTACTTGTTCGTTATTTATTGTCAAGTGTACAACCTGCGTTCTGTTGTCAGTGCACATGGTTCATCGTCTGCTTGATCATGGCAGTGGGGTTGTGAGTCTGCACTTGCGTTGCGTGCTGCATAGCTCTCTCTCCCTTCCCCTCTCCTTCCCCTCGCTTCCCAGTCTACTAAATTTTCTGTTGTTTGTTTGGTTGAGTTCTAATATTATTGAAACGTTGATGTTGGTATTGTTATGTGGTTTTTTAACTGTCATGTTTCATTGATATGAATCATATGTTCTGCATGCTTGACGTGTATTTGTGAACTGCAGTTTGTGTTTGGTTGTAATTTGACTATCACCATTATGAGGTGTGCTGTTCTTGAATGATTGCTGTAGGAAACGTCCATTATAAACCGCAAAGAATGCACCTGTTACACACAACTCTTGGTATGTTAAAGTTCCATATATAGAGATCTGGAATGTTACACTCTTCTGTTTTCGTGTGTAAAGTCAGTACGATGACAGACTATAATGATGCAGTGTATTCACATTGTTTGGTGGAGAAGGAAATGAGAGTACAAGCTGATGATGATGACTGTTGGTTGACCGTGTATGAGAGACTGAACTATTACTTCCAGTGTGTGGTTTTGTACAGCTAGGCTGGTCTTGAGAGTGTGCACCACCTAGGGGAGTCTGGTCATGTTACAGTGGTGGTGTAGTGAATGACTCACTGGCTGGTCTGCCTGATGACGTAATGAACATGGTGTAGCCAGCCGAGTCACTGGCCGTCCTTGAACTAACTCTCCTCTCTCTCTCTCTCTCTCTCTCTCTCTCTCTCTCTCTCTCTCTCTCTCTCTCTCTCTCTCTCTCTCTCTCTCTCTCTCTCATGGTTGTTGCCATGTGATTATTGCAGCGTATAAATTTGCTCATATTTGCAAAGGATTACAAAATCGTTGGAGTACCAACTGCAAGGTCGAGCTTTAATACCATCAACAAGATCACTGATCAGAGCTTTAATACCAACAACAAGATCACTGATCAGGGCTTTAATACCAACAACAAGGCCAGTGATGAGAGCTTTAATACCAACAACAAGGCCAGTGATGAGAGCTTTAATACCAACAACAAGGCCAGTGATGAGAGCTTTAATACCAACAACAAGGCCAGTGATGAGAGCTTTAATACCGACTACAATGTCACTGACTACAGCTTTGATACCAACTACAAAGACACTGATCAGGGCTTAAAAACCAACAAAAGGATACACAGGAAAGTGCATACTCCGTCAAGATTGAAGGAGTCTTGGATACGCCAATTCATAAGTGAAAACGAAAGTATTTTCTGTCAAGGGAAGTAATAGCTGGCACTGATTAAAAGAGTTACTTTCCATGGATTTAGTTCAACTGGATATGGACATTGCGAAATGTCAAGGTCTGTATCACTAAAAAGTCTAGTGTTTTGTAGACAATTTTCAGTTTGGAATAAAACTTCACTGCCTTCAAGCTCAATGGAAAATCTGTTATCATCTTGCAGGTTATTATTATTAACAGAGCCAGGATCTGCTGTTTGATCCAGATCAGTACTACAAATCCGCACCAGATTATAATGGGTCAGTCTCTACGAAAATTGGTTGAAATGGGCCAAGAAGTTTGTTTCATTCTTTTACGTAATTTTGCTGACAGACAAAAACAACAATAACCCCCCCCCCCCAATAAATAAATAAACAAACGGACACATATAAAATCATAATCACAAAGTGTAGAGTCTATGTATTGAGAAGTAAACCAAAATTGCGCCGACGTTCAGGAAGATGTAGCAAATTTTCCTTGCACCCAAGTAGAAGTGAGTATTATTATCCGGCATTTGATGACTTTGTCAAGAAGACACTTAGATTTGCAGTGCAGTTATGGGGAATAGGGGAATGGGGGGGGGGGGGGGGAGGGGGGCAGCAACTAGGAGAAAGGTGAGGAGGGGAGGGAAAGGCAGGGGAGAGAATGAGTTAGGTGGAGCTAGTACCAATCAAACCCCAACTTGTTGGCTTTAGTGTTGCGTTCCATACTTTGTTCACT
>CM031598.1:21084507-21104507 GCA_018398815.1 Conus ventricosus
ACCTAACCTTTGAAGTTCCTCATGCCAACTTCCAAGTCCATTCCTTATGAAGTTCCCTTGTATGGCAACTTCCATGGATAGCCTAATCCTTAGAATTCCCTTGCATTTGAACGTTCCAATGATCTAATCCTTAGAGTTAGCCTTCTAGGGACAATGTTCCCAATGGATAGCCAATCCTTCAAGTTGCCTTCCTGAGAATGCCAATCGGAACTACCTTTAAGTGCCTTCTAAGGAGCCTACTTTGAGTGCTCAGAACTTCCATGGATGCCAATCCTTCAAGTTGCCACATTGAAACGTTCCATGCCTATCCTATGAAGTTCCTGCATGGGACACTGTTCCATCGGATAGCCAATCCTTATGAAGTTTGCCTTGCTATGGGACAACTGTTCCAACGGATGCCTAATCCTTATGAGTTCGCCTTGCTTGGCAACTGTTCCCATCGATAGCCTATCCTTTGAAGTTGCCTTGCATGGGACAACTGTTCCCAATAGCTAATCCTTTGAAGCCTTGAGGACAATGCCAATCGATGTAACATCAATGCCTATCATGGGAAAACTGTTCACTGATAGCCAACCTTCAATCGCGCTATGGTAATGTCCCTCAGTGCCAATCTTATGAAGTTCCAATCGAATCCTTTGAAGACATGTCATGGGAACTCAATCGTATAATCATCCTTATGAAATTTGCCCTTCTATGGGACAAGTTCCATGATCTATGTAAGTTCCCATCATGCAACTTTCAATGGCCTATGGATTTCGATCTTCTAGGGACAAGTTCCCATCGGATAGCTAATCCTTTGAAGTGCCTTCTATGGAAAATGTTCCCATCGGACAACTTATGAATTCGCCATGCTATGGAAATTCCATCGGTAAATCCTTATAGTCGCCTTGCTATGGGAAACTGTTCCAATCGATGCCTAACCTTATGAAGTTCCCTTGTATGGGACAACTGTTCCAATCGGATGCCTTACCTTAGAAGTTCGCCAATGGATGCTATTAGAAGTTCCTTGATGAAACTTTCCAATCGATAGCCTAATCTTAGAAGTTCGCCTTGCTATGGGACAACTGTTCCAATCGATGCTAATCCTTTGATTCCTTGCATGGAAGTTCATCGAAGCAATCTTAGTCGCCTTGCTATGGAAACTGTTCCCATTCGGATAGCCAATCCTTATGAAGTTCGCCTTGCTATGGACAACTGTTCCCAATCGGATAGCCTAATCCTTATGAAGTTCGCCTTGCAGGGACACGTTCCCATCGATGCCAATCCTTATGAAGTTCGCTTGCTATGGGAAACTGTTCCCATCGATGCCACCTAAAGTTCGCTTGCTATGGGACAAATGTTCCAGGTAGCTAATCCTTATGAAGTGCCTTGCTATGGGAAAGTTCCTCGGATGCAATTCCTATAAGTGCCTTCTATGAATTTCCAAGGATAGCCTAACTTTCAATGTCGGCCAACTTTCATGCTTGCCATGAAAATTTCAAGGTAGCCTTCTGGAAATCCTTTCAATCGATAGCTAACCATTTAAGTTCGCCTATATTGGGAACTGTTCCCATGGATGCCTACCTAGATTCCTTAAGTCCTTATGGAAATTTCCCAACGGATAGCCTAATCCTTATGAAGTTCGCCTTGCTGGGAAGTTCCCATCCCAGATAGCCTACTTTGAAGTTCGCCTTGATGGGACAACTGTTCCCAATCGGATAGCCTAATCCTTATGAAGTTCGCCTTGATGGGACAATTTCCCAATCGGAGCCTAATCCTTATGAAGTTCGCCTTGCTATGGACAAGTTCCCAATGGATACCTATCCTTATAGTTGCCTTGCTGGGAAGTTCCATCAGGCAATCCTAATCGATATCCTTGAATTGCCCAAGGATTTCCCAATCGGATTAGCCTATTCCTTATGAATTCGCCTTGCTATGGAAGTCTTCCAATCGATGCCTAATCTTAGAATTCGCCATGTGGACTATCCCAAGTGCCTACTATAGTTCCCAATGGATCCAACTATAGTTCGCCTTGCTATGGGACAACTTCCAATCGATAGCCTAACTTATGAAGTTCGCCTTCTATGGACAACTGTTCCCAAGATAGCCTAATCTATGAAGTTCGCCTTGCTATGGGACAATTTCCCATGCAATCTTTAATTCCTTATGAATTGCTCCATGGGACAATCCTTCAAGTGCCTACCAAAGTTCCTCGATGCATTCCTATGAGTGCCTTCCTTGGACAATGTTCCCAAGGTACACACTTTACGTAGCCTTCTATGAGTTCCCATGATGCTATTCCTGAATTGCCATCTATGGAATTCCTTCGATGCTAACATTCTTAGGAAGTTCCCTAGATCAACTTTGGAATTCCCTTGCTATCAAGTTCCAGTGGAATCCTTTCCCTTGGTTGCCTTCCTATGAAGTCCTTATGGAGCATGTTCCCTCATGGGACAACTTTCAATGTGCCTGCCTATGGTCGTGCTAGGCACTGTTCCCAATGGATGCAATCCTTAATTGCCTTGCTATGGGACAACGTCCCCGATAGTAACCTTATGAATTCGCCTTGCTATGGGACAACTGTTCCCAATGGATATGTCCATTTGAATTCGCCTTATGGACAACGTTCCCAATCGGTGTAATCCTTATGAAGTTGCCTTGCTATGGGACAACTGTTCCATCGGATGCCTAATCTTATGGTTCCTGCTATGGAATGTTCCAATCGAATCTAATCCTATAAGTTTGCTTAGGGACATGTTCCCAATCGGATCATCCTATGAAGTTGCCTTGAATACAGTTCCCTATGGACCTTTGCAATGGGCTATCCTTGGATAGTCCATCGGACACTGTTCCATGGTCCTCTTGAAGCACTTCAATCGTCCTAATCTTTGAAGTTGCCCTCTATGGGCCAACGTGCCTAACCTTGAATGCCTCATAACGTCCGCTGCTATCCTGAGTTCCTTGCTTGAACATGACGTTCGCGCTATCCTTGCCAATCGCTGCTATCCTTTCGTCGCTGCTATGCATAATTCCCAATTCTAATGACCTTAAATCCTCTGGCACTATTCCATGGATGCCAACCTTCACGAACTCCTTAATCGCTTGCATGGAAGTTCCCATCGTAGCAATCCTTGAAGTGACCTTGTACGGACTGCCAATCAGAAGCCTATCCTGGAAATTCGCCTATGGAAACTGTTCCTATCGGATGCCTAATATGAATTGTTGCTATGGGAAAGTTCCATGAGCCTATCCTATGAATTGCCTTCTATGAATGTTCCTCGTGCCTACCTTTAGTCGCTTGCTATGGACAACTGTCCCATCGGATAGCCTAACCTTATGAAGCGCTTGCATGCAATGTTCCCAATGGATAGCTAATCTTGAAGTTGCCTTGCTAGGACAACTGTTCCCAATCGGATAGCCTAATCTTATGAATTGCCTTCGGGAAACTGTCCAATGGTAGCCTAATCCTTATGAAGTCTTGCCAATGGATACTTTCCCAATGAAGTTCCCTTGCTATGGCCATTGTTCGAAACGTGCCATCGTTAGAATTGCCTTTATGGCACTTCAATGGAACTTTCCTATAGTTCGCCTTGCTATGGAATGTTCCAATCGATAGCCAATCCTTAATTCGCCTTGCTATGACAACTGTTGCATTAGCCTATCCTTATGAAGTTCGCCTTGATGGGACAACTGTTCCCAATCGGTAGCCTATCCTTATGAAGTTCGCATTGATAGCCAACTTTAATTTGCCTGCTATGGAGAATGTTCCCATCGATAGCCTAATCCTTATAGTTCGCCTTGCTATGACAACTGTTCCCAATCGGATAGCCTTCCTTATGAAGTTGCCTTGCTATGGGACAATGTTCCCATCGGTAATCCTTATAAGTTCGCCTTGCTATGGGAACTGTTCCCAATCGGATAGCCAATCCTTATGAAGTTCGCCTTGTTGGGACAACTGTCCCAATCAGATGCCTAATCCTTATAAGTTCGCTGCTATGGGACAACTGTTCCCATCGGATTGCCTAACCTTATGAAGTTCGCCTTGCTATGGACACTGTTCCCAGTCGGATAGCCTAATCTTATAGTTCGCCTTCTATGGGACAACTGTTCCCAATCGATGCTAATCCTTTGAAGTTCGCCTTGCTATGGGACAACTGTCTCCAGATAGCCTAATCCTTGAATTCCACGGATAGCCTAATCCTATGAAGTTCGCCTTGCTAGGACAACTTCAATGATAGCCTAATCCTTATGAAGTTCGCCTTGCTATGGAATGTTCCCAATGGATAGCATATCCTAATGTGCCTTCTATGGAAATGTTCCATGGGTAGCTAACCTTTGAAGTTCCCTGCTTGGGACAATGTTCCCAATCGATAATCCTTATGAATTCGCCTTGCTATGGGAAACCTGTTCCCAATGGTAGCCATCCTTATGAAGTTCGCCTTGCTATGGGAAACTGTTCCCAATCGATAGCCTAATCCTTATTGCCTTGTATGGGCAATGTTCCAATCATAGCCTATCTTATGAAGTTCGCCTTGCTATGGGACAACGTTCCCAAGAGCCTAATCCTTATGAAGTTCGCCATGGAACAGTCCTAGAGTTGCCTTGCAATGGGCAATGTTCCCTGCGATGCCAATCCTTTCATTGCCTTGAATGGACACTGTCCAATCGGTGCCTAATCCTTATGAGTTCGCCTGGATGGCAACTTCAATCGCGATAGACCTATCCTATGAAGTGCCTTGCTATGAGTCACTGTTGCCAACGTGCCAATCCTAGCAATCCGATTGCTATGGGACACTGTTCCAATCGGATAGCCTAATCCTTTGCCAATTGGACAACTGTTCCCAATCGATTCTAATCCTTTGAAGTTCGCCTGCTCATGGACAACTGTTCCATGGTAGCCTATCTATGAAGTTCGTTCTATGGACACTATTCCCAATGAGTGCCTCTATGAAGTTCGCCTTGATGTTCCAATCGGATGCCTAATCCTTATGTGTTGCCAATCGGTGCCTAATCCTATGAAGTCCTTGAATGGACACTTCCAAGCGATCCTAATCCTAAATCCTTTTAGGACTTCCATGGTACTACCTTTGAAGTCCTTCTTGGAATGTCCTCTGGGAACCTATCCAATGTTCCCTTCTATGAAATCGTTCCATGGGAACCTTCCTATGAGTTCGCCTTATCTATGTTCCCATCGGATGCATATCCTTATGATCGCCTTGTATGAAAGTGTTCCCTTTGATACCAATCTTCGAAGTTGCCTTCTATGGACATCTGTTCCCATGGTAGCCAATCTATGAGTTCGCCTTGCTAGGGAATTTCCAATGGATAGCCTAATCTTATGAAGTTCGCTTGCATGGGACAAGTGTTCCCAATTCGCTGCGAATCCTTATGATTCGCCTAGCTATGAAGTTCCCTTCTAGCCAACTTTCCAATGGTTCGCCTTGCTATGGAAATGCTTCCCATGGATACTATCCTATGAAGTTCGCCTTGCTATGGACAACTGTTCCCAATCGGATAGCCTAATCCTTATGAAGTTCGCCTTGCTATGGGACAACTGTTCCCAATCGGATAGCCTAATCCTTATGAAGCCTTGCTATGGGACAACTGTTCCCAATCGGATAGCCTAATCCTTATGAGTTCGCCTTGCTTGGGACAATGTTCCCAATCGGATACCTAATCCTTATGAAGTTCCCTTGCTATGGGAACTGTTCCCAATAGCCAACTTATAATCCTTGATGGGCCTGTTCAATGGAAACTTTCCCATGGTGCCTTCCTATGAAAGTTGCTTCATCGGACAATGTTCCAATCGAATAGCCTAATCTATGAATTCGCCTTGCAATGGGACAACTGTTCCCAATCGGATAGCTATCCTTAAAAGTTGCTTTGGGACAACTGTTCCCATCGATGCCTAATGCTATGAATTGCCTGCTATGGGACAACTGTTCCCAATCGGATAGCCTAATCCTTATAAGTTCGCCTTGTATGGACAAGTGTTCCCAATCGGATGTACCTTAGAAGTTCGCCTTGCATGGAATGCTCCCAATCGGATAGCCTAATCCTTATATTGCCTTGCTATGACAACTGTTCCAATCGGATAGCCTAATCCTTAGAGTTCGCCTTGCTATGGACAACTGTTCAATCGGATGCTAATCCTTATGAATGTTCCTTGCATGGCAACTTTTCAATCGGATAGCCTATCTTAGAAGTTCCAATCGGATAGCCTAATCCTTATGAAGTTCGCCTTTGCATGTTCAACGATAGCTTTTCAAGGATGCCTTCTATGAAGTTCGCCTGCTATGGACAACTGTTCCATCGGATGCCTAATCCTTATGAAGTTCGCCTTGCTATGGGAATGTTCCCATGGATACCTAATCCTTATGAAGTTCGCTTGCTATGGATGTTGCTCAATGATGCCAGCTAATCCTTATGAAGTTCGCCTTGTAGGGACAACTGTTCCCAATCGGTAGCCTAATCCTTGAAGTTCGCCAATCGGATGCTAATCTTATGAAGTTTGCCTTGCTATGGGAACTTTCCCAATCGAGCCTAATCCTATGAAGTTCGCCTTGCTATGGACAACTGTTCCCATCGATAGCCTATCCTTATGAAGTTGCGTTGCATGGGACAACTGTTCCTATACCTAATCCTTATGAAGTTCGCCTGTGGGAACTGTTCCCAATCGGATAGCCTAATCTTATGAAGTTCGCCTTGCTGGGCAACTGTTCCCAATCGGATGCCTAATCCTTATGAAGTTGCCTTGCTATGGGCAACTTTCCCAATCGGATGCCTAATCCTTATGAAGTTCGCTTCTATGGACAATGTTCCCGTGAACTAATCCTTTAGGCACTGCTGGACACTGCCAATCGAATTGCCTGTATGAATGTTCCTTCATGGACAACTGTTCCCATCATCTAATCCTTATGAAGTTCGCCATCGGGAACTATCCCTATGATAGCTATCTATGAGACGCCTTGCTTGCAACGATCCAATCCTTATGAAGTTCGCCTTGATGGACACTTTCCCAATGGGATAGCTAATCCTAGAAGTTCGCCTTGCATGGAAACCTATCCTAGGTGCCTTCTATGGAAGTTCCCTGTATGGCAACTTTCAATGTGCACCTTATGAAGTTCCCTGTAGGAACTTTCCTATGAGTAGCCTATGCCTTATGAAGTTCGCCTTGCTATGGACAACTTCAATGGTGCCTAATCCCATAATTCCCTGCTGGACCTGTTCCCATCGGTAGCAACTTTAAGTTGCCTCTATGAATGTTCCCTTGTAGGCCAATCTTACAATCGCTTGCTATGAAATTTCCAATCGGAACTACTAGATTCGCCAATCGGATAGCCTAATCCTTATAAGTTTGCTTGCAATGGGACACTGTCCAATCCGATGAATACCTTGTAAGGTACACTGTTACATGGTCCAATCCGAAGTTCCTATGAATTGACTACTTCAATGTTCCTATCTAGACGTTCCTTATGATTCCTTCTATGGAAAGTTCCCAATGATGCCTTCCCTGGAAGTTCCCTTGCATGGGAAACCTAATCCATAAGCCAATCCTTGGAAGTTCGCCTTGATGGGACTGTTCCCATCGGATTGCCTAATCCTTTGAAGTTCGCCTTGCTTGGGACAACTGTTCCCAGTCGGATGCCTAATCCTTATGAAGTTCGCCTTGCTTGGGACAACTGTTCCCAATCAATCCTATAATCCTTGAGGTCCTGCTTCACAACTGTAATCTATACGTTCCTTATGGTTCCAATGTAGCCTAATCCTTATATTGCCTTGTATGGCAACGTTCCCATCGGATGCAATCTTGAATTGTTCCATGGAACAATCTTCAAGGTTCCCTTCTATGAATTCCCATGATGCACTTATCCCATGGATAGCCTAATCCTGAAGTTGCCTTGCATGGGACAACTGTTCCATGGATAGACCTTATAGTCACTTGTATGCAATGGTCCAATCGTATGCTATCCTTGTTGCCTGATGGGACAAGTTTCCAATCGGAAGCCTAATCCTTATGAAGTTCGCCTTGCTATGGGAGAATGTTCCCAATGGATAGCCTAATCCTTATGAAGTTGCCTTTCTAGGAAATGTTCCCGTCGGATAGCCTAATCTTATGAAGTTCGCCTTGCTATGGGACAAGTGTTCCCAATCGTACCTTCTTAAGTTGTGTATGGACAAGTGTTCCCAATCGGATAGCCTATCCTTATGAAGTTGCCTTGCTTGGACAAGTTCCCAATCGGAAGCCTAATCCTTATGAAGTTCGCCTTGCTATGGGTTCCCAATGATAGCCTAGACTATAAGTTCGCCTTGCTTGGGCAATGTTCCCAATCGGATAGCCTAATCCTTTGAAGTTCGCTTGCTATGGACACAGTCCAACGTAGCCTAATCCTTATGAAGTTCGCCTTGCTATGGCAACGTTCCCAATTGATACTAATCCTTATGAATGCTTCCTATGGGAACTTCCAATCGGATAGCCTCTTGAATCGCCATGTAGGGAACGTTCCCAGTGGATGTTCCTTGATGGGCACTTTCCATGGGAAACTTCCTATGATAGCCTTCTATGAAGTTCCCTGTAGGAATCTTGAAGTTCGCCTGCTATGGACAATTCGCCTGGAAGCCCATCGATGAATCCTTATGAATTGCCTTCGATAGGACAATGTTCAAGTAGCCTAATCTATGAATTCGCCTTGCGGGATACTGTTCCCAATGATAGCCTAATCCTTATGTCGCCTTGGAAGTTCCCAATCGTAGCTAATCCTTATGAAGTTCGCCTTGCAAAAGTGTTCCCAATGGATAGCCTAATCCTTATAAGTTCGCCTTGCTATGGGACAACTGTTCCCAATCATAGCCTAATCCTTAAGTTCGTTGCTATGGGACAATGTTCCCATCGGATAGCCAATCCTTATAAGTTCGCCTTGCTATGGGAAACTGTTCCATCGGATAGCCTAATCCTTATGAAGTTCGCCTTGCTTGGGCAACTGTTCCCATCGGATGCCTAATCCTTATGAAGTTCGCCTTGCTATGGGACAACTGTTCCAATCGGATATCCTATGAGTTGCCTTGCTATGGGAAATGTTCCCTTGGGCAATCTTCCATGATCGCCTTCTATGGGAATGTTCCCATGGTAGCTATCTATGGTTCCCTATGAGGCTAACACTGTTCCCATCTGGTACCAAGTTCCAATCGCTGTAGGCAACTTTCAATCGCTTAGGAAACTTCATCCTTGCTATCTTTTCCTGTGAAACCTTATGAAGTTGCCTTTGTTCCTCCTTCGATAGCCAATTTCTTTAGCGCCTTGCAACAGAGTTCAGGTGCCTCCCTATGAGTTCGCTGCTTGGGCAACTGGGTTCGGTGCCTCCATTACTGAGGTTCGCTACTCGCCAACTGGTTCATGCTCTCATCCTGGAGGTTCCTGCTTGCAACCTGGTGGCTTCGTGCCTATCCTAGCTGAGTTCGCTGCCTGCATTCCTGGGGTTAGCCTGCTCTCATAGCGAGGTTAGCTCCTGTTGCCTGCTGGATCAACTTTCCCATGATGCCTAACTTATGAAGTCGCCTCTTGCAACTTGTTCCCAAAAAAAAAAAAAAAAAAAAAAAAAAAAAAAAAAAAAAAAAAAAAAAAAAAAAAAAAAAAAAAAAAAAAAAAAAAAAAAAAAAAAAAAAAAAAAAAAAAAAAAAAAAAAAAAAAAAAAAAAAAAAAAAAAAAAAAAAAAAAAAAAAAAAAAAAAAAAAAAAAAAAAAAAAAAAAAAAAAAAAAAAAAAAAAAAAAAAAAAAAAAAAAAAAAAAAAAAAAAAAAAAAAAAAAAAAAAAAAAAAAAAAAAAAAAAAAAAAAAAAAAAAAAAAAAAAAAAAAAAAAAAAAAAAAAAAAAAAAAAAAAAAAAAAAAAAAAAAAAAAAAAAAAAAAAAAAAAAAAAAAAAAAAAAAAAAAAAAAAAAAAAAAAAAAAAAAAAAAAAAAAAAAAAAAAAAAAAAAAAAAAAAAAAAAAAAAAAAAAAAAAAAAAAAAAAAAAAAAAAAAAAAAAAAAAAAAAAAAAAAAAAAAAAAAAAAAAAAAAAAAAAAAAAAAAAAAAAAAAAAAAAAAAAAAAAAAAAAAAAAAAAAAAAAAAAAAAAAAAAAAAAAAAAAAAAAAAAAAAAAAAAAAAAAAAAAAAAAAAAAAAAAAAAAAAAAAAAAAAAAAAAAAAAAAAAAAAAAAAAAAAAAAAAAAAAAAAAAAAAAAAAAAAAAAAAAAAAAAAAAAAAAAAAAAAAAAAAAAAAAAAAAAAAAAAAAAAAAAAAAAAAAAAAAAAAAAAAAAAAAAAAAAAAAAAAAAAAAAAAAAAAAAAAAAAAAAAAAAAAAAAAAAAAAAAAAAAAAAAAAAAAAAAAAAAAAAAAAAAAAAAAAAAAAAAAAAAAAAAAAAAAAAAAAAAAAAAAAAAAAAAAAAAAAAAAAAAAAAAAAAAAAAAAAAAAAAAAAAAAAAAAAAAAAAAAAAAAAAAAAAAAAAAAAAAAAAAAAAAAAAAAAAAAAAAAAAAAAAAAAAAAAAAAAAAAAAAAAAAAAAAAAAAAAAAAAAAAAAAAAAAAAAAAAAAAAAAAAAAAAAAAAAAAAAAAAAAAAAAAAAAAAAAAAAAAAAAAAAAAAAAAAAAAAAAAAAAAAAAAAAAAAAAAAAAAAAAAAAAAAAAAAAAAAAAAAAAAAAAAAAAAAAAAAAAAAAAAAAAAAAAAAAAAAAAAAAAAAAAAAAAAAAAAAAAAAAAGGGGGGGGGGGGGGGGGGGGGGGGGGGGGGGGGGGGGGGGGGGGGGGGGGGGGGGGGGGGGGGGGGGGGGGGGGGGGGGGGGGGGGGGGGGGGGGGGGGGGGGGGGGGGGGGGGGGGGGGGGGGGGGGGGGGGGGGGGGGGGGGGGGGGGGGGGGGGGGGGGGGGGGGGGGGGGGGGGGGGGGGGGGGGGGGGGGGGGGGGGGGGGGGGGGGGGGGGGGGGGGGGGGGGGGGGGGGGGGGGGGGGGGGGGGGGGGGGGGGGGGGGGGGGGGGGGGGGGGGGGGGGGGGGGGGGGGGGGGGGGGGGGGGGGGGGGGGGGGGGGGGGGGGGGGGGGGGGGGGGGGGGGGGGGGGGGGGGGGGGGGGGGGGGGGGGGGGGGGGGGGGGGGGGGGGGGGGGGGGGGGGGGGGGGGGGGGGGGGGGGGGGGGGGGGGGGGGGGGGGGGGGGGGGGGGGGGGGGGGGGGGGGGGGGGGGGGGGGGGGGGGGGGGGGGGGGGGGGGGGGGGGGGGGGGGGGGGGGGGGGGGGGGGGGGGGGGGGGGGGGGGGGGGGGGGGGGGGGGGGGGGGGGGGGGGGGGGGGGGGGGGGGGGGGGGGGGGGGGGGGGGGGGGGGGGGGGGGGGGGGGGGGGGGGGGGGGGGGGGGGGGGGGGGGGGGGGGGGGGGGGGGGGGGGGGGGGGGGGGGGGGGGGGGGGGGGGGGGGGGGGGGGGGGGGGGGGGGGGGGGGGGGGGGGGGGGGGGGGGGGGGGGGGGGGGGGGGGGGGGGGGGGGGGGGGGGGGGGGGGGGGGGGGGGGGGGGGGGGGGGGGGGGGGGGGGGGGGGGGGGGGGGGGGGGGGGGGGGGGGGGGGGGGGGGGGGGGGGGGGGGGGGGGGGGGGGGGGGGGGGGGGGGGGGGGGGGGGGGGGGGGGGGGGGGGGGGGGGGGGGGGGGGGGGGGGGGGGGGGGGGGGGGGGGGGGGGGGGGGGGGGGGGGGGGGCCTTGCTAGGGATAACTGTTCCCAATCGGATAGCCTAATCCTTATGAAGTTCGCCTTGCTATGGGACAACTGTTCCCAATCGGATAGCCTAATCCTTATGAAGTTCGCCTTGCTATGGGACAACTGTTCCAATCGGATTGCCTAATCCTTATGAAGTTCGCCTTGCTATGGGACAACTGTTCCCAGTCGGATAGCCTAATCCTTATGAAGTTCGCCTTGCTATGGGACAACTGTTCCCAATCGGATAGCCTAATCCTTATGAAGTTCGCCTTGCTATGGGACAACTGTTCCCAATCGGATAGCCTAATCCTTATGAAGTTCGCCAATCGGATAGCCTAATCCTTATGAAGTTCGCCTTGCTATGGGACAACTGTTCCATCGGATAGCCTAATCCTTATGAAGTTCGCCTTTCTATGGGACAACTGTTCCCAATGGGATAGCCTAATCCTTATGAAGTTCGCCTTGCTATGGGACAACTGTTCCCAATGGGATAGCCTAATCCTTAGAAGTTCGCCTTGCTATGGGACAACTGTTCCCAATGGGATAGCCTAATCCTTATGAAGTTCGCCTTGCTATGGTACAAGTGTTCCCAATCGGATAGCCTAATCCTTATGAAGTTCGCCTTGTATGGGACAAGTGTTCCCAATCGGATAGCCTAATCCTTATGAAGTTCGCCTTGCTATGGGAAATGTTCCAATCGGATAGCCTAATCCTTATGAAGTTGCCTTGCTATGGGACAACTGTTCCCAATCGGATAGCCTAATCCTTATGAAGTTCGCCTTGCTATGGGACAAGTGTTCCCAATCGGATAGCCTAATCCTTATGAAGTTCGCCTTGCTATGGGACAAGTGTTCCAATCGGATAGCCTAATCCTTATGAAGTTCGCCTTGCTATGGGACAAGTGTTCCAATCGGATAGCCTAATCCTTATGAAGTTCGCCTTGCTTTGGACAACTGTTCCCAATCGGATAGCCTAATCCTTATGAAGTTCGCCTTGCTAGGGGACAACTGTTCCCAATCGGATAGCCTAATCCTTATGAAGTTCGCCTTGCTATGGGACAACTGTTCCCAATCGGATAGCCTAATCCTTATGAAGTTCGCCTTGCTATGGGACAACTGTTCCAATCGGATAGCCTAATCTTATGAAGTTCGCCTTGCTATGGGACAACTGTTCCAATCGGATAGCTAATCCTTATGAAGTTCGCCTTGCTATGGGACAACTGTTCCCAATCGGATAGCCTAATCCTTATGAAGTTCGCCTTGCTATGGACAAGTGTTCCCAATCGGATAGCCTAATCCTTATGAAGTTCGCCTTGCTATGGGACAACTGTTCCCAATCGGATAGCCTAATCCTTAAAAAGTTCGCCTTGCTATGGGACAACTGTTCCCAATCGGATAGCCTAATGCTTATGAAGTTCGCCTTGCTATGGACAACTGTTCCCAATCGGATAGCCTATCCTTATGAAGTTCGCCTTGCTATGGGACAAGTGTTCCCAATCGGATAGCCTATCCTTATGAAGTTCGCCTTGCTATGGGACAACTGCTCCCAATCGGATAGCCTAATCCTTATGAAGTTCGCCTTGCTATGGGGACAACTGTTCCCAATCGGATAGCCTAATCCTTATGAAGTTCGCCTTGCTATGGGACAACTGTTCCCAATCGGATAGCTAATCCTTATGAAGTTTGCCTTGCTATGGGACAACTGTTCCCAATCGGATAGCCTAATCCTTATGAAGTTCGCCAATCGGATAGCCTAATCCTTATGAAGTTCGCCTTGCTATGGGACAACTGTTTCCAATCGGATAGCCTAATCCTTATGAAGTTCGCCTTGCTATGGGACAACTGTTCCCAATCGGATAGCCTAATCCTTATGAAGTTCGCCTTGCTATGGGACAACTGTTCCCAATCGGATAGCCTAATCCTTATGAAGTTCGCCTTGCTATGGGACAACTGTTGCCAATCGGATAGCCTAATCCTTATGAAGTTCGCCTTGCTATGGGCAACTGTTCCAATGGATAGCCTAATCCTATGAAGTTCGCAATCGGATAGCCTAATCCTTATGAAGTTTGCCTTGCTATGGGACAACTGTTCCCAATCGGATAGCCTAATCCTTATGAAGTTCGCCTTGCTATGGGACAATGTTCCCAATCGGATAGCCTAATCCTTATGAAGTTCGCGTTGCTATGGGACAACTGTTCCCAATCGGATAGCCTAATCCTTATGAAGTTCGCCTTGCTTGGATAACTGTTCCCAATCGGATAGCCTAATCCTTATGAAGTTCGCCTTGCTATGGGACAACTGTTCCAATCGGATAGCCTAATCCTTATGAAGTTCGCCTTGCTATGGGACAACTGTTCCCAATCGGATTGCCTAATCCTTATGAAGTTCGCCTTGCTATGGACAATGTTCCAGTCGGATGCCTAATCCTTATGAGTTCGCCTTGCTATGGGACAACTGTTCCCAATCGGATAGCCTAATCCTTATGAAGTTCGCCTTGTTGGACAACTGTTCCCAATCGGATGCCTAATCCTTATGAATTCGCCAATCGGTAGCCTAATCCTATGAAGTTCGGTTGTATGGGACAACTGTTCCAATCGGATAGCCTAATCCTTATGAAGTTCGCCTGCTATGGGAAATGTTCCCAATGGGATAGCTAATCCTTACGAAGTTCGCCTTGCTATGGGACAACTGTTCCAATGGATAGCTAATCCTTATGAAGTTCGCCTTTCTTGGACAATGTTCCCAATCGATAGCTAATCCTTATGAAGTTCGCCTTGTATGGGACAACTGTTCCAATCGGATAGCTAGCCTATGAAGTTCGCCTTGCTATGGGACACTGTTCCAATGGATGCCTAATCCTTATGAGTTCGCCTTGCTATGGACATGTTCCCAATCGGATAGCCTATCTATGAAGTTGCCTTGCTATGGGACACTGTTCCCAATCGGATAGCCTAATCCTTATGAAGTTCGCCTTGCTATGGGACACTGTTCCCAATCGGATAGCCAACTTACGAAGTTCGCCAATCGGATAGCCTAATCTATGAAGTTGCCTTGCAATGGACAACTGTTCCATCGGAAGCCTAATCCTTATGAGTTCGCCTTGCTTGGGACAGTGTTCCAATCGGATAGCCTAATCCTTATGAAGTTCGCCTTGCTATGGGACAACTGTTCCAATCGACAGCCTAATCCTATGAGTTCGCTTGCTATGGGATAACTGTTCCAATCGGATAGCCTAATCCTATGAAGTTCGCCTTGCTATGGGACAACTGTTCCAATCGGATAGCCTAATCCTTATGAAGTCGCCTTGCTATGGGACAATGTTCCCATCGATTGCCTATCCTTATGAAGTTCGCCTGCTATGGGACAACTGTTCCAGTCGGATAGCCTAATCCTTAGAAGTTCGCCTTGCTATGGACAATGTTCCATCGGATAGCCTAATCCTTATGAAGTTCGCCTTGCTAGGGACAACTGTTCCAATCGGATAGCTAATCCTATAAGTCGCCAATGGATAGCCTAATCCTATGAAGTTCGCCTTGCATGGACAACTGTTCCCAATCGGATAGCTAATCTTATGAAGTTGCTTGCTATGGGACAACTGTTCCCAATGGGATAGCTATCCTTATGAAGTTCGCCTTGCTATGGGACACTGTTCCAATGGGATAGCCTAATCCTTATGAAGTTGCCTTGCTATGGACAATGTTCCCAATGGGATGCCTAATCTTTAAGTTCGCTTGCTATGGTACAAGTGTTCCCAATCGGATACTAATCCTTATGAGTTCGCTTGCTATGGGACAAGTGTTCCCATCGGTAGCCTAATCCTTATGAAGTTCGCCTTGCTATGGGAGAAGTGTTCCATCGGATGCCTAATCCTATGAGTTTGCCTTGTATGGACAGTTCCCAGTCGGATAGCCTAATGCTTATGAAGTTCGCCTTGCTATGGGACAAGTGTTCCCATCGGATAGCTATCCTATGAAGTTCCCTTGCTATGGACAAGTGTTCCCATCGGATAGCCTAATCTTTGAAGTTCGCCTTGCTTGGGACAGTTTCCCAATCGGATAGCTAATCCTTAGAAGTTGCCTTGTATGGGACAATGTTCCAATCGGATAGCTAATCCTTAGAAGTTGCCTTGCTATGGACAACTGTTCCAATCGGATAGCTAATCTATGAAGTCGCCTTGCTATGGGACAACGTCCCAATCGGATAGCCTAACTTATGAAGTTCGCCTTGCTATGGGACAATGTTCCCATTGGATAGCCTAACTATGAAGTTCGCCTTGCTATGGGACAACTGTTCCCAATCGGATAGCCTAATCCTTATGAAGTTCGCCTTGCTATGGACAACTGTTCCCAGTCGATAGCTATTCTTATGAAGTTCGCCTTGCTATGGGACAACTGTTCCAATCGGATAGCCTAATTCTTATGAAGTTCGCTTGCTAGGGACAAGTGTTCCGATCGATAGCCTAATCCTTATGAAGTTCGCCTTGCTATGGGACAATGTTCCCATCGGATAGCCTAATCCTTATGAAGTTCGCCTTGCTATGGGACAAGTGTTCCAATCGGATAGCCTAATCTTATGAGTTCGCCTTGCTATGGTAATGTTCCCATCGGATAGCTAATCTATGAAGTTCGCCTTGCTATGGACAACTGTCCAATCGATAGCCTAATCCTTATGAAGTTCGCTTGCTAGGAAAGTGTTCCAATCGGATAGCTAATCCTTTGAAGTTCGCCTTGCTATGGGACAACTGTCCCAATCGGATAGCCTAATCCTTATGAAGTTCGCCTTGCTATGGGACAAGTGTTCCCAATCGGATAGCCTAATCCTTATGAAGTTCGCCTTGCTATGGGACAACTGTTCCAATCGGATAGCTAATCCTTATGAAGTTCGCCTTGCTATGGGACAACTGTTCCCAATCGGATAGCCTAATCCTTATGAAGTTCGCCTTGCTATGGGACAACTGTTCCAATCGGATAGTCTAATCCTTATGAGTTCGCCTTGCTAGGGACAACTGTTCCAATCGGATAGTCTAATCCTTATGAAGTTCGCCTTGCTATGGGACAACTGTTCCCAATCGGATAGCCTAATCCTTATGAAGTTCGCCTTGCTATGGGACAACTGTTCCCAATCGGATAGCCTAATCCTTATGAAGTTCGCCTTGCTATGGGACAACTGTTCCCAATCGGATAGCCTAATCCTTATGAAGTTCGCCTTGCTATGGGACAAGTGTTCCCAATCGGATAGCATAATCCTTATGAAGTTCGCCTTTGTTCCTCCTTGTCCAGATTCAGCCAGATTTCTTTTCAGCTGCCTCTGCCATAGCCTGGAGGGTTCAGGTGCCTCTGCCATAGCCTGGAGGGTTCAGCTGCCTCTGCCATAGCCTGGAGGGTTCAGGTGCCTCTGCCATAGCCTGGAGGGTTCAGCTACCTCTGCCATAGCCTGGAGGGTTCAGCTGCCTCTGCCATAGCCTGGAGGGTTCAGCTGCCTCTGCCATAGCCTGGAGGGTTCAGCTGCCTCTGCCATAGCCTGGAGGGTTCAGCTGCCTCTGCCATAGCCTGGAGGGTTCAGCTGCCTCTGCCATAGCCTGGAGGGTTCAGCTGCCTCTGCCATAGCCTGGAGGGTTCTAGTCCTCTTCTGAGACCGTAGACTGATGAGCACGTGAACCCTCTTGCTCTCACTTCTGTGGTAACGATTTGGCTTGGAAGCCAAATTCCCTCAAGCTGCTGGCTATACTGACGTATTTTGCAGCCTTGTAGATGTGAGCTTGCTCCATTCCGCTTTCGTGTGGGACAGTGAGTTTGATCAGAATCAGCTGTTTTGCTGACCCTGAGTTGAGTACAGTTCTTGGTCTCGCGCCACTCTTGCTGATGATCTCTGGTTGGCTGTCCCGTTCTGGAAGGTCTGCGGTGCACTCCCATTCACCCACTCCATCCAGTACACCCCGAGTCCATGTTTTTGATGTCACGGCCTCCTGCCGCGTATTATGGTCGTTGCTGGAGCTTCTGGTAGCATAGTGTTTTTCTTGGCAGTGTAAACTTCTTGTGCGATCTCCTTAAGCATTTGGATGTATCCCCATGTATGCCTTCTCCGATTAGTGCTGCTCTGCATGAACTCTGGACACATTCCACTGTCTGTCTGCCGTCTGGACACATTTCACTGTCTGTTTGCCGTGACAGAGTGGACACATAGGACCATCTAATTTCCCCCATTTGACCAGGTTAGAATTCGAGGGCAGGAGGTCATACACAGACCTAAGGATGAAGCTGATCTTAAGAGGTGCCTTGTGCCATATTTCATCCCAGCTGAAATTTCGTTGATTTGCGTTTTCCCACGTAGTCCACAGCCCAAGCTGGCCTTGCTGGACTGCCTCTGGATTCTCTTGGCATGCTCTCCTGTCTTCAGCTTCTCTATCGCCATATCTCTCTTTGCTTTCCATTTTGCCTTTGACTATTACTTTATGTCTGTCAACCCCAGTCCCTGCCTGTTTTTTTTTTTCATGTCCTATTACTTCCTCGATTTTGTAGTGCTCTTTTGCCATGTCCACTACCCTCTGAACTGTCAATTTTCGTCGAGTCCCTAGCTTGGTCTGGGTTGATCCCACAACCTAGTCTCTGGAGTCCTGAAGCATGGTTAGTAACCGTGCTTCACCCACTTTGTGCTCTTGCAGGATGGATTTCAGGAGTCGCTCAAGCTCAGCCTGGCGGCAGAGAGCCATGTCAGTGAGAGCAGCAGTGACAACAAACCATTTCCTTGTGTACCTGTTGATTTTGGCCTCCATTGGTTTTTCAAAGCCAGTGCTGATATCACATATCAGCAGTGGCCAGAAGAGCTTCGGGATCATCATGAACTGCTCGCACCAGACTCTGGATGTACGAAGGAGGCCACACTGGTCGATTATCTGCAGGCTTTCTTCTGCCTTTTGCTTGGTTTCCTTTACCCTCGTTGTGTCTGTTAAGGATTCATCATATTTCCTTCAATGGCCTTTGATTGGTTCTTCTGTTTCTGTAAAACTTATATCATGTTTTTGACTGGTTCTTCTCTTTCTGTTAAACTTATATTCTGTGTGTTCTAGATTCTTTTCGTCAAAAGAAAGAAAGAAAATATGAATGAATGAATGAAGAGAAAAATCTGTTGAGCTGTGATTTGTCAGCTTGAGGATTTTTGCATCAGCGCAGACGCGCCTGCGTTCTCGCACACACTCATATAAACTGACTTAAGGGAAATGACATTTAAAGAAAAAAGAAAGACGGGAGGAACTGTTTGAGATTCAGTGGCTAGATTCCAGATTTCGGCGGGTGAGCGGGAGATTTGTCCCCTGGCGTGCTGTTTGGCACCAAAAGAAATGGAAAAGGTATCCAGGGCACCTGAGGGGACTTTGCACTTGACACGATAAGAAATTGGCGAGGATTAGAATGATGTGTTCCCGCTGAATGCTGACACCATTATCATCCGGCCATTTCAACGTGTTTCCGTGGAAAGGGGTAGAGAAGCTGGTCAACAGGTGTCCTGCAAGAGCATGGACAGACAGCTGTGCATATTCTGCATTTCTCTGGGCAGACCCATCGTACATCTCTTTGTGTAGACCCATTGTACATCTCTCTGTGTGGACCCATTCTGATTCTCTTTTGAGCGATCCAGTCTTTCGCATCCTGTGTGTAGACCCAGTCAACATCGCTTTGTGTAAATCCATTCCACATTCTCTGTTCAGACCATTCTGTAACGCTCTGTGTAGACCATCCATGATACACCGTTCATTGAAGACCCATTTTGCATCCTGTGTGTAGTCCCATTTTATATCCCCTGTCGTCCATGCTGCATTCTGCCGTGTTCCACCTGGTCTATGGTGCGGCACTGGATATACTTAGCTGAACGTGTTAAGATGGACCGAGAAATCTACTCTGAAGATTCAGGGGGACCCACAATTTTTCCTTCTTTATATCTCCCTTCCAGTTTTCTTGTCTTTGATTCATCTCGTCGGTTACCATTGAACGTCAGAGGAAAAACCTAAACCACCTTGATCCCACACCATTGCCAGTGCCACCTACAAAACGAGTTTGATTCTCATGTCAACTGCAAATCAGAAAACGGCCATGCTTTAATTACTATGGACCCCTATCCACCCCTTATAAAAGACTTTGGGTCCACACTTTCCTCCTCCCTGTGAACAAAATAAAACGAAAACACAACTTTGGTTCCACACAATAAGTACTGTCCTTCTTCCCCGAAACAAAAACAAAACAAAACGTCTTTTGTTCCACTCTCTAAGGACTGTGGCACCACCTGTCTCTCCCTTCCCCGGAAAAAAAAAACGACTTTCGTTCCAGTA
>CM031598.1:21107007-21109507 GCA_018398815.1 Conus ventricosus
AGGGTGCAAAACAAAGGTAGCACAGATACAGCTCTGTCCTTCTTCTCGCAACAATACGTGGTGCATAACAAGGCCAACACGGCTTTAACTCTGACCTTAAAAAATACGTGAGGCAGAACAACGGTAACAGAGGTATAACTCTGTCCATCTTTACAACAGTACGTGGTGCCCAACAAAAGTAATACGGGTATAACTGTCCATTTTTACCAACAGTACGTGATGCAGAACAAAGGTGACACAGGTGTAACTCTGTCCATCTTTACCAACAGTACGTGATGCAGAACAAAGGTGACACAGGTGTAACTCTGTCCATCTTTACCAACAGTACGTGATGCAGAACAAAGGTGACACAGGTGTAACTCTGTCCATCTTTACCAACAGTACGTGATGCAGAACAAAGGTGACACAGATGTAACTCTGTCCATCTTTACCAACAGTAGGTGATGCAGAACAAAGGTGACACAGGTGTAACTCTGTCCATCTTTACCAACAGTACGTAATGCAGAACAAAGGTGACACAGGTGTAACTCTGTCCATCTTTACTAACAATACGTGGTGCACACCAAAGGTAACACGGTGTTCATGTAGTGCTTATATACACATGTGTGTGTTCGTGTGTGTATGTGTGTGTGTGTGTGCGTGTGTGTGTGTGTGTGTGTGTGTGTGTGTGTGTGTGTGTGTGTGTGTGTGTGTGTGTGTGTGTGTGTGTGTGTGTGTGTGCACTCATCATAGAGGTCATTTGGTGTCGTTATTAGAAAGAATGACAAGGTGAATGTCTTATGTATCAATGTCTTTATTTCTTTTTGAAGTTATAACTATTGGAATTACTATACATAGCTCTTTGTATCAATATAATGCCTATGTAAACTAGTGTTATAAATCAACTTTGCTCATAGAAATGATGATAGCATTTACTGATTCACCAGCTACTGGTTGCTAAATAGTCTTATTACCAGTATTGTCGAATCCATGCTTGATTATCAAAGTGCAGTGTCCAATGCTGTTCCTGGAATAGGTACCTTTATTTAACTTTCACCTTTACTTTCATTGTTATTCCTTTCTATTGATATGTGCATATTTGTGCTTTGCATCTGCATATTTGTGCTTTGCATCTGCATATTTGTGCTTTGCATCTGCATATTTGTGCTTTGCATCTGCATATTTGTGCTTTGCATCTGCATATTTGTGCTTTGCATCTGTCTTGTAAAAAACGAAAAGCTGTTCAATAAAAACAAACAAACAAAGGTAACACGGGTATAACTATGTCCATCTTTACCAACAGTACATGGCGCACAACAAAGGTAACACGGGTATAACTATGTCCATCTTTGCCAACAGTACATGGCGCACAACAAAGGTAACACGGGTATAACTATGTCCATCTTTACCAACAGTACATGGCGCACAACAAAGGTAACACAGGTGTAACTGCCCTCATCAACAACACGTGGTGTACAATCAAGGTAGCAAATGTATAACCCTGTCCTTCTACCTCAAGTATAACGCTGTCCTTCCTCACCAAACAGAACAAAATAAAAACAGTGGGTTGACTGCAGCGGGGAAACAGAGCAATGACAGAATTATTGCGCCGCTAAACAAAAGAATAAACGAAGTACACCACAAACACAACACGTTTCTGTTTTCGCTCTTGCAAAGGTAACACAGGATACCTCTTGTCGTTGCTCACTAACCAAATGTCTTTTTTTCTCTCCAAGCCCCAACACGGAACAAACTACTCCTGTCTCTCAGATATCCAGTTTCCCCCACTAAATAAAAGACAAGCCTAAAAACAACGTCTCCGTACCCCCGTGATGAGTCATAAATATATATCTCTCTCTCTATCTCTCCATCTATCTCTATGGTATTTACATAGTTTCATGTATATATTGTATGGGTAGGGCTAGGATTGTTTGTTGTTACGTGTGTTTCATTGCACATGTGAAGTATTAGATAATGATTGACAATATGTCGTTAAGGCATCATTGAATTCCGTAAAGCGCTGTCAGTAAGTATCTAGAACGTACGCTAGACGATATTCGATATCATCAATACGTGATGCAAGACACAGGCCCAGGAACCACAGGTACAAATCGCTCCTTCGTCACTAACAATATTTACAGCAGAATAAAGGGACACGACTTGCTTGTAATATAGTTCATTCGATGTTGGTGGGTTTCTTTTGTTTTAGACAACTTATCAGGAAAGGATATCCTGGAAAAAGAGCTTCGTTCTAGATACAACCAGCAATAGTCATTTAAAGGCTTTCTGCACCTTCTCTTTCACAATTGTTTCAGCTTTATATATGAATGACTGTTTTTAAAGTAGAGGAAGAAAAAAAAAGGAAACCGTTTCTCTGTGCATAAGAAAGGAAAAATAGATGTGTATCGGTGCGTGTTCGCGGTGGCGGGATTGTGTGTGAAGGAGGAGGAGGAGGAGGGGGGCGGGGGGGGGGGGGGGGGGGGGGGCGGAGAGCAGAGAGGGGGCATGATGAGTCGTGAGT
>CM031598.1:21114507-21127007 GCA_018398815.1 Conus ventricosus
AGACCTACCGCTTTGAACGGACAAACAACCAAAGCCAGAAAGCCAGTGTAGCAATAGACCTACCGCTTTGAACGGAAACAAACAAACCAAAGCCAGAAAGCCGTGTAGCAATAGACCTACCGCTTGAACGGAACAAACAAACCAAAGCCAGAAAGCCGTGTAGCAATAGACCTACCGCTTTGAACGGAACAAACAAACCAAAGCCAGAATGCCGTGTAGCAATAGACCTACCGCTTTGAACGGAACAAACAAACCAAAGCCAGAAAGCCGTGTAGCAATAGACCTACCGCTTTGAACGGAACAAACAAACCAAGCCAGAAGCCGTTGTAGCAATAGTACCTACCGCTTTGAACGGAACAAACAAACCAAAGCCAGAAAGCCGTGTAGCAATAGACCTACCGCTTTGAACGGAACAAACAAACCAAAGCCAGAAAGCCGTTTGTAGCAATAGACCTACCGCTTTGAACGGAACAAACAAACCAAGCCAGAAAGCCGTGTAGCAATAGACCTACCGCTTTGAAACGGAACAAACAAACCAAAGCCAGAAAGCCGTGTAGCAATAGACCTACCGCTTGAACGGAACAAACAAACCAAAGCCAGAAAGCCGTGTAGCAATAGACCTACCGCTTTGAACGGAACAAACAAAACCAAAGCCAGAAAGCGTGTAGCATAGACCTACCGCTTTGAACGGAACAAACAAACCAAAGCCAGAAAGCCGTGTAGCAATAGACCTACCGCTTTGAACGGAACAAACAAACCAAAGCCAGAAAGCCGTGTAGCAATAGACCTACCGCTTTGAACGGAACAAACAAACCAAAGCCAGAAAGCCGTGTAGCAATAGACCTACCGCTTTGAACGGAACAACAAACAAAGCCAGAAAGCCGTTGTAGCAATAGACCTACCGCTTTGAACGGAACAAACAAAAACCAAAGCCAGAAAGCCGTGTAGCAATAGACCTACCGCTTTGAACGGAACAAACAAACCAAAGCCAGAAAGCCGTGTAGCAATAGACCTACCGCTTTGAACGGAACAAACAAACCAAAGCCAGAAAGCCGTGTAGCAATAGACCTACGCTTTGAACGGAACAAACAAACCAAAGCCAGAAAGCCGTTTGTAGCAATAGACCTACCGCTTTGAACGGAACAAACAAACCAAATGCCAGAAAGCCGTTGTAGCAATAGACCTACCGCTTTGAACGGAACAAACAAACCAAAGCCAGAAGCCGTGTAGCAATAGACCTACCGCTTTGAACGGAACAAACAAACCAAAGCCAGAAAGCCGTGTAGCAATAGACCTACCGCTTGAACGGAACAAACAAACCAAAGCCAGAAGCCGTGTAGTGCAATAGACCTACCGCTTTGAACGGAACAAACAAACCAAAGCCAGAAAGACGTGTAGCAATAGACCTACCGCTTTGAACGGAACAAACAAACCAAAGCCAGAAAGCCGTGTAGCATAGACCTACCGCTTTGAACGGAACAAACAAACCAAAGCCAGAAAGCCGTGTAGCAATAGACCTACCGCTTTGAACGGAACAAACAACCAAGCCAGAAAGCCGTGTAGCAATAGACCTACCGCTTTGAACGGAACAAACAAACCAAAGCCAGAAAGCCGTTGTAGCAATAGACCTACCGCTTTGAACGGAACAAACAAACAAAGCCAGAAAGCCGTGTAGCAATAGACCTACCGCTTTGAACGGAACAAACAAACCAAAGCCAGAAGCCGTGTAGCAATAGACCTACCGCTTTGAACGGAACAAACAAACCAAAGCCAGAAAGCGTGTAGCAATAAGACCTACCGCTTTGAACGGAACAAACAAACCAAAGCCAGAAAGCCGTTGTAGCAATAGACCTACCGCTTTGAACGGAACAAACAAACCAAAGCCAGAAAGCCGTGTAGCAATGAGACCTACCGCTTTGAACGGAACAAACAAACCAAAGCCAGAAAGCCGTGTAGCAATAGACTACCGCTTTGAACGGAACAAACAAACCAAAGCCAGAAAGCCGTGTAGCAATAGACCTACCGCTTTGAACGGAACAAACAAACCAAAGCCAGAAAGCCGTGTAGCAATAGACCTACCGCTTTGAACGGAACAAACAAACCAAAGCCAGAAAGCCGTGTAGCAATAGACCTACCGCTTTGAACGGAACAAACAAACCAAAGCCAGAAAGCCGTGTAGCAATAGACCTACCGCTTTGAACGGAACAAACAAACCAAAGCCAGAAAGCCGTGTAGCATAGACCTACCGCTTTGAACGGAACAAACAAACCAAAGCCAGAAAGCCGTGTAGCAATAGACCTACGCTTTGAACGGAACAAACAACCAAAGCCAGAAAGCCGTGTAGCATAGACCTACCGCTTTGAACGGAACAACAAACCAAAGCCAGAAAGCCGTGTAGCAATAGACCTACCGCTTTGAACGGAACAAACAAACCAAAGCCAGAAAGCCGTGTAGCAATAGACCTACCGCTTTGAACGGAACAAACAAACCAAAGCCAGAAGCCGTGTAGCAATAGACCTACCGCTTGAACGGAACAAACAAACCAAAGCCAGAAAGCCGTGTAGCAATAGACCTACCGCTTGAACGGAACAAACAAACCAAAGCCAGGAAAGCCGTGTTGAGCAATAGACCTACCGCTTTGAACGGAACAAACAAACCAAAGCCAGAAAGCCGTGTAGCAATAGACCTACCGCTTTGAACGGAACAAACAAACCAAAGCCAGAAAGCCGTGTAGCAATAGACCTACCGCTTTGAACGGAAACAAACAAACCAAAGCCAGAAAGCCGTAGTAGCAATAGACCTACCGCTTTGAACGGAACAAACAACCAAAGCCAGAAAGCCGTTTGTAGCAATAGACCTACCGCTTTGAACGGAACAAACAAACCAAAGCCAGAAAGCGTGTAGCAATAGACCTACCGCTTTTGAACGGAACAAACAAACCAAAGCCAGAAAAGCCGTTGTAGCAATAGACCTACCGCTTTGAACGGAACAAACAAACCAAAGCAGAAAGCCGTGTAGCAATAGACCTACCGCTTTGAACGGAACAAACAAACCAAAGCCAGAAAGCCGTTGTAGCAATAGACCTACCGCTTTGAACGGAACAAACAAACCAAAGCCAGAAAGCCGTGTAGCAATAGACCTACCGCTTTGAACGGAACAAACAAACCAAAGCCAGAAAGCCGTTGTAGCAATAGACCTACCGCTTGAACGGAACAAACAAACCAAAGCCAGAAAGCCGTGTAGCAATAGACCTACCGCTTTGAACGAACAAACAAACCAAGCCAGAAAGCCGTGTAGCAATAGACCTACGCTTTGAACGGAACAAACAAACCAAAGCCAGAAAGCCGTGTAGCAATAGACCTACCGCTTTGAACGGAACAAACAAACCAAAGCCAGAAAGCCGTGTAGCAATAGACCTACCGCTTTGAACGGAACAAACAAACCAAAGCCAGAAAGCCGTTGTAGCAATAGACCTACCGCTTTGAACGGAACAAACAAACCAAAGCCAGAAAGCCGTGTAGCAATAGACCTACCGCTTTGAACGGAACAAACAAACCAAAGCCAGAAAGCCGTGTAGCAATAGACCTACCGCTTTGAACGGAACAAACAACCAAAGCCAGAAAGCCGTGTAGCAATAGACCTACCGCTTTGAACGGAACAAACAAACCAAAGCAGAAAGCCGTGTAGCAATAGACCTACCGCTTTGAACGGAACAAACAAACCAAAGCCAGAAAGCCGTGTAGCAATAGACCTACCGCTTTGAACGGAACAAACAAACCAAAGCCAGAAAGCCGTGTAGCAATAGACCTACCGCTTTTGAACGAACAAACAAACCAAAGCCAGAAAGCCGTGTAGCAATAGACCTACCGCTTTGAACGGAACAAACAAACCAAAGCCAGAAAGCCGTGTAGCAATAGACCTACCGCTTTGAACGGAACAAACAAACCAAAGCCAGAAAGCCGTGTAGCAATAGACCTACCGCTTGAACGGAACAAACAAACCAAAGCCAAAGCCGTGTAGCAATAGACCTACCGCTTTGAACGGAACAAACAAACCAAAGCCAGAAAGCCGTGTAGCAATAGACCTACCGCTTTGAACGGAACAAACAAACCAAAGCCAGAAAGCCGTGTAGCAATAGACCTAACCGCTTTGAACGGAACAAACAAACCAAAGCCGAAAGCCGTGTAGCAATAGACCTACCGCTTTGAACGGAACAAACAACCAAAGCCAGAAAGCCGTGTAGCAATAGACCTACCGCTTTGAACGGAACAAACAAACCAAAGCCAGAAAGCCGTGTAGCAATGACCTACCGCTTTTTAACGGAACAAACAAACCAAAGCCAGAAAGCCGTTTGTAGCAATAGACCTACCGCTTTGAACGGAACAAACCAAAGCCAGATAGCCGTGTAGCAATAGACCTACCGCTTTGAACGGAACAACCAAACCAAAGCCAGAAAGCCGTGTAGCAATAGACCTACCGCTTTGAACGGAACAAACAAACAAAGCCAGAAAGCGTGTAGCAATAGACTACCGCTTTGAATCGGAACAAACAAACCAAAGCCAGAAAGCCGTGTAGCAATAGACCTACCGTTTGAACGGAACAAACAAACCAAAGCCAGAAAAGCCGTGTAGCAATAGACCTACCGCTTTGAACGGAACAAACAAACCAAAGCCAGAAAGCCGTGTAGCAATAGACCTACCGCTTTGAACGGAACAAACAAACCAAAGCCAGAAAGCCGTGTAGCAATAGACCTACCGCTTTGAACGGAACAAACAAACCAAAGCCGAAAGCCGTGTAGCAATAGACCTACCGCTTTGAACGGAACAAACCAAAGCCAGAAAGCCGTGTAGCAATAGACCTACCGCTTTGAACGGAAACAAACAAACCAAAGCCAGAAAGCCGTGTAGCAATAGACCTACCGCTTTGGAACGGAACAAACCAACCAAAAGCCAGAAAGCCGTGTAGCAATAGACCTACCGCTTTGAACGGAACAAACAAACCAAAGCCAGAAAGCCGTGTAGCAATAGACCTACCGCTTTGAACGGAACAAACAAACCAAAGCCAGAAAGCCGTGTAGCAATAGACCTACCGCTTTGAACGGAACAAACTGCCATTCGTTTCAGCTGTTCATCAATCTTTGATGCCCAGCTTCCCGAAATAATGTATCATGCATCTTAGAGTGGCTATCAGAAACGAATATTTACTATCCAAAAAAGTACAAGGATTTACTCTGCAGAGTTTATTTCACATGGAAGGAGCGGGTATCAAATGATTTGGTACGCGACAAAACCAGACATACAGTTTTATGATAAGTTCTTGTGTTCGTACTGAAAGATTTTGTTGTAGCTGTCGAGAACAGATTATGGCTGATAGCTATAGAAAGCGATCGTGCATGTTGTGCATCTAAACATGAACAAGAAACCCACCTGGGGTTAGGACCACCTGACTTTTCTATCAAGGTACGGTTAAGCAAGGTCTAGATCACAAACGCTGGAAACGCTGTCTTTTTCTATTTAATCTAAGCGCGACTTATCAGCCAGAAAATGCAAACTGGCATGCATGTGTTTCTGAAAGAACAGATTTACTGATCGTTTAAAGTCTCATCATCATCATCATCATCTCATTATCATCACATCTTACGTCATCGTCTCATCATCTCACCATCTCATCATCGTCGTCATCATCGTCATCGTCATCATCATCATCATCTTCATCGTCATCATCACCATCATCATCATCATCATCATCATCATCATCATCATTATCGTCATCGTCATCATTATCAACATCATCAGCCACTGGATCTCCTTACATAGCCAAACCAACGTAACTTTCAGAAATCGCGTCAGTAACCTTCGTATGGTCAGATGTGGTCCTTGATGGTCTGACCTCCTTGTTGATTTGTGCTGTGATCAGTGTATCCGATGATCAGCATCTTGCAGTAACTCATTTCCATGGCTTGAATTCTTCTTCCAGCTCCGCGGTGTCGGCCCATGTCTCGCAGGCATGCAGGAAGACGGACTACCCATGACAAAGAGCTGGGAGACCTAATTCGTGACATAAAGAACATGGACAGATAATCCAAGATCGTTCAAAAGACAAAGAAACCATAAACGCAAAATGTTACTCAGTCAGACAGATGATCCCGACAGATAATTCAAAAGGCAAAGAGCATCAACAGATGAGTCATAAGCCAAAGTACAAAGAATTCATGAAGATGAAATGATATGTAGTTCATCAGAAAAAGATAGAGAAGGTTGTTCGTGAAACAAAAAACATCAACCGTTAATTCAACTAGGAACATCACATGATCGGCAAATTCAAGAGATAAACAACAGGAACAGATAATGCACAGGTTAAGCGAGCGGAACCACGTGACCTGGACCAGGAGACGACAAACACGACTCCAGATGCTGAAGAGTGGATGAACACAAACCACTGGGTGGTCGATATGTTGTGTCTGGAGCGGCCATGCACGTCATACATCCTTAATGCACATGCACACGCGCTTGTGTGTGTGTGTGTGTGTGTGTGTGTGGTGTGTGTGTGTGTGTGTGTGGTTTAGTTAGTTGTGTGTGTGTGTGTGTGTGTGTGTGTGTGTGTGTGAGTGAGCTATTTCAGTATTGTTTCAAAACCATTGCCTTTGTGTGACTCAGTATTCAATGCCCATATCCCGATTGTCATCTCTCTCTCTCTCTCAGTCTCTCTCTTTCTCTCTCTCTCTCTCTCTCTCTCTCTCTCTATATATATATATATATATATATATGAGTGTGTGGGGGGGGGGCGCGCGGTAGAGAGAGAGAGAGAGAGAGAGAGAGAGAAGAGAGAGAGAGAGAGAGAGAGAGAGGAGAGAGAGAGAACAATTCCATCTATTCCGGGTGAGTGACCCAGATACCAAGACACGGGTGGGTATTTTTACGTCGCCAGCTGGCTAGTTGCTACACCTGCAACCCCACCACCACCAGCCACCCGCTCAACACTTCGGGCACACACACACACACACACACACACACACACATATTTCCACTTCTTTTGCCCCCCCCTGTCCTGCCCCGCCTCCTTGCCACCCGCACGTGCACGCAAGCGCGTGCTGGTGCGGGCCGCTGCTCATGCTGGGACGGGTCGCCATTGACAACAATTGACGTCATGCCCCAATGCGTCGCTGGTTCGGAGGATGGAGTCGGTTGAGGACGATTAGTCTTTTCTTTCTTTTTTTAATACTTTCGTTTTTTTTTCTTTCTTTCTGTCCGTTCAAAATATGGTAGAGCTGAAGTTAAGGAACCCATAATGGAAGTCGAAACAAGACTGCAGCGTGTTATTGGAAAACCCCCAAACGGTAAAAACCATGATGTATTCTCACTGCTGCAATTTCTTTCCTAAGGAAACATTAGTGAAAGAAAAATGTGGGAAAACCAACATTCTCAGCCGTCGTCGCCTTGAGGTCTGTCCTTCGTTGAACCTGCTGATGAGGAGTATTGCTTCGGAACACCTGTCTGGGTAAGGGCTAAAACAATGGCGTCCTTCAGAGTGGGACTGTTCGTTAAGTCCACGAGATACAACCTCTCCTGAAGCAGATGCTTGGCATTAAAAGTGTAACGAGTAGGGGTGCACATTGTAGTCCTCTGAGAGATGGACTCAGTGCGTGTTTCCTATGTATGAAACCATACAATAACTTCAAATTAGATTCACCTTCATCTTCACTTTTATTAGTCTTGGAAGTCTTGGAAGTCTGTTGCCAGTTATTCTTGTCAGGACTGTCAAAACTGTTCAAGAAAAGCTCAGGTGTAATTGACCTTAGTCTGGTATGCAGTTGAAAGTGCATGTGCCACGAGTGATATACAGAATCAAAGATAGGTTCGAACATGAAGTGATGTAGAAACAGTGAATAGACGGATGCAAGTAAAGTGAAATCTCACGCACGAGCTTTATGTTAGAGATTTCAAATGCTTATAAATCTAACAAAGAGTCAGTCTGGCAGTGGCATTAGCTAGACCTCACTCCTTATTTTCAGTCATAATGTTTTAAGGGCTTAGGGTTACTTTTGCCCATAGGTCTTTGATTGTTGCATTTTTTTTATAGAAATAAATGGGGTCATCTTTTGGGTTTTAGTATTTTAGTACGATTAGGTGGACTTATCTTTTGAGGTAATGTTTTGCATTTCAGTAGAATCAGGGGGGCTTATCTTTTGAGGTAACGTTTTGCAATCTGGTGGGATTAAGCGGGTTTATCCTTTGGGTTAATGGTTTGCAGTTTGACAGGATTAGGTTGGCTTATGCTTTGGGTTAATGTTACCAAGCTGAAAACCGAAGGATTTTCGTCTGTTTGTTGATGTCACCACTTGATGTAGGCCAGCTGGTTAGTGCACCAGTGGGCTGTCTACCTGCTCCAGTGTAGACCAGGATTGCCATTCACGTTCTGGTCCAGCTCTCTCATTGTCAAGATCCTAGGGTGTATGGAATTGACAGAACCAATTTTGGTTTGAAGAGTCCTATCCCTTGTCTTCAGAACTGTCAGGGAAGTGCCGGTCTCAGCCAGCATAATAAGACAACCATAAATGTGTAAAGTTTAATGCTACTGTCTCCACTTAGATTTTAACCAGCGGTGTTAGACAAGAAGGAGCTGCCAATCAGTTGGAAGGAAATAACTTTCAATGTAGCCAAATACTCTGATGATGTAGATGACTACTTGGGTACAAATAAACTGCACAGCTGTTGGTTCAAGTCACCCACTGCAAAGCTGTTAGATGATCAACAGAATTCATCAATCCCATCCCAGCAGATTTTCCCAATCACTGGCACAAAGTTATCTTCTTGAAGTATACAGTATAAAACACGAAACAACGCAGTCACAAGACCTGAAAACTACATACCATTTACTTTTCTGCTGGGTCAATCAGTGAAACTTAAAAGACACAGGTTTTCAGAAGTAGGGGAGATGAGTGTTCCCCAGTCTGGAAAACGCCTGCTCAAGTTTTCCACTATTTCCAGTCTAGCGGTTAAAGCTGTCTCTTTCTTAGACTGTGAAGCTACTAGGACTACAAGTGAGGGTTGCGTGACTGACAGGCTGATTAATCGCAGGTGGCTGGTACGAGGTCAATAGAAGATGCGGCTTACTTCAAAGGAAGGTCCCTGGCCGTCTCAGGTGGGTTTTCTGCCTTTAACACAAAGGTGTGAATTTCCCCTGCCCCTCCCCTGAGGCACACCCGCACACACACACACACACACACACACACACACACACACACACACACACACACACACACACACACACACACACCGACACACGCGCACACACACACACACACACACACACACACACACACACACACACACACACACACACACACACACGCACACACGCACGCACACACACACACACACACACACACACACACACACACCCCGACACACACACACCCCGACACACACACACACACACACACACACACACACACACACACACACACACACACACACACACACACCGACACACAGAGATGATAAGGAGACACGACCAGTCCACTGTTGTCACGTGACTAACGAGAAACGATGGGCTGTTGAGTTTTACGACGACTTAATCAGTGACGCAAGAGAAAAGGGTGTGGAAAGGAAATAGGGAGGGAAGTGGGGAGGGAGGAGGGGAGAAGGGGAAGGGAAAAAGGGAGGGGAAGGGAGAGGGGGTAGGGGAGGGAGGGGAGAAGGGGAGGGGAGGGGGAGGGGAAGGGTGTCGACTTGTGTGGAACATAGTTTCAGTGACGTCATGTTTCTACTTGAGATTATATCGTCAGTCGCGTCAGTCGTCCGCCCGTGCAGGTCACTATGACCTTACAGCCAAGCAGGGAGGAAGAGTTCGGTAAAAGTGGAGGTATGGGGGTGGGGGTGGGGGTGGGAGGGGAGGCATGTGATGATTGGCTCAGCTTACGGGACGTTAAAGGCTGATACGACAAGAGAGAGAGAGAGAGAGAGAGAGAGAGAGATGAACGAACGAACGAATTTTATTTTAAGACAGTGGACTAAGCATGAATACTTTTTTTCACATCTAGCCCTCTGGGCAAGAAAAAAAATCGATATATAGTAAAAAGCAAATAAAACAAAATACATGAAAAAAGCAACAATTACTTGCATGAGAACCTTTGTCAAAAATGAAGAAAGAAGAACAAGAAACCAACAAACACCACCACCACTACCAACAACAACAAGAAGAAAAAATGATCAGGGCAAGAGGGAGGGGGTGATTGGAGAGATCGAGAGAGAGAGAGAGAGAGAGAGAGAGAGAGAGAGAGAGAGAGAGAGAGAGAGAGAGAGAGAGACTAACCGACCGACCGACCGACCGACTGTCGATAGATAGGCAGAGATAAAGGAACAGAAAGGCAATGAAGCAGACTGGATAAACACACCCGCGAAAGATTTGAAAAACACATCTGGCACAGGATGATCAATGCAATTTGCGTAGAATTGAGTCAGCTTCGAACATCACATATTTGTTAAACTAAATCTGAATTGAGAATTATCAATACATTATAGGGTATAGTGCAGTCAAATCTGAGACATTCATCAGATATTTTTTAAAGTATGATCGATTTTTAAGTTCTTGGGGAAAATATGGTTCCGTAGCCAACCTCCGGAAAACTAGACTTGTATAGATTTTATCATTGCAAACGGGAGGTTTATTTCATTCTTTTTAGAAGATGTAGTTTTCTTGCAACGTTTTCTAGATAAAGACTCTAAGTGTTTTGACCAAGTTAGATTACTATCTATTGTTATTCCTAAGGCTTTGTGACTGGGTACTTCTTCGATTTTTCGTTAGAATGCAAAGTACTGGTAGTTTCCGGCTTAAAGTTTGACGTTTCTGTCTTGTAGTTATCATCATGAATCTAGTTTTTTGAGGATGGAGAGTCATGTGATCAAATCGTGTTAATTTTAACCAAAGATTGATGTTTTCCCTTTGGGTGTCATTGCAAACCTGTTAGGCGTCAGAATTACTTGTGTCTAAAGTCGTAATCAACAGCGAACATTTTGCTGTTTATTTTCAAGTACAATGCAGATCATTTATGTAAAATGAAAACATTAGAGGCCTAATACTGGCCTTTGTGGGACTCCAAATTTGTTGGGAAGAAAATCAGATTTGTATGTGTTTACGGACACAATTTGTTGTCTGTTGGAGAAAAAAGATGAAATCAGTTTCAGTGTTTGTATGATAGCTTACAAAAAGTTAGTTTTCCGAGTAAAAGTTCATGATTTACAAACGTCGAAAGCTTTTGCGAAATCTACAAAGAGAATTCCTGAAAATTGTTTGTAGTTCATGTTCAAGAGCCATCTATCTAATTAGTTTAGTTAGTAATGTGTGGCACGAATGGTTTTCTCTGAACCCTGATTGATTTGGGTGGATTAAATCATATTTTACTGCATGGGAATGGAGACACTTATTGATGTGGAGTTCTAATGGCTTAGAAAGAACTGATATTGAAATAGGTCTATAATTTGATGGATCAGTAGTGTTTCCTGATTTGTGTATTGATATAATTTTTGCTTTTTTTTAAAAAGGTATCTGGAAAGCAATGTTTATCTATATAGAGTTGTGAATGTAGGTTAACGTTTCTGCGATAACGGTTGCAGAGAACTTTAGAATTTTACCATCTATACCGTCAATTCCGTGGCTGTCTGTTTCAGTCGCCTAAGTGACACGAAACAGAATGAACATTTAGAAGGCTGATATCTAAATCTGAATGGATATTTTCCCCCCCGCAGTGTTTCTGTCATTCTTCTGTGTCATTATCATTTGATTTATCATCATGAATTATTTGATCTGCTACTGTTGTAAAATGGTGATTTAGTTTACTGGCAGATATATCAATCGTTATGCTTGAAGCAGAGGAAACACGTTTATTTGTGAATCTATGATGGCTGTCCATACGGACTTGCGAGAGAGAGAGAGAGAGAGAGAGAGAGAGAGAGAGAGAGAGAGAGAGAGACAGAGACAGAGAGAGGGAGAGAGAGACAGAGACAGAGACACAGAGAGAGAGAGAGAGAGAGAGAGAGAGAGAGAGAGAGAGAGAGAGGGGTTGGATGGGGATGAATATCAACTCGTTACAAAAAGAAACATCTGGTCCCAGCGGAACTATGTTGTTAGCTGGCTGTCAAACACAAATACAAAAAAAAAAAAAAAGATTTCGATCCGTGTTGCTCCTCTCTCTTCTCCATGACCCGGCAGGCCTTAACGTTGTCGGGTGTTCACGACTCTGGGCTGGGTGCCCGCACCCGCTCACCTCCAACTGTCAGGTCTTCGGTTTCTTGCTTCCTTTCCTCCCCCACCCCCGCCCCTCACATCCAAATAGTCCGATGATCATCTTATCACGCCTCCTTGCAACCATGTAATAACTGCTAATTTTAATGCCATTTGGTCTGAGGGCAAAATGCTTCACTGCTAATTTCAATGCCATTTGGTCTGAGGGCAAAATGCTTCACTGCTAATTTCAGTGCCATTTGGTCTGAGGGCAAAAT
>CM031598.1:21137007-21139507 GCA_018398815.1 Conus ventricosus
GCGTTTATTCTAGAGTTGAAAGATACGCTTATTTCCTGTTTTAAACAGAACTGGCATTCTGAGTTGGAGGATAATGATAAATATAGATGGTTTCACTCTTTCAAAAATGTCTTTGAACCTGAAAAATATTTATCATGTGTTACTAATAAGTGGCATAGAGACAGTTCTCAAGATTTCGACTCCGAGTTTGTGGCCTTAAAAACTGTATTCAGTGGTTTCGAAATGACCAAACAGATATTAAGTGCCCATCATGTGGAAATGGACACGAAAATGAAACTCATGTTTTATTTTACTGTGCCACTTATGATGATATCCGAGAGGGGAGAGAGAGAGAGGAGAGAGAGAGAGAGAGAGAGAGAGAGAGAGAGAGAGAGAGAGAGAGAGAGAAAGGGGGGGGGGGGAGACAGAGACAGAGAGAGAGAGAACTTCACACCTTACCTCTAAAATGAATAAGGCGATTAAAAAGATAAAAGAGAATACAAAAAACAAACAAACAAACAAAAAAGAAGAAAAAAACACCAAATGCAACAAGTACCTCATTATCTAGAGAGACTCAAACTCAAACTCAAACTGATTTAGTGTTTAGGCACATGGAGCCCATAAACATGTGGAGTTCATATAATAGTAATTACGTATGTACTAACAACTTTCAGCTCACATAGGAGGAAAAAAAAAGGGGGGGGGGGAAGGAAAAGGAAAAGAATTATCTGAGAGAGAGAGAGAGAGAGAGAGAGAGAGAGAGAGAGGAGAGAGAGAGAGAGAGAGACAGAGACAGAGACAGAGGGACAGAGAGAGACAGACACACAGAGACAGAGAGAGAGAAATGTACATCTTATCCCAGTAATGAATAAGGCAATAACCTGGCAATCAAGAAGAATAAAAAAAGAATGAAAAAAACAACCCCCCCCCCCCCCCACCAAATGCAAGTACATCATTATCTGAGAGAGAGAGAGAGAGAAGAGAGAGAGAAGAGAGAGAGAGAGAGAGAGAGAGAGAGAGAGAGAGAGAGACTCAACAACATCAACATTTTTTTTTATTGCCGTTAGCATAAGCCCTGATGGCAAGGGGGGAAAAAGGGTACATGTAACCACATGATATAGCGGCAACAAAGTAATAATACAAATTGTTCCAGACTTTCTTTCACACACGCGCGGGCGCACGCGCCCGCAAACACACACACACACACACACACACACACACACACACACACACACACACACACACACACACACACACACACTCACACTCACGCTCACATGCACGTGCTATCAGCACGAAAAGTTAGTTCACTGACCATCAAGAATCTAAACACTGTAGACCAACATCTTGAGAACTAGATATATAGGGTCACAAATACACAAAAATAACAAAACGTGTTAACTGGTATTTTTCTTTCGGTATTCAGAAGCTTCATCAATATATCTAGCAAAGCGTGCAACGAGGTTTACATTATGGCTCGATAAGATTGCTATAAGATCTTTTCTCTGTGCGACTGGTTCGTTAAATATTTCGCATTTACTCCGTATAGTATTATAGGCGGGACAATCAAACACAAAATGCATTTCATTTTCTACATTATTGTCATCTGTGCACATAAGACACGTGCTATTGGCTGATGTTTCAAACCATTTTTTGTTGGCATTAAGGCCTAGTGTTCTTGTTCGGAATTTTGCCAAATGGTATTTATGCCAGTTATTAGTAATATGTATAAAATACTTTTCTACTTCTAATGTGCTTTTAAAGGAAAGAAACCAGTTATATTTATCGTTATCAATCATACTAGCATGCCAGGTTTGTTTGTAAGAGCATATTAAACGATCTTTTAACTCTGAAAGAAATTGTCTATAATTACCTACACCTTGGCAAAGCCAAACAATACCAAAACCATTCTCGGTCAACAATTTTTTTACACGAGAGACCCAGTTGAATTTACCTGATCATGTTGCAAAATCAACATTTTATAAGCTTGTCTGCATAATCTAGTTTCTTCTAAATTGACTAACTTTAGCCAATATTTAACAGATCTGACACAGGTTACAATAATGTAATGGATAGCGCCCAGTCTCACCGTATATCATTTTGTTAGACGCATGCAACGGTACATGCAAAATGCGTTTTTAACGCATAGGTGTGTACCTTTTCCATATAAACATTATCTAGCAAACCCCAGATCTCTGATGAATATGTTAAAATAGGTTGTATTTGCGTATCAAATAATTTCCAGAAGAGACAGAAATCAGATGAGTTCAATTTTTTCATTGTTTTCAATATTTCAATAACACTTCTCTTTCCCTTCTTATATGTTTCTAACCAGCATCTGTTTAAACTTAATTTTGTTGTAAAGAACATACCAAGATATTTGTAACTATTTGTTACTTGCACTTCCGTAGATCCAAAAAAACCATCGTTCATGTTGAGCTAAATATCCCCCGTTTTCTAAACACCATGATGTTAGTTTTTAACTTAGGTTAACTGTTAATTGTAGTTTGTCTGATTCTCT
>CM031598.1:21147007-21149186 GCA_018398815.1 Conus ventricosus
AAAAATGTATTAAATAGACTTACTTATCATTGTGAAAAAACGGACATTATTCCTACTGCTCAGGCTGGGTTTAGAAAAGGCCGATCGACTGTTGATCACCTTGCAAAGCTTACAACTCAGATCAAACGTCAATTTGCCCGGAGAAAAAATGTGCTTGCAACTTTTTTCGATGTCAAAAAGGCGTATGATCAAGTCTGGCATGAGCGACTTTTATATAAAACTTAAAATGATAGGTCACATTATGATTACTTCAAAGAATTTCTTGCTAACAGAACAATTCAAACAAAAATAGGAAATACATATTCTAGCAAGAGATTTGTGGAGATGGGCATCCCTCAGGGTTCTGTAATTGCCCCTTTGCTTATTAATATCCTAACGCACGATCTCACAAAAAGTATTTCTAAAAATTCCAGTTTAGTTCAATATGCTGATGACATATGTTTATGGATGAATGTTACTTTAAAAAAGAACACACCTTTAAGGTCAGTTACATACATGAAAAAATTATATCAAAGAGACTTAGACAGTATCGCTAAATTTATGTTTGAGAATGGGTTATGTCTGTCTGCTGAGAAATCTCATACGATGCTTTTTGATGCTTGGTGGAAGTTCTCATGATCTCCCTACTTTTAAGATGGATGACACTGTGCTTACCTACACATCTTGCATAAAGTTTTTAGGTGTACATCTTACTTCAAAATTATCATGGAACACACATATTGAGTATATCATAAACTCAAGCAAGGAAAGCTCTTAATCTTTTTAAAGTTGTGAGTTACGAGTTGGGAACAGGATACGTGCACTTTAATTCATTTATCAAATTCTCTGGTCAGGACAAGGATTTCATATGCACAGGAAGTATATTTCTCAGCTCCTAAGTATCTTCTAAAAAAGCTACAAAGCACAGATTGCAAGGCATACAGAATAACCCTGGGAGTTCCCCTTTACGATTCCTTTTAGGGACATATCATGAAGCTGGTGTTTTGCCCCTGGATGCTTATCGAAAATTAGCTTGTGCTAAATACATTGTAAGATGTTCTACTGTTCAGAATTCAAATGAGGATGAACTTGATATGCGATCTGATTTAGATTTTCCAAAACGCGCAAAAACAATACGATCAAATAAAACCATCCTTACGTACTCCTCAAACCTGTTGAAATCTGCCAAAATTGATCACAAAACCATAGCCCCACGATATCCCCGGAGTCCCATTCCTAATTGGGAACTTATCCCAGCAAGGCTTGATTACAAATACACTGATTTGCAAAAGAATGTTAATAATAACGTCTTAGGTGCTATGGCCAAGTCACATATTGGCGACAGTTATCCTAATCACTTAAACGTTTATACAGACGGATCCCTATTAAATGGCAATGCTGGTTCCGGCTTTGTTATTCCTGCTTTGAAAGCAGATAAATCTTTTCATCTTGGAAAGGGGTTATCTGTCTTTACGGCTGAACTGATAGCAATTCTAATGGCTCTGCATTATATTATTGACATTCCACGTGATTTTTCCAGAATACTTTTGTGTCAATTCCAAATCTGTTCTTCAAGCAATGGAATCTATTGCTGCAACCAATCGCACCGAGATAATCACCGAACTAAAAATTCTGATCCATTTCCTTACATCTAGAGGGATTGTCACACTGTCACTCTTGCATACCCGCATTCATGACAGCATTTACTCCTACGCACACGCAATCTTTCCAATCACCCAAAAGGAGCACTACCGAATTTTTCTTCTCCCCCTCTCCTTCAGGGAAAACACTTTACTAATCACAACAACAACTTGTAAACAGATTTTACACCTGTATCTCTCTCCGCACTGAGAGACAAATAAATCCGCACACATGTATCTCTCCTCACACCGAGAGACAAATCAATCTTCACACATGTATCTCTCTTTACACTGAGAGAAAAATAGTCTCACACTTGTATCTCTCTTACACTGAGAATAAAAAATCGCACAATGTATCTCTTCACACGAGAGACAATCAATCTTCACAATGTATCTCCTTTACACTGAGAGATAAATATTCCTAGTTCCCCCTTAAAAAGCCCGGCCTTCACATTCCGTTATCCAAAAAATCCCCGGGCCAGGGGAATCAATAATCCCTAATCACTGAGGATCATGCCTGCCCCCAATAAAAGCTTCTCCGCTTTCTCAATTTCCCTGTC
>CM031598.1:21155186-21157686 GCA_018398815.1 Conus ventricosus
CGCATTTCCAGCGGCATCCACAGAACCCGTTTCAGCAGGACAACGCAAGGCCGCACACTGCCCGTGCTACGCAGAACTTCCTGAGGCAGAACAACAAAAATCTGATGCCCTTCAGAGGCAGTTGAACCAGCTCAACCCCAGACCCCAGACAGCAGCTCAGCTTGCTGTCGCTGTGGGCCAGGTGTGGTGGCAAGTCCCCCAGAGGCAGACCAACACTCTGGTGCGCTCGATGTACCGCAGGTGCACAGCTGTGATCAATGCTCGAGGTGGTCACACCAGATACTGACATTCTGCTGTTAACACAGGGTCAAGGTCAAGTTCATGTGACCTTATTTTCTACCGGAATGAACTTTGAAAGGACACTTTTGCGGTGTTTGATTGCTTTTTCTCACTTTCTATTACCAGTTCAAAGGAATCGCTGGCCAAATTACATCAAATTTTCTATACAGTTTGTTTTCGCGTTTTTTATGCCATTGAGTATATTAAACGTGTTCACAAAGCGAGGTCGGTTTTCAGATCAGTTAGAAATAACAGTTCATGTTGTTTGGGGGAGAGAGAGAGAGAGAGAGAGAGAGAGAGAGAGAGAGAGAGAGAGGGGGGGGGGGGACCAAGAAAGAAAAAATAAAAAAAAGCAGAAAGCCGAAGATAATAGAAAAAAAAGGTAAAATCATTATTCATCCTCCCCCCCCACCCCCACCCCCAAATGATTACAGGAGCAGTGTTATGGGGTCACACAGATGCGCTGCATGAGTAAATGATAAATCCATCAAATAGACATTGGCATGCCCTGACGTAATGTGTCCAATACTTAACAGCAGCGAAATATCTTGAATCAGTAGCACTTGGAAAGAGCAACAATTACTCCAGGAAAATAAGTAGAAGCCTGTTGTTGGTGATATGTGATAACACACGTGTGGATAGGCATTGATAATATGAATTATACTGTGTATCTACGCCAATAGTAAGTGAGATTTTGCGAAGTTGTCAATAGCAACAATCACTTCAGGACAAACAAAAAGATCAGTACAATGCGTGTTGTTGATGATACATAACAGCAGACATGTGGCGAGGCATTGATGATATGAATTATATATACTGCGTATCCACACAACTACTGAGCCTTTGCCAAAATTGTAAATCATTTTCTTTTGTGAGATACTGAGCCTTGGTGGATGGCATTCATTCGTGTTTGTATGAACATGCATGTGTGTTTGTGTGCCAGTGCGCGAGCCCCTTCGTATTGTGTGTGTGTGTGTGTGTGTGTGTGTGTGTGTGTGTGTGTGTGTGTGTGTGTGTGTGTGTGTGTGTGTGTGTGTGTGTGTGCTGTGTGCGCGCGTGCGTTCGTGTGTGTGTGTGTGTGTGTGTGTGTGTGTGTGTGTGTGTGTGTGTGTGTATGTGCGTGTGCGTTCGTGTGCCTTGCGTGCGTGCGCGCGCGCGCGCGCGCGCGCGCGCGTGTGTGTGTGTGTGTGTGTGTGTGTGTGTGTGTGTGTTGCTGATCACTCACATCCAAGCTGAATTGAGAATGCGACAGATTGTTTTTGGCACTGCCTGGAGAAGAGACGATGGTGAGGAGAAGCCATCCCCTCTACTCCTGGCTTCAGGACTGTCTGTGAACATGGAATCAAGCAGTTCTCTGTAAGCAGGCTATCAATCACTTTCCTGTGAGTAGGGTATCAATCACTTTCCTGTGAGTAGGGTATCAATCACTTTCCTGTGACTAGGGTATCAATCACTTTCCTGTGACTAGGGTATCAATCACTTTCCTGTGACTAGGGTATCAAACACTTTCCTGTGAGTAGGGTATCAATCACTTTCCTGTGAGTAGGGTATCAAACACTTTCCTGTGAGTAGGGTATCAATCACTTTCCTGTGAGTAGGGTATCAAACACTTTCCTGTGAGTAGGGTAACAATCACTTTCCTGTGAGTAGGGTATCAATCACTTTTCTGTGAGTAGGGTAACAATCACTTTCCTGTGAGTAGGGTATCAATCACTTTTCTGTGAGTAGGGTAACAATCACTTTCCTGTGAGTAGGGTATCAATCACTTTCCTGTGAGTAGGGTATCAATCACTTTTCTGTGAGTAGGGTAACAATCACTTTCCTGTGAGTAGGGTATCAAGCACTTTCCTGTGAGTAGGGTAACAATCACTTTCCTGTGAGTAGGGTATCAATCACTTTCCTGTGAGTAGGGTATCAAGCACTTTCCTGTGAGTAGGGTATCAATCACTTTCCTGTGAGTAGGGTATCAAACACTTTCCTGTGAGTAGGGTATCAAACACTTTCCTGTGAGTAGGGTATCAAACACTTTCCTGTGAGTAGGGTATCAAACACTTTCCTGTGGATACGGTATTCAGCGTTTTTCTGTGAGTACGGTATTCAGCACTTTTCTGTGAGTACGGTATTCACCACTTTTCTGTGAGTACGGTATTCACCACTTTTCTGTGAGTACGGTATTCAGCACTTTTCTGTGAATACGGTAATCAGCACTTTTCTGTGAGTA
>CM031598.1:21167686-21170186 GCA_018398815.1 Conus ventricosus
CCTGGCATCACCAGAAGACACAGCCTGGGACCCTGGCATCACCAGAAGACACAGCCTGGGACCCTGGCATCACCAGAAGACAGCCTGGGACCCTGGCATCACCAGAAGACACAGCCTGGGACCCTGGCACCACCAGAAGACACAGCCTGGGACCCTGGCATCCACGGCAGCTGGCACAGCACAGGAACAACACCCGTGTCCTTGCCTGGCCACGCGGACAGCCGACTGACCAGCAGGTCCACATGTAGTGGTGAGGTCAACAGAAACTGGGGAGAGATCTGTTGACCTCTGTACCTTTACATCAGCTGAACTGAACTGAACTGAACTGAACTCATCGAGATCTTCTCTCTTTGTATGATGAGACAAAGTGCGAAAAATGGCAGCCCAAGCTATATAAGACAGACCGAACTTCATTGAAGTTATAATTAATTTGTAAATTTTGAATTTGTATTCAAAAGTAAAATTTTGTAAGTGATATTGCAATTCACTTGAGTCAGTTTATTTGTTGTTGTTCATAGATCGTTTCATGTTTGTACCAACTCCTATTTTTATTACTAGTAGCACAAGCGCTCGTTAGTGCGTAGGGCAAAGGTTAGTGATACCTTGAGAATTTTTAACAGTCCTGAGAAAAATTAAAATTTCTTTCGATGACTACGACCGCAAATTTGTCATTCCAACACCAGTATGAGACAGGGTGGAGGTGAATTTTGGTATAAACTCTACCCTAAAATTTTGGTATAAACCCTACCCTATAGTTTTGATAGAAAAACAAACACACGCAGTTCTTCCGCTAGAGGACCACACCGTTCACCCCAATTCGTCACATTGTCTTGTGTTGTTTAGTGTTCCATAGAGTTGTGTTGTATGGTGTTCCACTGCATGCACAGAGTTGTGTTGCATTACATTGTATAGAGTTGTATTGTACTATATTGCATAGAGTTGTATTGTATCATATTGTTGTTTGTGGCGTTGTGTGTTGTCATGTATTGTATAGCATTGTGTTTTGTTGTATAGAGTTGAATTTCCTTGCATTGCATTGCTCAGAATTGTGTTCCATTGCTTTCAATTGTGTTGCGATGTGTTGCGTTATTTCGAGCTGTGATGTATTGTGTTGACTAGAAATGTGCTTTAATGCTCTGTATTGTCTTGTAGTGTGTAGAGCTGTGCTGTGTTACGTTCCGTTCTATCCCATTGTGTCCCGCTCTTTGTCTTGCTTTATATTGTTTTGTATTGTACTGTATTACACAGCATTGTTCCCTGATGTGTCGTACTGTATTGTGTAGTGTTGAACTGTGTTGACGTGATCTGTTTTAATTTTATGATTTTCGATAGAATTGACACTTAACAATTAGTGTGACAATATCCGTTTCTTGTGTGTGTGTGTGTGTGTGTGTGTGTGTGTGTGTGTGTGTGTGTGTGTGTGTGTGTGTGTGTGTGTGTGTGGTGTGTGTGTGTGTGTGTGTGTGTGTGTGTGTTTTCCCCCATGCAGTCTCTCGTGACATTTTATCGGCCGAGGCATCTGTGCAGGTTAACGCTCAGTGAACCAACCAGACGTGACCAACCGGTATGCCACACACTGAATGGAACTGGTTCCAGCATGAAGCTCTGCGCAGTCCATTTTTGGTGCATACCGGTAAAACGGAATTCTCTAACACCGAGCAAAGTTTAACAACATTCTGGATCATTCTCCCACCCCCTCCTCATCTCTCCCACCTCTCCCGTTCCTCCCTTTTGTCCGCATATTCCCCACCCCTCTCCTCTTTCCTTTCCCTCCTCCCCTCTCTCTCTCCTCGCTCCCTTTACAGCCTCTTTCCCCAGTCCCCCTTCTCCCCCTCTCTCTTTCTTACTGTTATATGCACAACTCTCACATCACGGAAAAAATAAGGCAAAATTTAAGGATTCCTGGCTCTTCAGCACCAACATCAAGGCAGTTCTATTGTACGGAGCGGAGACCTGGAGAACTACAGTCGCCACCACCAAGAAAGCGCAGGTGTTCATCAACAACTGCCTGCGCATGATTCTCTGCATCCGGTGGACAGACACCATCAACAACAACGCGCTCTGGGAGAGAACAAACCAGCTGCCTGCAGAACAGGAAATCAAGAAACGACGTTGGGGCTGGATTGGACATGCACTGCGGAAACCTGCAAGCAGCATCACCAGACAAGCCCTAACATGGAACCCCCAAGGAAAACGAAAGAGAGGTCGGCCAAGGAACACCTGGCGCAGGGACCTGGAAGCAGACTTCAGGAACATGGGGATGACTTGGAAGCAGCTGGAAAATAGAGCCCAGGATAGAGATGCCTGGAAGTCCTTGGTTGGCGGCCTGTGCCCCAGGAGGGGTAATAGGCGATGATGATTAAGGAGTCCTGTAAACGTCTTTTACGATTTATTATCACGTGTGCCGAGAAAGGCCTGTAGGGAAGTGAAGAAGGTGAGCATGAGGAGGAGGAGGAGGAGGAGGAGGAGGGAGGTACTAGAGAAAGGGGGGGGGATGAGT
>CM031598.1:21175186-21185186 GCA_018398815.1 Conus ventricosus
GACAGACAGACAGACAGACAGAGAAAGCGAGAGTGGGGGGGGGGGGGGGGTATGAAAGGGTAAGATAAGAGGGAGGAGGAGGCATTTCACCCACTGGTATAGAAAGAAGGCATTTCACACACAGGTATGTGCAGTAATGGTAATACACACAGTGTTGTGTGTCTTTCTTTCAGCACGAATACTCGATCCTTTTCCTGATGCAAGATTTAAGTCTTTTCTGCGATTTAGTCCTACAAAAATAGTACCAAGATTGGCCTGCCAGTACAATTCCCTTTGTAAAAGTTTTGTTTCTTCTTTCACTGTTTCAATGGGGCATATTGACAGGAACGGAATATCAGGGTCCTTTGGGTGGGGACATGAGTTTACATGGTGGGCAACCATACATTTGCTAGTTTTGGCGTGATTTGTATCACTTTTATGATTAGCCCATCTCAATTTCAAGTTCACCGTTGATCCCACGTACCACTGATCAGGATGAAGACTACATTGATGACATATTCACGTTAGGTGTTGTACAAGTTAGGTGTTGGTAAATTTTCCACCGCCGGCCATCCCACGGCGATTTCAGTTCATTTGAATCAACTGCATGCTACAGTGTCACACTTTTTACTGCATTTGAAAAAAAACAGAACATTGTTTGGGGCCATGTTGGACAAACTGTCTGGGATTGTTGGTTTATATATTTCACTAGATTGTCTAATCTTCTATTGGCAGCTTTTATGATTTTACGGGGGGGGAAAAGTCCTTATTGCTGGGGTTTGAATATAAGAGATGAAGGTTCTTCTTTATAATATTAAACTTGGATGGGGCCGAGGGTCAAACTTGTGACCCATGCATCTTTTTATTCTCCTTTTTTTCTGGGTTGGTGAAGGATCTTATTCCGTGACTTAGATGCTCCCTTTGTGAGATCTGCAAAAGCCTTACTATAACTGCCAGCCTGACAAGGTGAGATACTTTGCGTATTCTTTGACTCTTTTTTCAGAATCTCGTCATTACTTACCAGCATCCTGAGGTCTTGTACCAATTCCTAATGCAAGGCCTCTAAATACTGAATTTGGTGACAAGAGGAGGGGGGTAGATAACTGTTACAATTCTTCGAAAACACGTCAGTTTCAATGAATCCCGAATCCGTAATGTGGACCATAAGATCCAAATATTCAGCTTTTTTCCCCTGAGAAACTGTCCAGCTAATACCAGGGTGCAGAGTCTGTAAATGGGCCTTGAATCTGTCTACATCCCTGTCATCCAGCAAAACAGCAATACCATCATCTCTAAAGCGACTCAGTTCAAGGTGCTCAATAAGTGACTGCTTTTCATTTGGGACAAGAGAAGATATGAGAGGAACGGAGACTCACTTACAAGTCTCCGGTCCAATTTCCCCCATAAAAATGTCCACAAATGGCACGCATGACAAGGTCCCATCGCTGTGCCATGATTGGGGACAGCGATCAAAGTTTCCCCATCACTGTCCATATATGCACACGTGTTGTGTTGTCTAGCGCCAATTTAAGGCCCTCAACAACACATTTTTTGAAACATTCAAAGACGAAGGATGATACATAGCATTTTGGCTACAGCAGGTACACCCATGGAGTTGTCTACGCTAGGATAGAGGGCAAACCACATCACACACAGCAAAAGTGGCCGACGGTGGAAGGGGGGCTATACAACTGTTAATGGTATCTACCTTTTGAAGGAACTCTTTAGAGTCCATAATTTGGTATGGTATATAATTAGTTAGGTGGCTGATGGACACCTGGATGAATTTACGCATATTACATTTCCTTTTGAGCCCTACTTCCATGTATTTTAAGTTGGTAATAATGTTTTATGATATCATATTTTAAATTAGGTAAAGCGGATAGGAATGGGGTTTCACTACCTCTCTACAATGGTTAGAATTTTTGGAAAATGCATATATGTGGCATATGTGTGTGTATGGATGCGTATGTATGTGTGTGTATGTATATGTGTGTGTGTGTGTGTATGTATATGTATGTATACATATATATATATATATGTATGTATATGTTTCCGTGTGTGTGTGTGTGTGTGTTGTGTGTGTGTGGTGTGTGTGTGTAGACATAGATACAAGTATGGTAAAGTGATTTTATCTTTACCTTTGGGATTCTGATGGTGTTTTCTTGTGTTTTTTTTTCTGATAATGCAGAGATTCCTGATGAAGCCTTGAAAAAGGCGAAAATTTTGAAAATAAAAGAAGGGAAGACACTTGAGTGGACGACTTCTTGATTTTATATATATTATATATATATATATATATATAATTATATATATATATTCTATATATATATATAATATTTATATATAAAATATAATATATATATATATATATATATGTGTGTGTGTGTGTGTGTGTGTGTGTGTGTGTGTGTGTGTGTGAACATGCTCCTGGTAGTGTTAGTGACAATAAATGCACAACACATACATAACACACACACACACACACACACACACACACACACACACAGAGAGAGAGAGAGAGGAGGAGAGAGAGGAGAGAGAGAGAGAGAGAGAGAGAGAGAGAGAGAGAGACAGACAGACAGACAGACTGCAGATAGACAGAAAGACCAACAGAAAGAGACGTACCACAGCCTTTTATCACTCAGATCAAAAGGTGTGCAACAAGCAAGCACCTGGTGTGAAAACAGACTGTCCTAACGAGGACAAACGACTGCTTTCTGCTCTGGACAGGGCCGGGCCGTCTGCAGCATGTGTCCTAATGGCAGGGAACCCTCACCTGCCCAAAAACCTCCCGCCTGGAGGGTCAACCCATCTCTCTTCCTCATCCTCCGCTCACTAGAAACAGCTGTGGCAGCAACGACCCATGAGCGTGGAAGAGTGATTTCTGGCACTCGGAGGACAAATCTCGCAGGTCGTGGAGAGAACAAGGTGTTGAGAACTGCATTGGTTTGTCCCCGCTTCACCCCCGCTTCACCCCCGTCTCCGGAGGCCGTGGGATGTTAAACATTCCTGACATCGCAGGGGGGCGTTCAAGATTTGACGTCTTCAATCAAGCGAGAATACTCCTGATGTTAGCCAGTTTCAGGAACAATCTCATCGCCCTCGCCCCCTCCCTCGGGTCCTCTCATACACACACCGCTCCCTTCGTCTCCCCGTCAATTACCGTGAGGTCAGTTGAGGTCTTGGCAGACCTCTTCAAACAAGATTCACGCGGAGTTACTGAGAGCTCCTGTAGGTGCGTTGTCGTGTTCCACGTGCCTCTGTCTTTGAGCTCGCTTGCTGATAGTGCTGTTCTTTGAAGTCAGGTTTCGACCGGTCTTTGTTAGGGCGGGGCGGGGGGGGGGGGGGGGGGGGGGGGAGTCAAATGAAAATGACGCATCCTACAGGAATGATAGGAGATCGAACACCAAGGGAGTCCGCTGTTTGGGTGAAGAAGGGGCAAAATGGTGACCTCTCTTAATGTGTTGCTAGTAATGGAATTTCTGTGGCCTATCTTCATGCGCTTGCCACTCATAGTATTTTTGTGGCCTCTCTTATTATGTTGCCGTTTATGATATGTTTGCGGCTGGTTGTGATGTGTTGCCACTCATGGCATTTTTTTATGGCCTGCCTAAATGTGTTTGCAATGCTGCTGGAGACAGTGTAGTCATAGATCTCCACCCTTTAATCTCCTCAGATCTCCTCCATGTCTGTCACATCTTTCTGTTGTTTTCTGAACTACCCTTTCTTACCTACTGCTTCAAGTGGACTCTCCCATGCCTCATCCTCGCTAAGCACCTGACCAACCTCCCTCCTTAGGCCCAGTGCACACTAGCGTCAAGATCTCGAGATCACGGCGATTTTTTGCGGCGAGGCGTAATTGGATGCGCCGCCACGTATGCGAGCTTTGCAGAGCGGCAAGATTTTGACTCGTTGCTCCGTGATTTTTCGACGCCTGAGGATAGGACTTGTTCTAATTTTGATGCTCGAGATCGCGGAGATCACGAAACCAGCCAATCGCAAGAGAAGGAAGACCGGCAACTCTGGAACTTCTGGAACTTCTGAGGAAAGATGGCTGACTTGAACGACGCTGAAGTGTCGAAGTTAATAACATTGTCAGGTAGAACGCTTGGGGCGTCTTTCTTCTTCTTCTTCTTGTGATATTTCTACAGCTGCAGCAATAACAGCAAGACCAGCAAGTATATCATCATCGCTGCAGCCCTTCTGTCGTAACCAGCCATTTTGTTTACAAGGTCAGGTTTGGAGTACCCCCCCCCCCCCCTTGCTCCTTCCAAATATGGAAGTTCAGGCAACAAGACGCAAGGTGACTGGCGCTGTGTGTGAGAGATACTAGATGCAAGCTACGCCGCGCGCTGCGAAGCAGACGTCAGTGCTACAAGTGATGCTCGGAGCAGCGCTTGACGCTTGACGCTAGTGTGCGCTGGGCCTTAGGGAACAAACTACATGCGATGCTACGCGTGCGCGCGTGTGGTGTGGTATGGGGTAGCGGTGTGTGTGTGCGTGTGCGTGTGTGTGTGTGAACACTGGTTGTTTTCTTTAGTAATTACGAAGGCTAACTGAATAGAAATTAAAAGTAAATAAGTGGGTATGTTTTGCTCCCATAAGGAAACCTGACACAGAGTAACTTTTATTCAAGACTGGCACAGCCTTTTAAACTTGAATAAAGTCAGACAATACATAGACGAAACATCTTTTCTTTTTTTTTCTTTCTGCGTACGCAGGCTGATACTCCTGCGGACATCCCTGTATAGCCAGGCAGTGGAGTTTTGTGTGTATGACCTTTTTTATCCCGCCATTAAGGCAGCCATACTCCATCTTCGGGGAAGGTGCATGCTATGTGTCACGTGTCATCCATACCAACGGCCAAACTGGCCTTCTCTTCCGAAAGTTGGTGATGGATTTTACGTGTGTGCAAGATGTTATGCGTGCGTTCACACACGGAACCTCGGTTTATAGTCTCATTCGAAGGACTATATGGGGAATGGAGTCAGAACCAATGTTAACTCAGAGGGAAAAAATCCCCCTACACCGAAATTCGAACCCGCAACCCCCAGGATCACGAGTCCGGCGCTCTACCACTGAGCTAATCCGGCCCCCTACGACAATCTAATAGTGGGGAAAATCAAGCGCAGGCCAACAACTGAAACTGTCTTCATAGTAATGACTGGCAAAGATTTGGACTTGAGGAAGGGGAGAGGGGAGTTTGAAGATGAAGAAGAAACTAGGAACATGAAATTAAAAAAAAAAAAAAAAAAATTACAGATATGGAAACTCTTCACTACTGCATAAGGGAACCATCGCAATCCCCTTTGAAGGCAGATATATTTGTATTGCCTGCTCCGAGGCCTTACGCCCGCTGGGTCGGGACTCATCAGGAGACACGGCTGGTTATGTCTGCGCTCCCGCGTCAAATAGAGACACACCACAGTCCATAATACTGCGGGTGTCTCCACCACCATGGTGCAAAAAAGAATCCAATAGCACCCCCAGAGCAGCCAGCGAAGAGTAGTAAATGCAACCAAACGAAAGTGTGGGGAAAAAAAAATTGCTGTAAAACTAAAGACATTAGCAGATAATATAAAATGTAGGGGACAGTCTTTGAGCCTACGCCTGAGGATCCACCCAAAGATGCAGGGAATCAAAAGACAAACAACAAACGACAGAAACAAATACATATACCTCAATTTAATCAAAGCAAAATCGGAAATGAAATGAGGTAGGGAACAGTAAACGATAAACATAAATAAGTGGGGTATGTTTGCTCCCATAAGGAAACCTAAACACAGAGTAACTTTTAGTCAAGACTGGCACAGCCTTTTAAACTTGAATAAGTCAGACAAATACATAGCCGAACAATCTAATAGTGGGGGAAAAACAAGCGCAGGCCAACAACTGAACTGTCTTCATTGTAATGATCTGGCAAAGATTTGGACTTGAGGGGAGGGAGTTTGAAGATGGAGAGAAACTAGGAACATGAAATTAAAAAAAAAAAAAAAAATTACAGATATGGAAACTCTTCACTAGCTGCATAAGGGAACCATCGCAATCTCCTTTGAAGGCAGATATATTTGTATTCCTGCTCCGAGGCCTTACGCCCGCTGGGTCGGGACTCATCAGGAGAGACACGGCTGGTTATGTCTGCGCTCCCGGCGTCAAATAGAGACACACCACAGTCCATAATACTGCGGTGTTCTCACCACCATGGGTGCAAAAAAGAATCCAATAGCACCCCCAGAGCACGCCAGCGAAGAGTAGTAAATGCAACCAAACGAAAGTGTGGGGAAGAAAAAAAGTTGCTGTAAAACTAAAGACATTATGCAAATAATATAAAAATGTAGGGGACAGTCTTTGAGCCTACGCCTGAGGATCCCACCCAAAGATGCAAGGAGATCAAAAGACAAACATACAAACGGACAGAAACAAATACAAATAACCTCAATTTTTATCAAAGCAAAATCGGAAATGAAATAGGTAGGGAACAGTAAACGATAAACATAAATAAGTGGGGTATGTTTTGCTCCCATAAGGAAACCTAACACAGAGTAACTTTTATTCAAGACTGGCACAGCCATTTTAAACTTGAATAAAGTCAGACACAATACATAGACGAACAATCTAATAGTGGGGGAAAAAACAAGCGCAGGCCAACAACTGAACTGTCTTCATAGTAATGATCTGGCAAAGATTTGGACTTGAGGGGAGGGAAGGGGAGTTTGAAGATGGAGAAACTAGGAACATGAAATTTAAAAAAAAAGAAAAAAAAAGTTACAGATATGGAAACTCTTCACTAGCTGCATAAGGGAACCATCGTAATCCCCTTTGAAGGCAGATATATTTGTAATTAAAGTAATTGCTGGTTATTTATACATCGTAAAAACATACCAAACGATATTTTTGCCAGCAAATATTGCAACTATATTCTTTATATAACTCAGACCATTTAATGAAATTTCTACCGAGCTTAGGAGCAGATACAGAGCATTTATTGATACATATATAGAACAAAGATTGGCCACATATCAATGTATCTTGTCAAGCACGGCAAACAAGTGTTTACCATTGATGATGAATCAAGAAAGTGCAGCACGGCCAGAAGAGAGCAGCATATTTTGTTCTTTTAACCTGTTAGGACAACATTACGAAATAACGTCCAAAACATCAGAAAATTTACCTTTGTTGTTGAATGAAAAGAAAAAAAAATCGTCGGTAAGTGTGCAAGAATCCCGCAGTATGAGAGATCAGATAAAACACACGTCATGGAATCCTCTTCTTACGAAACGGTATTGAACATCAGCTGGAACGAGCCGTGCTAAAACACGAAAGTGACAATGCAATGCAGCGTGGCTTTGAAACACTACGATGCAAAACACGAAAGTGACGATGCAATGCAGCCTGGCTTTGGAACAACATCGATGCTAAAACACGAAAGTGACGAATGCAATGCAGCCTGGCTTTGAACGAGTCGATGCTAAAACACGAAAGTGACGAATGGAACGCAGCCGGCTTTGTAACGAGTCGATGCTAAAAACACGAAGATGACGAATGGAACGCAGCCTGGCTTTGAACGGAGTCGATGCAAAAACACGAAAGTGACGACTGGAATGCAGCCTGGCTATTGAACGAGCCGATGCGAAAAAGGGAAAGTGACGATGGAATGCAGCCTGGCTTTGAACGAGTCGATGCTAAACAAACACGAAAGTGACGAATGGAAAGCAGCCTGGCTTTGAACGAGCCGAATGCGAAAAAGGGAAAGTGACGAATGGAATGCAGCCTGGCTTTGAAACGAGCCGATCCAAAACACGAAAGTGACTAATGGAATGCAGCCTGGCTTTGAACGAGCCGACCAAACACGAAAGTGACGAATGGAATGCAGCCTGGCATTGAACGAGTCGATGCCAAAACACGAAAGTGACGAAATGGATGCAGCCTGGCTTTGAACGAGCCGATGCGAAAAAAGGAACGTGACGAATGGAATGCAGCCTGGCTTTGAACGAGCCGATGCGAAAAAGGGAAAGTGACGATGGAATGCAGCCTGGCTTTGAACGAGCCGATGCGAAAAAGGGAAAGTGACGAATGGAATGCAGCCTGGCTTTGAACGAGCTGATGCCAAAAACGAAAGTGACGAATGGAAAGCAGCCTGGCTTTGAACGAGCCGATGCCAAAACACGAAAGTGACGAATGGAAAAGCAGCCTGGCTTTTAACGAGCCGATGCGAAAAAAGGAAAGTGACGAATGGAATGGGAGGCCTGGCTTTGAACGAGCCGAGCGAAAAAAGGAACGTGAAAGAATGGAATGCAGCCTGGGTTTAACGAGCCGATGCGAAAAAGGGAAAAGACGATGGAATGCAGCCTGGCTTTGAACGAGCCGATGCGAAAAAGGAAAGTACGATGGGAAAGCAGCCTTTGGGTTTGAACGAGCCGATGCAAAAAAGGAAAGTGACGATGGAATGCAGTCTGGCTTTGAATGCGGCAACGGGCCCTAGCATGCCCTCTTCAGACACATGTTCCCTTTGCTCTTTACCCCTCCCACCCCCCCACCCCCTCCCTCCCTTCCCCCCTCACCATCGCGACCCAGCCTTTTTAGTGCACGGGTTTATGACGGTATCTACCCACACCAAAACTGAACGAAGCCATTTAGACTGGAACGAAGTCAACGAGTTTTTCTTTTGACCCCAAGATAGCACTTCAAAAACGTTACCCTTGCAGACTCCTGTCTCATCCATTACCCATCTGGAATCGCTTAGTGAAAAAACTAATGAATCACAGTGAGAAGACTGGAAACACAATGACAAGACAAGAAAAAACGCAACACGCGAATCGAAGAGGCAAGTTGCCTTTCCTGTAACATTATTCATAACATGTTCATCTTGCAAAGAACCAATCTAACGTGTTTTCTCCTCGCACGACATTAAATAAGTGGTAGTGCTTTCCGTTGTGTATGTGGGTTGGCTGTGTAATTTTGAATAAAGTTTTTGTTTTTTCTAGCAGGGTTTTTGTTCAATAATGAAAATAAACAATGTCCCCTGAGATGTCTTTAATGTTTTGAAAGAAAGTGTTACCCTTAGACTTCTTCACTTACTGTGACTGGGCAGGATGACTTCCATTTGGCGCCCAGTTTTAGAAGATAACTGATCGCTCTTCTCGTGTCCATTGTCTTCAATGTTGTTTGTCTTGGGCTGAAGAAGACCAAAGAGGTCGAAACGCACCGGCTTTTTTCTTTTAATTTGTTTGTACCTTTGTCCGGCAGGGAGAAAAAAATCATTTTTTTTTTTTTGAATTTGTTCAGTTTCCGCCTGTAGTCACTTTGAAACTGAGCAGGAAAGATTTGAGTTTACCGGGGATGACGATTTGGCCATAGGTTAAATTTCCCTGATGACGATTTGGCCATAGGGCTATTTTTCCTCAACATATTCGCACAAAAAATTTACGGGGTGTTCCAAGATAATTGTCTTTACCGGCTGATGTCATCAGATATGGTGTTATATTTGAAACATACTGTCATCCAATATGCAATCTCTCGCGGACATTTTATCGACCGAGGCATCTATACACGTTAAACGCCCACTCAGTGAGCCAACAGAGATGTCATCAGATATGGTGTCATATTTGAAACAGGCTGTCATCCAATATCCTGTCATTGTATCTTTTTTCTTCCGTGGGACGCTGTCAGTATGTTATGACGTCAGCCAGCGACCTGTGGATGCTTTTCTGCGGCCCTCACGCTTTCCTCGGTGTTCCTGTCAATGCTCGGCCCGTCCACTCCACTCCCCCACACTTCTTGTAAGGGGCCCCGTGTTGTTCCTTCTGTCCTCGGCCTGGCCTCCCCCACTCCCCCTCCCACACTTCTTGGTAAGGAGCCAGTGTTTTTTTTCCTTCTGTCCCCGGGGCCCCTCTCCACTCCCACTCCCACACTTCTTGGTAAGGGGCCAGTGTTGTTCCTTCTTCCTCGGGCCCGTCCCCCACTCCCCCACTTCTTGGTAAGGAGCCAGTGTTGTTCCTTCTGTCCTCGGCCCGTCTCC
>CM031598.1:21190186-21195186 GCA_018398815.1 Conus ventricosus
GTTCCTGATCTTGCTGTGTGTGCGTGGGTTGGTTGGTTGTTACCTAGTCCACAGAACGGTGCAAGGGAGACAACGTTTTCGTTGCCGAAGGATATTTAGGGTGGTCCACTGTCCGGCATGTTAAAGAATGCATAGCAAAAACCTGACCGCCGCAAAATGTGTAGGGGAAAAAAATCCTGCTACACAGAAAGGAAAAAGGCGAGAGGAGCAATACTGGCACGGAAAAGATATAGTAACCTTCTGACTGTTTTTGCTACCAGTTAGAGGATGTTACTATTTCTGTGCAGAGGAGGAGATGGGGGGTAGAGTGGGGGGGAAAATGATGGCAGACCACTATTAGGAAAAAAAAATCATTCTGGCTTCCAGTCCTCACAGACAATACTTGTTCTGACTTCAATCCCTTACAGACAACACTTGGTCTGACTTCAATCCCTTACAGACAACACTTGTTCTGACTTCAATCCCTTGCAGACAACACTTGTTCTGACTTCAATCCCTTACAGACAACACTTGTTCTGACTTCAATCCCTTACAGACTGCACTTATTCTGACTTCAATCCCTTACAGACAACACTTGTTTTGACTTCAGTATCTTACAGACAACACTTGTTCTGACTTCAGTCTCTCACAGACAACACTTGTTCTGACTTCAGTCTCTTACAGACAACACTTGTTCTGACTTCAGTCTCTTACAGACAACACTTGTTCTGACTTCAGTCTCTCACAGAATAACACTTGTTCTGACTTCAGTCTCTTACAGACAACACTTGTTCTGACTTCAGTCTCTTACAGACAACACTTGTTCTGACTTAACAGTCACTCATTTACAGACTTCAAACGACAACAATGTTCTGACTTCAATCTCTACTTACAGACAACACTTGTTCTGACTTCAAACAGACAACACATGTTCTGACTTCAAACAGACAACACATGTTCTGACTTCAGTCTCTCACAGCAACACTTGTTCTGACTTCAGTCTCTTACAGACAACACTTGTTCTGACTTAGTCTCTTACAGACAACACTTTTCTGACTTCAGTATTTACAGACAACGCTTGTCTGACTCCAGTCCCTCATAAACAACACTTGTTCTGATTTCAATCTCTTACAGACAACACTTGTTCTGGCTTCCATCTCTTACAGACAACGCTTGTTCTGACTTCAATCTCTTACAGACCACGCTTGTTCTGACTTCAATCTCTTACAGACAACACCTGTTCTGACTCAGTTCCTTACAGACAAGATTTGTTTAGACAGTACTATACAAAACAGTACAATGCAATATAACACAATACAATACAACGCAACGTAACGCAATACAATACAATGCAATACAATACAATACAATTGCAATGCAATGCAATGCAATACTATACAATACAACGCAATACAATACAATACAATACAATAATCAAGCAAAATCAGCGGCGGAAGAAAACCTGCAGGTTATATATAGATCAGCGCTTCCTCCCTGGCGAATACACAGTCTGGCGCCTGCAGTTGTCTGGCTGCTACTAATATACGGCATCAGTACTATTAGCACAGTGGAATCGATAGAGGCCACAATCAACAAGTCCATGATGAGATGGCGTGGTGTCCCATCTCGTCTCACTGAGGTTGCGTTCTCATAGCTCAAGGTACGCTTGAAATCCGACGTCGAAGAGTACAACTGTGGAAAAGCAAGGGTCTCTCTCTCTCTCTCTCTCTCTCTCTCTCTCTCTCTCTCCTTTTATATATAATATATATATATATATATAAATATATATATAATATATAATATATATATATATTATATATATATATATAATATATATATATATATATATGCATGTATGTATGCATATTACAACTGCATCAATTTTAGATGCTAGATCTTACACAGAGTTTCACCTCATCTCAGTTTTCTTATCTCACCTCATCTCTCTCATTGCATTGAATAAGAAAATGTTCAAACGCAGTTGATGACGTTTAGACTCTTACCTCTGTGTCTGAAGCGGTTTTCTACCATCTTCAATACTCAAAAGCAGGTTGCAACAATAATTAAACGTAGAGTTTCAAGTTAAAAGAACGCAAAAACAAACTGCCTTGAACAAAAGCCCTGAATGAAGACACCAGAGCGGGACACAGCAAAACCGTCATCGAGGAAAACGGTACGCACCACGCGGGAAGGAAAGCAGCAAACATCCTGGCAGACTTTTACAAAGAGGAAAGCAAAGCAACAATACCCAATGCCCGAGTGCAGGAAGTCAGCAAGGAAATCAAGGAGAAGCTGAAACACCAGAACCCCACACCGTCCATGATGTCAGCCTTCTCCATGACTGAACTCAATGCAACCATTAAAAAACTAAAGCCAAAGAAAGCCCCAGGGAAAGATGGTGTTACCAATGACATGATCAGGAGACTTGGAACCACAGCAAACAGAAGCTTCTTCTGATCATCAACCAGTCATGGAGCTCAGGGAAATTCCCAGACCGATGGAGAGAAGCAGTCATCATCCCCATCAGAAAGAAACAGAAAGACAAAACCAAGAAATCCAGCTACCGACCAATCAGCCTCCTCAGTTGTCTGGGCAAGGTGATGGAAAGAATGGTGAACACAAGACTGCTGAAACACCTGGAAGAAAATCACCTGCTCAGCAACACACAGTCGGCTTACAGGAAAAACCACAGTACGGAAGACCAGCTTGTGTACCTCGCCCAACAGATCGAAAACGCCTTTCAGGAGAAGAAAAAGGTACTCGCTGTCTTTGTGGACCTGACCAAAGCCTTCGACAAGGTATGGAAGGAAGGACTGCTCCTGAAGCTGCTAAACAAGAAAGTGGAAGGGAATATGTACCGCTGATACGCAACTTCCTCCAGTACCGCACAGCAAGAGTTCAACTTGATGGGAAAATTAGCCATCGAATCACTCTACAACAAGGTGTACCACAAGAGGAGTCATTTCCCCTACACTCTTCCTCATCTTCATTGACGACATCGCTGAGAAGCTCACCAAGCACATCTCCAGAGCTCTCCACGCCGACGACTTTGCTGCCTGGAGTGCTGCAGAACATTTAACCACAGCCAGCTACAGGATGCAGGAAGCACTGGAACACGTCGAAGATGGGCCTCTGACTGGGGCGTAGAAATCAACGCCACCAAAACAGTGGCCACAGTCTTCTCGCTGTCGCCACTGCCAGAAACCATCAGCCTGAAAATAAATGGAAGAGAGCTGAAACAAGAAGACAACCCAACATACCTAGGCATCAAGCTGGACAAGCGGCTTACTTGGAATCCGCACCTCAAGAACATTGAAAACGAAGCAGTCAGGAAGCTCGCCATCATGAAGAAGCTGGCCGGTACATCCTGGGGCGCAAACAGCAGCCTCCTGCAGAAGGTGTACGTGGGTACCGTCAGACCACCCTGGAGTATGGCAGTTCTGCATGGGCCACTGCATCCAAGACCAACACCAGTCGCCTGAACAAAGTGCAGAATGCAGGATTGCGACTGATCACGGGTGGATGAAGACTACCCCAATCCAAGCCATGGAGAAGCTTACTAGCCTACATTCCCTCGAAGACAGACGCGAGGAGAAGGTTTTCATCCACAGTGAAAAGTTACTAGCGTATGCCTACCCACCCCATGCACACCGAGATGCAGAACCCCACCAAAAACAGGCTAAAGAGAACAAGTTTCAACCACCTGTCTAAGAGCCTGCATCACAGAAATGAAGACCTGCTGCCTGCTTCACCAGCCGAAATGGAGATGCTTCCAGTTTTTGAGGAACTAGACAATCACCTAGAGGATGTCGCAATCATCACTGAAGTTCCTGGCATTAAAAGAATGGACCGTCAAGCCCCTCAAGTAATGAAAGCTCTGGCACAGGAGATGATTGCCAACCAATACAACCCCAGTGAGTGGACCCACGTCTTCACAGACGGATCCTCAGAAGGAGCAGTCAAGAATGGAGGAGCAGGGTTCTTCATCAGACACACCAATGGAAGATTGACACACAAGGCCTTCCCCACCGGAAAGATCTCCTCCAACTACAGAGCGGAGACAATAGCACTGCTCCACGCAGTGAGGGTCTTTCTGGGACCAGGCATCCCATCACAGAAGGTTGTCTTCTTCACAGACTGCCGATCTCTGCTGCAGGGACTTCAGAACACAAGAAATGAACAACATACGCAAGACATCAAAGGCTGCCCTCCATGAACTCTCAAAACAGTCTGTCATTACACTTCAGTGGATTCCGTCTCACTGTGGGATCATGGGCAACGAAAAAGCTGATGCTCTCTCCAAGGCAGGCAGCAAAATGGAGCAGTTCAGCCACCCCGTGACCTACAGCGAGGCCAAGACCATCATCCACAACCAGTCTCAGTCCCCAGTGGAAGAGAAGGCTGGGTGCAGAGAGTGGTGCTGACCCGATCCACCAGCTCCAAAGGCACCAGCAGACAATCCTCTTCAGACTGAGGACCGGCCACTGCAGACTGCTGAGCCACCTTAACCGCCTGAAGATCACCTACACTGACCAGTGTCCATGCGGCACTGGACCCCAGACCCCTGAACATGTCCTACTGCGCTGTCCTAGTCACGCAGCTCTACGACACAAAACCTGGCCGGGGGAGCGGAGTTACAGGCGCAGCTTTGGGGAGCCCGTTCTGACCTGGAGAAGACCGCGGGCTTCATCATGGCGGCCGGGTTACAAGTCTGACGCATCCAGCTTAAATCGAACGCAGATGAAAGAAGAAGAAAAACCAACATTTCCAACCATCCTCCTGACACAGGGTCTTAGTGCATTTTACCATTTGCCGAGCCTGTTGAAGAGGAGCAACAGCTTCGAATCGTGTCCAGGCTCGGCAAAAAAATAATGCCCAGTGTTTTAGAATGTCCTTGAGGTAAACGCTTCAACTGATATTTCTATTTGAATGGGGGAAGAGTCATTCATGAGAGTACTGAATGAAAAGCAGAAACCTATAGACGACAGATTTCCTGGTCACGTAACTCAACCTACCCAACT
>CM031598.1:21200186-21206027 GCA_018398815.1 Conus ventricosus
TACTGGGCCCTATTGGACCGAGGCCCTCATGCTACTGGGCCCTATTGGACCGAGACCTAATGCTACTGGGCCCTATTGGATCGAGCCTTCATGCTACTTGGCCTTATTGGACCGAGGCCTTCATGCTACTGGGCTCTATTGGATCGAGGCCCTCATGCTACTGGGCCCTTTTGGACCGAGGCCCTCAGGCTACTGGGCCCTATTGGACCGAGGCCCTCATGCTACTGGGCCCTATTGGACCGAAGCCCTCATGTTACTGGGCCCTATTGGATTGAGGCCCTCATGCTACTGGGCCCTTTTGGACCGAGGCCCTCATGCTACAGGGCCCTATTGGATCGAGGCCCTCATGCTACTGGGCCCTTTTGGACCGAGGCCCTCATGCTACTGGGCCCTATTGGATCGAGGCCCTCATGCTACTGGGCCCTTTTGGACCGAGGCCCTCATGCTTCTGGGCTCTATTTTATCGAGGCCCTCATGCTACTGGGCCCTTTTGGACCGAGGCCCTCAGGCTACTGGGCCCTATTGGACCGAGGCCCTCAGGCTACTGGGCCCTATTGGACCGAGGCCCTCATGCTACTGGGCCCTATTGGACCGAGGCCTAATGCTACTGGGCCCTTTTGGACCGAGGCCCTCATGCTGCTGGGCCCTATTGGACCTAGGCCCTCATGCTACTGGGCCCTATTGGACCGAGGCCCTCATGCTACTGGCTCTATCGGACCTAGGCCCTAATACTATTGGGCCGTATTGGACCGAGGCCTAATGCTTCTGGGCCCTATTGGACCGAGGCCCCAGTGTTACAGGCTCTAATACTACTGGGACCTTTTGGACCTGGGCCTCAATGTTACAGGCTCTAATGCTGCTGGACCCTATTGGACCTGGGCCCCAATGTTACAGGCTCTAATGCTACTGGGACCTATTGGACCTGGGCCATAATGGTACTGGAGCCTAACATCACTAGACCTTAATGGTACTGGGTCCTAATGGGACAGGATCCTAATGACACTGGGCCCAATTGGCTCAGGAGCCTCGTGCTACTGGGTTCTATTGGAACGGCTCCTAGTGGTACTGGAGCCTAACATCACTAGACCCTAATGGTACTGGGCCCTAATAGTACTGGGGCCTAATACTACTGGGCCCTATTGGGCCTAGGTCCTTGTGGTTCTGGGATATGACGGTCTGGCCTCAGAAACTATATATAATCAGTGTGTTGCATGTAAGGAGTAAGTGAAAGTATTCAATTAAGATCCTGTTAGAGAATAGAGCGGCATACAGTCGGTATCCAGACAGAGAAGGTAACGGTGTACAATTAGTGTCCCGTATGTAGGAGAAAGGTATCGATATAAAATTCATTTACTGAATGTGATGGATAAGGCAACAATACATAGTCAGTAACCTAGCTGTATGTGATAGAGAAAGTAACGATACACAATCACCCTGTATTTGATAGAGGAGCTAACGGTATGCAGTTAAAATCCAGACAGAGAATTCAAGGGTATACTATCAGTATGCTACATGTGACAGAGAAAATCACAATATTCAATTGATTTCCTGATAGACATGGTCGGTATGCAAGTTGTATCCTGTAAACATCAGAGAAGGTAACGGTTTCGATTGGTATCCTGCATATAACAAAGTAGCGATATACATGCAGTTTTCTGTATGTGATAGAGAAGGTAATGGTATACAACCACTATCTGGCGTGTAATAGAGGAGTTAATGGTGTACAATCACATGTATGTGATAATGCTAGGTTCACACTATGGAAACTGTGGGAAACTCTGGCAGTCTGCGCGTTAAAGAAACTGCTTTGGAAACCGTCTATAAATAAATGTGACTGGAGTTTCTGTCGACAATGTGAACGCTCGACGAAATTATACAGAAACTGCGAAGCTCCTCCCCTTTTTTGCTCTTTTCGCGCCATTCACGCTGTGCGCGCGAGCCACACTGCGTTTTGCACGGACTTCCCTGCTATTTTCGCCTTTCTTTTTTTGGGGGGGGTCAATTTCAGTCAGTCTCGTGTACAAAAACTTTGTTGCCTACCTGTTCACACTTTGGAAACGATATGGAAACTCGGTAGCGTCAGTGTCCTAGTTTCTTCTCGCCTGTATTTCCAAACAACTTTTGCAGACTGAGATGGAAGGAAACAGGCTTGGCAAATCTATCGGGAATATCCGATAGAGGTAATGCAGTTTGTTGAAGGGGTAATGTGAGTTTTCTCTGTGCAGATTTCGGTTACCCGACAAGAAATTAGGGCTGTTTCCAGGCCGGTTTCCATAGTGTGAACTAAGCATTAAGAAAGGTAACGGTGTTCAATCAGTATTCTAATAGAAAAGGTGAAGGTATACTACTAATCCTGAGAACAGTAAAATAACACTGACATTCAGTATCCTGTACATAAATAGAACGTAACGGCATACGATCAGTAGAGAGTTTACACAGAAAAGGAAATGGTATACAAGTACTATCATGTATGAGAATGAGAAGACAATTGTTTACGATCAGTATCACAACAGAAAAGGTAACGGTATATGACCGGTATCTTAAGAGAGAAAACAAATGTGTACAATTAGTATTCTAATAGAGAAGATAACGTCACACAATCAATTTGTAATACAGAAGATAACGGTTATCACTTAATATCTAGCCAGAAGAGACGACGGTATACAATCGGTGCCTCGTATGAATTAAGAAGGTAACGGTATGCATCAGGTACCCTGTGTGTGATGGGAAAGGTAGTGACGTACAATGGCTAACCTGACAGAAGGTAGAGTTGTAACATCTGCATCCTGATAGGGAAGGTAACGGTGCTGGTAACGGTGTGCAAGTCTGTATTCTGATAGTATCCTGCATGTGACAGGGAAGATAACGGTAGAGAATCAATATTCTGCATGTGATAGAGAAGGTAGCAGTATATAATCAGGGCCTTGATAGAGAGGGTAACGGTATGTGTATCCTTACATTCACAGGCTATTGTCATGATAGAGAAGATAGCCGTATACAGTCTGTATCCTGATAGAGAACCGTAAAGTTAACGGTACACAATCAGTATCCTGATAGAGAAGTTAATGGTCGGTGTAGAATCCGTATTCCGCTAGAGAAGATAACTATACACAGTATTTATCCTGACAGAGAAGGTAACGATGTATAATCAGTATCCCGACAGAGATGGTAAATTGTGTACAGTCAGAATCCTGATAGAGAAGGTATATGATCAGTATGCTGACAGAGAAGGTAACTGTATACAACGAGTATTCTGATAGAGAAAGAAACGTTGTTGAAGTGTCCTAATGTAGAGGGAATTGGTATACACCTGATAGAGAAAGAAACGTTGTTGAAGTGTCCTAATGTAGAGGGAATTGGTATACAATCAGTATCCTGACAGCGAAGCGAACAGTATATATCCTGATGGAGAAGGTAATGGTCGTTATACAGTCTGTATCATGGTAGGGAAATAATTGTCGGTATTCAGTCGCTATCCTGGCAGAGAAGATAAATGTATACGAGTACCCTGATAGAGAAGGTAAAAGGTGTACAATCTGTATCCTGACAGTATCAGCGTGCAGTCTGTATTCTGATAAAGAAGGTAATGGTGTAGGTCTGTCTCATTACAGAGAAGGTAACGGTGCATTATGTGTATCCTGATGGACAAGTAACGGTGTATTATCTGTATCCTGATGGACAAGTAACGGTGTATTATCTGTATCCTGATGGACAAGTGATAGTGCATTATCTGTATCCCGATGGACAAGTAAGTGTAATATCTGTATCCCGATGGACAAGTAACAGTGTACTATATGTATCCCGATGGACAAGTAACAGTGTACTATCTGTATCCTGATGGACAAGTAACAGTGTACTGTCTGTATCCTGATGGACAAGTAACAGCTCATTATCTGTATCCCAATGGAAAAGGTAACGGTGTATTATCTGTATCCTGATGGACAAGTAACAGTCTATTATCTGTATCCTGATGGAAAATGTAAAGGTGCATTATCTCTATCCTGATGGAAAAGATAACGGTGTATTATCTGTATCCTGATGGAAAAAGTAACGGTGTATGATCTCTATCCTGAAGGAAAAGATAAGGGTGTGTTATCTGCCTCCTGGTGGAAAAGATGACGGTGCACAAACAGTAACCTGACATTACAGAGAGGTAAGGGTGTACACTCTGTATCCTGATGGAGGAGGCAACAGGATACAAACAGTATTGTGTATGTGATAGAGATGGGATAGGGAAGGTAACGGACAACCAGGATCCTGCCTGTGATAGAGAAGTTGGCAGTATACGAACAGTATCTTGTATGTGATAGAGATGGTAACGATATACCAACTGTATCTTGTATATGATACAGATGGTAGCGGTATACTAAGTGTATCCTGTATGTGATAGAGATGGTAGTGGTATACTAAGTGTATCCTGTATGTGATAGAGATGGTAGCGGCATACTAACTGTATCCTGTATGTGATAGAGATGGTAGCGGCATACTAACTGTATCCTGTATGTGATAGAGATGGTAGCGGCATACTAACTGTATCCTGTATGTGACAGAGATGGTAGCGGTATACCAACTGTATCCTGTATGTGATAGAGATGGTAGCGGTATACCAACTGTATCCTGTACGGATAGAGATGGTAGCGGTATACCAACTGTATCCTGTACGTGGTAGAGATGGTAACGGTATAGTAAGTGTATCCTGTATGTGATACAGATGGTAGCGGTATACCAACTGTATCCTGCATGTGATAGAGATGGTAGCGGTATACGAACAGTATCTTGTACATGGTAGGATGGTAACGGTATACAATCAGTCTCTTGTATGTGAATTGATGGTAACGGTAAATGTAACTAGTATTCTGCATGCCATAGAAAAGGTAACGATACACAATTAGACACAAAAGCAATAGTCCTCCAAAGGGAAGAAAACAGTATAGAAAAATCACAATACCACTCATCTAATTTTCGGCCACGTGGCCTTTTTCAAGAGAAAAAAACAAAACAATGCAACTATGTAATGTCCATCTTCGGTGGCTGTCAGGGCAAAGAATTGACGTCATAAATATCTTACGCAATTTCTGACATCATAATGTGTGATGTCATCAACAAGGAACAAACAAAACAAAACAAAAAGGGGGGGGGGGGGGGGGGGGGGTGGGAGGAAGGGGTGCAAGTTGTGCGTGTGTCTGTGTGTAGTATACAGTAACCAATATACTCCAAAAACATAACAACACGCTCCATAAATCACAATGAAACTGCGACCATAGTCCTGTCTGTGACTGTGCATGGCATACAAGAACTGTCACCTGAAAAATATATATAAATTTCCTGCAATTCATCAATGTTGTTTACAGGTAAAATCTGGATAGGGTTGTTACAAATTTGTCTTAACATTACATCCATTTGGCACCCTTGTATCCAATGTCCTTATTCCATTTTTCTCAGCAATAAGTCTGAAGCTTTTGCTTTCACTGTAAGCTTTGCCAACACTGCAACAGCAAGGTCTCCCACTGAATGCTGAAGGAAATGTCGCATTATTGGCTTTCTCTTTGGAACTTGATGTCACGTCTGTGTTCCGCTATTCTTTCTTTCAATGAACGTCCGGTTTCACCAACATAAACTGTCTTATTACACCGTTGTTATGTTTTTGGAGTATATTGGTTACTGTATGTCAACCTCGGTGTAATGTCAGTGGAGGAAGGACTAGCGCACAGCCCAAACACACTCACAGCTTGCTTACGATCTCATTCATAATCATGCATTCGTCACATCAAACACTAGTAAAGTCTATAACTTTACTACACATTTCATAAAGAACTATGCATATGGAATGAAACAAAAAAA
>CM031598.1:21207027-21209527 GCA_018398815.1 Conus ventricosus
CTTTTCTTTCTTTCTTTTCCCGTTTTTACATTTGTTCTTTCGTTTGGCGTATTTGTTTGTTTCCTGATCTTGCTGTGTGTGCGTGGGTTGGTTGGTTGTTACCTAGTCCACAGAACGGTGCAAGGGAGACAACGTTTTCGTTGCCGAAGGATATTTAGGGTGGTCCACTGTCCGGCATGTTAAAGAATGCTTAGCAAAAACCTGACCGCCGCAAAATGTGTGGGGGAAAAAAATCCTGCTACAGAGAAGGAAAAAGGCGAGAGGAGCAATACTGGCACGGAAAAGAGTAACCTTCTGACTGTTTTTGCTACCAGTTAGAGGATGTTACTATTTCTGTGCAGAGGAGGAGATGGGGGGGGTGGTAGAGTGGGGTGGAAAATGATGGCAGACCACTATTAGGAAAAAAAAATCATTCTGGCTTCCAGTCCTCACAGACAATACTTGTTCTGACTTCAATCCCTTACAGACAACACTTGGTCTGACTCCAATCCCTTACAGACAACACTTGTTCTGACTTCAATCCCTTACAGACAACACTTGTTCTGACTCCAATCCCTTACAGACAACACTTATTCTGACTTCAATCCCTTACAGACTGCACTTATTCTGACTTCAATCCCTGACAGACAGCACTTATTCTGACTTCAATCCCTTACAGACAACACTTGTTTTGACTTCAGTATCTTACAGACAACACTTGTTCTGACTTCAGTCTCTTACAGACAACACTTGTTCTGACTTCAATCTCTTACAGACAACACTCGTTCTGACTTCAGTCTCTTACAGACAACACTTGTTCTGACTTCAATCTCTTACAGACAACACTTGTTCTGACTTCAATCTCTCACAGACAACACTTGTTCTGACTTCAAACAGACAACACATGTTCTGACTTCAAACAGACAACACATGTTCTGACTTCAATCTCTTACAGACAACACTTGTTCTGACTTCAAACAGACAACACATGTTCTGACTTCAAACAGACAACACATGTTCTGACTTCAGTCTCTCACAGACAACACTTGTTTCTGACTTCAGTCTCTTACAGACAACACTTGTTCTGACTTCAGTCTCTTATAGACAACACTTATTCTGACTTCAGTATGTTACAGACAACGCTTGTTCTGACTCCAGTCCCTCATAAACAACACTTGTTCTGATTTCAATCTCTTACAGACAACACTTGTTCTGACTTCCATCTCTTACAGACAACGCTTGTTCTGACTTCAATCTCTTACAGACAACACCTGTTCTGACTCAGTTCCTTACAGACAAAATTTGTTTAGACAGTACTATACAAAACAGTACAATGCAATATAACACAATACAATACAACGCAACGTAACGCAATACAATACAATGCAATACAATACAATACAATACAATACAATGCAATGCAATGCAATACAATGCAATGCAATGCAATGCAATGCAATGCAATGCAATGCAATGCAATACAATACAATACAATACAATACAATACAATAATCAAGCAAAATTAGCGGCGGAAGAAAACCTGCAGGTTATATATAGATCAGCGCTTCCTCCCTGGCGAATACACAGTCTGGCGCCTGCAGTTGTCTGGCTGCTACTAATATACGGCATCAGTACTATTAGCACAGTGGAATCGATAGAGGCCACAATCAACAAGTCCATGATGAGATGGCGTGGTGTCCCATCTCGTCTCACTGAGGTTGCGTTCTCATAGCTCAAGCTACGCTTGAAATCCGACGTCCAAGAGTACAACTGTGGAAAAGCAAGGCTCTCTCTTCTCTCTTTTCTCTCTCTCTCTCCTCTCTCTCTCTCTCTCTCTCTCTCTCTCTCTCTATGAAGGCTCAATTTGCATTGTAGGCCCACATTGAGTTTGTTAACATAATTATAATGAAAAAAGGGGAAGAAAAAAGAAGGGAAATAAGGCATTGTTTATAGGATATTGTTTATAGGATATTACAATTTTGCAGTAAGGGGGACCAAGGAGCGATGACAAATTTTATGAATTAACTTTTCGTTTTTCTTCCGTTAAACTCTCCACTTTGTTCCTTGATGTTGCATTTTGCGTAATTGCTGCTCATAGATGTCACCGGATGAATGTGTATGGACCGATGGCCCCACATTAAATTTCACCGTGTGCTTCACCGTGTGCTTCTCTCTCTCCTTATATATATATATATATGCATATTACAACTGCATCAATTTTAGATGCTAGATCTTACACAGAGTTTCACCTCATCTCAGTTTTCTTATCTCACCTCATCTCTCTCATTGCATTGAATAAGAAAATGTTCAAACGCAGTTGATGACGTTTAGACTCTTACCTCTGTGTCTGAAGCGGTTTTTACCATCTTCAATACCCAAAAGCAGGTTGCAACAATATATTAAATGTAGAGTTTCAAGTTAAAAGAACGCAAAAACAAACTGCCTTGAAAAACCAACATTTCCAACCATCCTCCTGACACAGGGTCTTAGTGCATTTTTACCATTTGCCGAGCCTGTTGAA
>CM031598.1:21212027-21217063 GCA_018398815.1 Conus ventricosus
CACACAGCATGTATCCTGATAGAAAGGGTAACGGCATTGTATCCTGATAGAAAAGGTAACGCATTGTATCCTGACAGAGAAGGTAACGGCACACAGCATGTATCCTGATAGAAAGGGTAACGGCACTGTAATCCTGATAGAGAGAAGATAACAGTTTATAATCTGAATCCTGATAGAGAAGTAACAGTACATAATCTTTATCCTGCTAGAGAAGGTAAGAGCACACAGTCTGTACCCTGATAGAGAGGGTAACAGCATACAGTCTGTATCCTGATAGAGAAGGTAACGCACACAGTCTTACCCTGATAGAGAAGGTAACGGCATACAGTCTGTACCCTGATAGAGAAGGTAACGGCATACAGCCTGTATCCTGATAGAGAAGGTAACGGCACACAGTCTGTATGCTGATAGAGAAATAACGCACATAGTCTGTATCGTGAAGAGAAGGTAACGGCACACAGTCTGATCCTGATAGAGAAGGTGGACGCACACAGTCTGTATGCTGATAGAGAAGGTAACGGCACACAGTCTGTATGCTGATAGAGAAGGTAACGGCACACAGTCTGTACCCTGATAGAGAAGGTAACGGCACACAGTACTGTATCCTGATAGAGACGGTAACGGCACACAGTCTGTACCCTGATAAGAAGGTAACGGCATACAGCCTGTATCCTGATAGAAAAGGTAACGGCATACAGTCTGTATCCTGATAGAAAAGGTAACGGTGCACAATCTGTATGCTGATAGAGAAACGAAACGGCACATAGTCTGTTTCCTGATAGAACAGGTAACGGTACACGTGATAAAGTAACGGCACACCGTCTATATCCTGATAGAGAAGATAACGGCACACAGTCTATTCTGAAATATACAAAACGGTACATAATCTGTTTCCTGATAGAGAAGGTAGCGGCACACAGACTATGTCCTGACAGTGATTTGAGGATTTTGAAATACTCTCTCTCTCTCTCACACACACGCACACACACACACACACACACACACACACACACACACACACACACACACACACACACACACACTCACACCACACACACACACACACACACACACACACACACACACACACACGCACACACGCACGCACGCACGCACGCACGCACGCACGCACTCACGCACACACACACACACAACACACACACCACACACACAGGCACCACCGCACACACACGCGCACACACACGCGCGCGCGCTTGCGCGAATTTACAGCCCTTGTCGCTCTTTTTGTTTGCCTCTGTCACTGTGTCACAATCGCTTTTTCTCGTTTCAGTTTCTCTTCATTTGTCTCAGTCTCTCGCTCATTCTCTATCTGTCTCACTCATTTCTCTCTCTCTTTGTTTTACTCCTGTCTCCGTTTATTCCTATGTCGATCTGTGTGTCTACCTGTCTGTGTTGTCTGTCTTCATTTCGTACGAGTAACTCATCTTCCTTAAAAGAACTGGCTCGTGCTAGAATTTGGCCAAGATGGAACTGAGCCTTAACGGTGATGGCTGTGTCGGAATTTGGCCCAAACGGAACTGGTCCTCATAGACCCCGGGCCCTGATGGTACCGGACCCTAATGCCCCAGGACCCTATTGGACTTGGCCCTATTGCACCTCGGTCCTTAAGGTACCAGACTCTAATGATACTGGGCCCTAATTATACCGGGGCCTAATGGCACACGGCCTTAATTGTACCGGTCCTAATGGTACTGGGCCTTAATTATGCCGGGTCCTAATGGTACTGGCCCTAACAGTACTGAGGCAATAATAGCACCAGACCACAATGGCACCGGGGCTTAATACTACAGGCCATAGTGATCAAAGCGGATCGACCCAGTAACTGTATACGTCAGTGTGCTAGTTTAATGAGAAGGTAAAGATATACAATCAGGATCCTGGGTCCTAATGCTACTGGGCTCTACTGGGCCTAGGCCCTGATGGCACTGGGCGCATTGGACCTAGCCTAATGTTACAGGGCTCTCATGCTACTGGCCCTATGGCCAGAACCCTAATGTCACAGGCCCTAATGTTCTGGGCCTATTGAACCAGGGCCCTAATGTTTCAGGGCCCTACTGGACCTAGGCCCTAATGGTACAGGGCCCTGTTGGACCAAGGCCTAATGCTACTGGACTCTATCGGACCTAGGCCCTAATGCAACTGGGCCCTTTTGGACCGAGGCCCCAATGTTACAGGCCCTAATGCTCCTGGGCCCTTTTGTACCGAGGCCCAATGTTACAGGCTCTAATGCTCCTGGGCCCTTTTCGACCGAGGCCCCAATGTTACAGGCTCTAATGCTACTGGGCCCTTTTGGACCGAGGCCCCAATGTTACAGGCTCTAATGCTACTGGGCCCTTTTGTACCGAGGCCCCAATGTTACAGGCTCTAATGCTACTGGGCCCTTTTGTACCGAGGCCCCAATGTTACAGGCTCTAATGCTACTGGGCCCTTTTGTACCGAGGCCCCAATGTTACAGGCTCTAATGCTACTGGGCCCTTTTGTACCGAGGCCCCAATGTTTCAGGCTCTAATGCTACTGGGCCCTTTTGGACCGAGGCCCAATGTTACAGGCTCTAATGCTACTGGGACCTATTGGACCGAGGCCCCAATGTTACAGGCTCTAATGCTACTGGGCCCTATTGGACCGAGGCCCCATGTTACAGGCTCTAATGCTACTGGGCCCTTTTGGACCGAGGCCCCAATGTTACAGGCTCTAATGCCACTGGGCCCTATTGGACCGAGGCCCCAATGTTTCAGGCTCTAATGCTACTGGGACCTATTGGACCTGGGCCCCAATGTTACAGGCTCTAATGCTACTGGGACCTATTGGACCGAGGCCCCAATGTTACAGGCTCTAATGCTACTGGGACCTATTGGACCGAGGCCCCAATGTTACAGGCTCTAATGCTACTGGGACCTATTGGACCGAGGCCCCAATGTTACAGGCTCTAATGCTACTGGGACCTATTGGACCGAGGCCCCAATGTTACAGGCTGTAATGCTCCTGGGCCCTATTGGACCGAGGCCCCAATTTTACAGGCTGTAATGCTCCTGGGCCCTATTGGACCTGGGCCCTAATGTTACAGGCTGTAATGCTCCTGGCCCTATTGGACCGAGGCCCCAATTTTACAGGCTGTAATGCACCTGGGCCCTATTGGACCGAGGCTCCAATTTTACAGGCTGTAATGCTCCTGGGCCCTATTGGACCGAGGCCCCAATTTTACAGGCTGTAATGCTCCTGGGCCCTATTGGACCGAGGCCCCAATGTTACAGGCTCTAATGCTACTGGGACCTTTTGGACCTGGGCCCCAATGTTCAGGCTCTAATGCTACTGGGACCTTTGGACCTGGGCCCTAATGGTACTGGAGCCTAACCTCACTAGACCTTAATGGTACTTGTCCTATTGGGACAGGATCCTAATGACACTGGGCCCTATTGGCTCAGGAGCCTCGTGCTACTGGGTTCTATTGGAACGGCTCCTAGTGGTACTGGAGCCTAACATCACTAGACCCTAATGGTGCTGGGCCCTAATAGTACTGGGGCCTAATACTGCTGGGCCCTATTGGGACTAGGTCCTTGTGGTTCTGGGTTATGACCGTCTGACCCCAGAAACTATATATAATCAGTGTGTTTAGATGTAAGGAGTAAGTGAAAGTATTCAATCAAGATCCTGTTAGAGAATAGAGCGGCATACAGTCAGTATCCGGACAGAGACGGTAACGGTGTACAATTAGTGTCCGTATGTATGAGAAAGGTATCGACATAAAATTCATTTACTGAATGTGATGGATAAGGCAACAATACATAGTCAGTAACCTAGCTGTATGTGATAGAGAAAGTAACGATACACAATCACCCTGTATTTGATAGAGGAGCTAACGGTATGCAGTTAATATCCAGACAGAGAATTCAAGGGTATACTATCAGTATGCTACATGTGAGAGAGAAAATCACGATATTCAATTGATTTCCTGATAGACATGGTCGGTATGCAATTTGTATCCTGTACACATCAGAGATGGTAACGGTTTCGATTGGTATCCTGCATATAACAGACAAGGTAGCCATATACATGCAGTTTTCTGTATGTGATGGAGAAGGTAATGGTATACAACCACTTATCTGGCGTGTAATAGAGGAGTTAACGGTGTACAATCACATGTATGTGATAAAGAAAGGTAACGGTATTCAATCAGTATTCTAATAGAAAAGGTGAAGGTATACTACTAATCCTGAGAACAGTAAATATAACACTGATATTCAGTATCCTGTACATAATACAGAACGTAACGGCATACGATCAGTAGAGAGTTTACACACATGAGAATGAGAAGACGATGGTTTACGATCAGTATCACAACAGAAAAGGTAACGGTATATGACCGGTATCCTAAGAGAGAAAACAAATGTGTACAATTAGTATTCTATTAGAGAAGAAACGTCACACAATTAATTTGTAATACAGAAGATAACGGTTATCACTTAATATCTAGCCAGAAGAGGCGACGGTATACAATCGGTACCTCGTATGAAATAAAGAAGGTAACGGTATGCATCAGGTACCCTGTGTGTGATGGGAAAGGTAGTGACGTACAATGGCTAACCTGACAGAAGGTAGAGTTGTAACATCTGCATCCTGATAGAGAAGGTAACTGTGCTGGTAACGTGTGCAAGTCTGTATTCTGATAGTATCCTGTATGTGACAGAGAAGATAACGGTAGAGAATCAATATTCTGCATGTGATAGAGAAGGCAGCAGTATTAGAATCAGTGCCTTGATAGAGAGGGTAACGGTATGTAATAGTATCCTTACATTCACAGCTATTATCATGACAGAGAAGATAGCCGTATACAGTCTGTATCCTGATAGAGAAAGCGACAATGTACGATCTGTATCCTGATAAAGAACTGGAAAGTTAACGGTACACAATCAGTATCCTGATAGAGAAGTTAATGGTCGGTGTAGAATCCGTATTCCGCTAGAGAAGATAACTGTACACAGTATTTATCCTGACAGAGAAGGTAACGATGTATAATC
>CM031598.1:21218063-21220563 GCA_018398815.1 Conus ventricosus
ATTAAGTGTTATACTTACAGTGTTTGATGTGACGAATGCATGAATAAATGAGATTGTAAGAAGCTGTGAGTGTGTTTGGGCTGTGCGCTAGTCCTTCCTCCATTGACATCACCCGAGGTTGACAGTGTCTTCGCCTGTACACCTCCAACAAAGTAGTTTTCGACTTGCTGGTTTTCTTCTTGTACCTCTCTGACTGCCAAGGAACTTCTGCAGACAATAGCGAAGTGTCCCACTTTGTTGCATTTTCTGCAGTGAGTTTTTTGCAGCAGGGCAGTTTTTCTTGCCTATAGGGTGTCGTCGGTTGCAGTAACCACATGTATTGGTCTTCACTGACCCTCCAGTTGGATGACTGCGTGCCGTTTGATTGTGACCGTTTTTGTGCGACAATGACCCTTTCGCCTTTTCTGCAGCCTGCAGGGCGTCCACTGTTGCCGACTTGGTGTTTGCCAGTTCTTTCTTGGTCAGTTCTCTCATAGAAAGAGTTTCAACTGTTTTCTGGAGGGTGAGTCCAGCTCCCACGTCATACAGCTTCATCTTTGCAATGTCGTCATGGCAAGAGAATACCAATTTGTCTCTAACCATCGTGTCGACGTTGTCAAATTTGCATGCACTAGCTTTTTCTTTTACAGTGCGTAGCCATGCATCGAATGTCTGGGACGGTTCTCTAGGCAGATTATACCAGAACTGTTTCCTCAGCATCAATTGGGGTTCGCGACGGTTAAAAAATTCGTCGTACTTACGCAGGACGGTTGCGTAGTCATTTTGGTCTTCTGCTGGGAGCCTTTCGTCAGCATTTTCAGGGTTGTCTCTGGCTGGTAGGTATGCAAAATTCGAATAGATTTCGATGCCTTCATCGCCGATGTGGTTTAGGAGAAGTCCTACCTTGACGACGTTGGGCTTTGTTGTTGCGCCAGTAGCCTGAAGAAAGATGTTGAACTTCATCTTCCACTTGCTCCATTCAGCACTGGGGTTGCTGCTGTTGACACAGAGCGGATCTGGTGTCCTTACGATGACAGTCTCTGCCATGGTCGTGGGTTTCTTCTCTACGTCTACACTTCTGACACCATGTAATGGTATGCCGCAGCACACTCAATAAGGTAAAGGCGGTGCTTGATTCCAAAGATATGGACTTTATTTGCTAAGTACACGAAGATACAGATGCGGTCGCCGCCATCATGCAGAGCCGAAGCTGGTATACCGTTCCGGTACAGTCCATGCTTAAAACAGCATACACTACACCATCCCTCTGTGCATTTTACCATCCCTCTGTGCACTTTAGTATCCCTCTGTGCACTTTCCCATCCTTCTGTGCACTTTACCACCGCTCTGTGGATTTTACTATCCCTCTGTGCACTTTTCCATCCCTCTCTGCATTTTACCATCCTTCTGTGCACTTTTCCATCCCTCTGTGCATTCTACCATCCCTCTGTGCACTTTACCATCCCTCTGTGCACTTTACCATTCCTCTGTACATTTTACCATCCTTCTGTGCATTTTACTATCCCTCTGTGCACTTCACCACCCCTCTCTGCACTCTGCTATCCATCTCCGCACCTTACAATCTGTCTCTGCACTGTACGATCGCTTTTGCCGTCCCTCTCTGCACGTTGCTATCCCTCTCTGCACTTTACTATCCATCTCTGCACTCCGCTATCCCTCTACGCAGTTCACTATCCATCTCTGCACTCTGCTATCCCTCTCAGCATTTTAATGTTCCTCTCTGCACTTTCACATCCCTGTCTGCAATCTACAGTTCTTCTCTGGACTCTGCTATACCTCTCTGCACCCTACTTTCCCTCTCTGCACTCTACTATTCCTCTCTGCACCCTACTTTCCCTCTCTGCACTCTACTATTCCTCTCTGTCTGTGTGTATGATAGCATACGTGTGTGTGTGTGTGTGTGTGTGTGCGTGCGTGCGTGCGTGCGTGCGTGCGTGCGTGTGTGTATGTATGTATGTATGTATATTATATATATATATATATATATATATATATATATATATATATATATGTATATGTATATATATATATAAATATATATATATATATACATACATACATACACACACACGCACGCACGCTGATGACAGCGCAACACGCTCGAAACAAATTTGTAGATAGTTTTAAGATTCCTCTTTTAACTTGTTTGAACTATATATATATATATATATATATATATATATATATATATATATATATATATATATATATATATATATATATATATATATATGTGTGTGTGTGTGTGTGTGTGTGTGTGTGTGTGTGTGTGTGTGTGTGTGGTGTGTGTGCGTGTGTATATATATATATATATAGATATATAGATATATATATATATATGTGTGTGTGTGTGTGTGTGTGTGTGTGTGTGTGTGTGTGTGTGTGTGTGTGTGTGTAAGTGTGTGTGTGTGTGTGTGTGTGTGTGTGTGTGTGTGCGTGCGTGCGTGCGTGCGTGCGTGCGTGCGTGCGTGCGTGCGTCAGTGCATGTGTGTGTGCATGC
>CM031598.1:21230563-21235563 GCA_018398815.1 Conus ventricosus
GTTTGTAGGGTCAGTATCTACAGGGTGGGTTTGTAGGGTCAGTGTCTACAGGTGGTTTGTAGGGTCAGTATCTACTGGGTAGTTGGTAGGGTCAGTATCTATTGGGTGGTTTGTAGAACTGGTATCTATAAGGTGATTTGAACTGTCGGTATCTACAGGATATTTGTAGGGTCAGTACTAAAGGGTGATTCGTAGGGTCAGTCTCTACAAGATGGTTTGTGGGGTCAATATCTACAGGTGATTTGAAGGGTAACTACAGCATGGTTTTAGTATCTGTATCTTCTTTCGAATTTCATAAATGTCCGCCTTCAACCAGCTGGAGATTCTGACACTGGTCTATTGTGTGATTTGTAGAGTCAGCGTCTACAGGGTGGTTTGAAGGATCGGTTTTTACGGGGTGGTTTCCCAGAACCTGCACCCACAGGGTGCTTTGTAGGGTCGGTATTTACAGAGTGTTTGAAGGGTAAGTATCTACATGTACTATGTGGGGTCAGTATCTAAAGAGTGGTTTGTCTGTTCAGTATCTACAAATAATTTGTTGGGTCAGTATCTACAATTGATTTATAGGATCTGTAGGATGGTTTGTAAGATATCAACGGGTGTTTGTAGGGTCAGTATCTACAGGGTGATTTGTAGGATCAATGTCTACCGGGTCATATGAGAGAGTAGTTTTCGGGGGTCAGTATCTATAAGGTGGTTTATAAAGTCATTGTCCAAAGAATGTGTATAGGGTTAGTATCTACAAACTCGTTTGCACAGTGTCTGTAGAGTGGTCCGTAGGTTCCGTATCTCAGGGTGGTTTGTAGCCTCGATATACACAGAGTGTTTTGCAGGATCAATATCCACATGGTGGTTTTGTGAAACCTATGTCTACAGGAAGGTTTGTGGGGTAAGTATCTGCATGGTAGTTTGTAGGATCAGTGTCTACTCGCAGTTTTTAAAGTCAGTATCTATAAAGTGGTTTGTAGGTCAATATCTGCGGAGTGGTTCATAGGATCAGTATCTATATGTAAGAAGGAATGGTAGTAGGGTCAGTATTTACAGGTTGCAGAGAAATACAGAGTGGTTAAGTTCGTGTGTTCAGTATTCACATGTTGTAGAGTATTTACAGAGTGGTTCGTGGGGTCAGTATCTACATGTTGTTTGTAGATGCACCATATATCATGGTAGTTTGTAAAGGCGGTATATACAGGATAATTAGTAGAGGCGGTATATACAAAATAATTTGGATAATTTATAGGGTTCATATGTACAGGTGGTTTGTAGAGGCACTATATACAGGATAGTTTCTAGAGGCACTTTATACGGGATAGTTTGTAGGGGCACTTTATACAAATAATTTGTAGAAGCACTATAAACAGGATAGTTAGTAGAGGAACTTTATACATGATGGTTTGTAGAGGCACTTTATACAGATAGTTTGTAGAAGCACTTTAAAACAGGATAGTTTGTAGAGGCACTTTATACAGGGTAGTTTGTAGAAGCACTATAAATAGGATAGTTTATGGAGGCACTTGAAACGAGATGGTTTGTATATGGGATAGTTTGAAGAGGCATTATGTACAGGATGGTTTGTAGAGGCACTGTATACAAGATAGTTTGTGGAGGCACTATAAACAGGACAGTTTGTGGAGGCACTATATATAGGACAGTTTGTGGAGGCACTATATGTAGGACAGTTTGTAGAGGCACTATATATAGGACAGTTTGTAGAGGCACTATATGTAGGACAGTTTGTAGAGGCACTTTATACAGGGTAGTTTGTATAAGCACTATAAACAGGATAGTTTTTGGAGGCACTTGAAACGAGATGGTTTGTACATAGGATAGTTTGAAGAGGCATTATATACAGGATGGTTTGTAGAGGCATTATATACAGGATGGTTTGTAGAGGCACTATATACAGGATGGTTTGTAGAGGCACTATATACAAGATAATTTGTGGAGGCACTGTAAACAGGACTGTTTGTAGAGGCACTACATATGAGACAGTCTGCAGAGTTTGTAGATATATTATATACGTGTTATTTTGCGGAGCCACTATATACGGGACAGTTTGCATAAGCACTATATGCAGCACACAGGGTAGTTTGTAGAAGTGGTATATATAGAGGGTACTTTGTAGGGTCAGTAGCCAAAGAGATGAGATATCAAGATCTGTGAGTACATCAAGAAATTACCTCAAAGAAAAGTGTTCACAATCGGATGAAGACTATGCACCGTGCGGCCGAGAAGAGGAGCCGTGGAGGTGTGGCCCTTTTCATGTGCGCAGGACCTGTTCGTCGTGCAGATTCTGCGTCCCCATATCATTTTCTTTTTCTTTTTTTTTTTTGTTTCACGAAGGCTCAATAGCAGTTTGTCCTTCAATTAACGTAACGGAAGAGTGACGAGGGATGTTAAACCTGTTCAAATCCTGTGTCACGATGTTTTTTGGTCACAGCTGTCAGTGTGTCACACCGTAGCTTTGGTTTAAAACTGTCGCCCTCCATTCAGCATCGCACGCGCCTTGTCCCTCTTTTCCGTCCTTTAACCATTACCACCATCCCGTCACTTGCAGGACACTTTCTTTTGATGTTCTTTTGTAGTACAGATGGGACCTGAGAAATGCAGTCACTGAATGGCTGGTCTCGGTGACTTGGACTCTTTGACCTCACAGCTCTCGCTGCTACTGTCGTTTCTTTTCAAGACAACCGACGACTTGCAACAGAAGCGTCTGACCACAAAACACCAAGCCTCCTGGCTACTTTTTACCCCCTTCCTGAAAACTCACAGTTACCGCACGGGTTTGTGTGACTGGGTTCAGTTCGGGGTCCACTTATGACCCGGAAGAACAAAGAGCGACACCTGGTGGACGGGAGGGGAGAGAACTGTCCCTGACAGAAACTTTCCGGACAATCGCTCTCCCCTTCAAAGAACTTCAATGGCGGTTGTCTGTCCTTCATCTCAGTCCGGTGATAAACCGGTGGCGTGTTTGAACTGGCCGATAATAACCGTTTGTCAATGTTGTGTGTTCGCTGTTGATTCAGATCTGTTTCTTATCATCTTTCTTTGTTCTGGGTTTGATTGTTCATGTGCCCGTATCTTTCCGACTTTCAGTACTCTCATCCCTGCCGCTGTCGCGTTACCCAAGATACAGCAGTAATTAGTGGTCAAGTGTAAAATGTCCACTTCAAACAGGACGCTGCCGGCGATTTCACGGGGCTGATACAGACGTGCATGTGTATGAATATTAAATCCGCGTAGCGGGAACAGCAGTGCTGGAAATAATGGAGTTGATTCTGTCATTGAAGTGTTGCATAAATGTGTTGGTTCTGTCATTGAAGTGTGCATAAATGTGTTGGTTCTGTCATTGAAGCGTCACAAAAACAGACGAACAAACAAAAACACTTTCGCGTATTCAGGTTCGCGAAGGCTCATCTCAACTGCAATACAGCTAAACAGACTGTAGTGTCACCGAAGGCTCATCTCAACTGCAATACAGCGAAACAGACTGTAGTGTCACCGAAGCAGAGGCAGCGTCATTGAAATAATCTGCAGCGTTACTAGAACAGACTGCAGTGTTACTGAAATAATCTGCAGCGTTACTAGAACAGACTGCAGCGTTACTGAAATAACGGCAGCGTTACAAACAGACTGCAGTGTTACTCAAACAGACTGCACCGTTACTGAAATAGACTTCAGCGTTACTGAAAGATGCTGCAGTATTACTAAACAGATCACAGCGCCGCTAGATTAAAGTTAACTAACGCGCAAACTGAGTTTGTTTTTATGAAATTCTTTTGTTTCGTGTGTAGACACTTGTTCTGGATTGAGCAGAAAGCATGGCGAATTAGTTCGTCTAGGATGTCGTCCATATGATTTACAAAACAGCAGCCGTTCTAAATTACGAAATGAGGCTTCCGCCACCCGTACGCCATTGTTACCACTGATTGTATTTTCATTATTTATATATTCTGTTTTACATCTTGATCAGTAGAAAGGGAAGCGAGGAAAAGATTGAATGGGGCCGGTGGTTCAAACCCCTGTACATCCACACATCCGTCCTGGCTCCTAAACACCTTATCCGTGCCAGATGAGGAACCTAAATAAGGCAAATACTTCGACCTTTGAATAGGAGCAACAGTTTTCCAAGTAGGGGTGTGAACACCCATGTCTTACAACAGGCTGCTGACACACGTGTGTACCGAGTAAGCAGGAGTTTCTTCAATAGGACATGAACATCCTAAACGTGCATATGCTGCAAAGCACTCGGGAGTTTTATTACTAGGATGCACATTTCTCATGTACAACATCATGCTGCTAACCAGACAGTGGTATCAGACTAAACAGCCGGGAAATGCTCATGATGCCATAAAGTCACAGAGAGACAGACAGAATAGGGATGACAGAGGTCCGAAGAGGGGTCATCTGGACCCAAAGCTAGCCCATGGATCCAGGACCCAGTGTTCAAACCCGGTTGAGACAGACAGGTCAGAGAATGTCTCTTCGGAATCAACGTCTGCACCAACTCCAACCTCCAAGAGTTCCACTCTGGTGTCATGTTCAGACATCATCCCTGAAAACGAATGTGGCTGCCTTCACGATGGAATTTTTGAAAGTCACATACTCAAAAATCTGATTAACGAGATTCTCGGAGCTGTAGATGAGGAAGGAATAGGAACACGGATGACAGAGGGATGGTCGGTATGGCTTGATGCTGCTCCTCTGACAGAGGGATGGTCGGTGATGCTGCTCCTGCTGACAGAGGGATGGTCGGTGATGCTGCTCCTGCTGACAGAGGGATGGTCGGTATGGCTTGATGCTGCTCCTGCTGACAGAGGGATGGTCGGTGATGCTGCTCCTGCTGACAGAGGGATGGTCGGTGATGCTGCTGCCCTGCTGACAGAGGGATGGTCGGTGATGCTGCTCCTGCTGACAGAGGGATGGTCGGCATGGCTTGATGCTGCTCCTGCTGACAGAGGGATGGTCGTTATGGCTTGATGCTGCTCCTGCTGACAGAG
>CM031598.1:21238063-21241467 GCA_018398815.1 Conus ventricosus
TATGCACATACGCTTGCACGCACACACATATACTCACACACTTATACACAAACTTTCGGTCACACCCCACACACACACACACACACACCACACACACACACACACCACACACACACACACACACAAAACGCGCGCGCAAGCACGCACGCACGCACGCACACACAGACACATATGCCTTCTCTCTCTCTCTCTCTCTCTCTCTCTCTCTCTCTCTCTCTCTCTCTCTCTCTCTCTCTCTTCCTCTCTCTCTGTAGTCCCACAGTTTTCAACATGTTAGCAACCGAATACATTTCGTGCATTTTTCGGTCTCTTTCTTTGTAACGTCCGAAGCAGACAGATTTGTTGTAAGGCCTGTGCCTGTCGTGTATTGTATGTACGCAGAGTTGGGTAGGACTAAACATGAGTTGCTATGTACGGTTTGTTGTTGTCAAGAATCTGTAGTCTGTTAGTTCCACGTTTTTACTTTTGTCTGTTTTTTTTTTTTCTTTCTTTTTTTTTCTTTTCTTCTTTTTCTTCTCTTTCCTATTAGCATTTTTGTTTTTTGCTTTATTAGTTGAAGTAAGAACTTTTGTCTGGGTTAGAGTGTATTTTTCTCTCCACCCCCCCCCCCCCCCCTTCTTTTTCACTTCTTATTTACGTTAGGGAGTTTCATGCAGATGTCTGTTTAATAGTGGCGGGTGTGGAGAAAGACAGACAGAAAGGTAGGGGTCCCTCCTTTGCCTCAGCACAGTCTGAGAGGAAGCTGAGGTCAGCACCAGACATTTACTCACGCCACCTGGCGGAGACAAGAGGAACCGCATCCCTATCGCCGTCCGCATCGCCGACCTGCCGCTAGATTGGTTGCCAGTGGAACTGACGGCTGATTAGGCAGACACCGTCCCCCACCTCTTTCTTTTCCTCTCCCTCCTCACAACGCCCCTCCTTCCCCCCCCCCCCCCCCCCCCCCCCTTCTCCTCCCTCTATCCCCCTTCGCTACCCCTTACCTCCCCATACCTCTCCCCATCATCATCATCTCTCTCTCTCTCACACACACACACACACACACACACACACACACACACACACACACACTCACCACACACACACACACACACACACGTATTATCAACCCGGGGTACAGGATAGGGTTTCTGATTTCGAATCTGTTGGTTTTCTTTCTTTTTTTAAAATCTTTTTTCTGCCAACCAGTAAAACACAAACGTTGGGGATTGGGATGGGATGGGAGTGAAGGGGGGGAGGGAGGGGGGGGGAGGGGAAAGGGTCGGGTAAGTGAGAGTGGAGAGGGGCGTTGAGAGATGTGGCTGACAGGCTAAGTTAGGAGCACACACACCCCTCCCCAACTCGCAGCCGTCTCTCTCTCTCTCTCTCTCTCTTCTCTCTCTCTCTCTCTCTCTCTCTCTCTCTCTCTCTCTCTCTCTCGGATGTCAGCCTTTGTAACGGTAACGAATGTGATCTGGAGACGTTTTGGCGCAAGGAAAAGTTAAGACATTACAACAGCATGCATGGCGTCATACAAGGCAAATCTCGTAGTCCTCCTTCGTTCTCTGCATTTGTTACCAAATACAGTAAGCAAGTTATACAAAGTGACAGAGACCGTGCGAAAGTCAGAAAAGACTTGTTGAAAGTCTATATATTTCCTTTATTTGATAAAGCGGCCTCGCGTAAACGTAACTGAGTCACAAATCCTGTTAACCCTTTCACAGTCAGCACACACACACACACACACACACACCACCACCACCACCACCACCATCACCGCCACCACCATGCTGCAAGCAGCTGGAGACCAGCTGTTTAGAAGAGCTACTCTGGGGTGCTAGATTTACAAGGCTGTAACTTTTGAACCACGAAACCAACTGGTGTTTTTGTGCACCTGCTTAAAAAAGCTGATACATCACAAATCTATTGCTTGTACCATTCGAGTGTGAGAGGAAACCTGAAAATCAAATATACACACAAACAACTTCTGAATTCACAGCATGTTGTGGTGTCAAACGGGACTGTAGCGGTGAATTAACGTACAGCCTCTGACCCAGTACAGTTGAATGTAGAATGACAATAAGCAGCATAATTGTATTTAAAAACATTTTATATTATTCAGTGGAAATCAACAGATCTGTGATACCTCAGTGTGGTCAGTACATACAAACATCCCTAGAAGTACGTCCTTCTCTTTATGATAGAATTTTGCCTTCTTTTTTTTTTTGCAGTCAAGTTGGTGGTATTATTGTGTGAGGTAAAGATGTTAGATCTGCTAAACAACGTATATCTCGGTCTTTGAAACGGTGTGACTGTAAAGATCTAATGTGTTGGACAATACGGAGTAAAACTGTGAAGCCTCCATCCTCTTACACACTGTGGTCAAACTCCATTCATTTGATTTAAGATACGTCTTACAGTATTACCGCAAACTGTATTATATGGAAGAGATAAATATCCTGCATGCATGGTTGTGTCCACTTGTAAATGTGTTCAATACTAGTCTAGAAATAGTCATCTACGAACCGCGTGTAAAGCTAGCACGGTGGAATGGAATGCTACGACAGTTAGGTAATAGAAGTCTGAGGATCTGGATGTCATGAAGTAAGTGTCGGGGGTAAAACTGTGTGAAGATGACAATACACAAGATCACAATGCCACTCTTTTAATTTTCGGCCACGTGGCCTTTTTCAAGAGAAATAAAACAAAAACAATGCAACTACGTAATGTCCATCTTCGGCAACTGGTCAGAGCAAAGAATTTGCGTAATATATTTAGATCTATGACGTCAATTCTTTGCTCTGACCAGTTGCCAAAGATGGGCATCACGTAGTTGCATTGTTTTTGTTTTTGTTTTTTCTCTTGAAAAAGGCCACGTGGCCGAAAATTAGAAGAGTGGCATTGTGATCTTGTGTATTGTTTTCTTCCCTTTGGGGGACTATCGCTTTTGTGTGTGAAGATGGTTTGGTCTTATATCCGGGCATTTGGGAAAGGCTGATCGACTGCAGGGGACAAAACTGGAATGGTCATACAGAGAACAGCGACAGGTGTGATGTGTTTTCGGAACGTACTGTCATTTGTGTTGCTTACCAGGTTGTCGGTCGGTGGGCGTCTTCCGTAACACTTGGGGATGGAAAGCATGCACAAGAACGCCATTCGAACTCATGTAGTACTATGCGTGGTCGCACGCGATGTGTGTGTGTGTGTGTGTGTGTGTGTGTGTGTGTGTGTGTGGTGTGTGTGTGTGTGTGTGTGTGTGTGTGTGTGTGTGTGGTTTGTTTCACTGCCTGCCAATGCAGTGCAGAAAAAAAAGGTAGATCTATGTTTTTCTCAGTATCGCATATATCCCGGACATTTTCTTTTCAACATCCATGGACAGGTCAAATGCTCTTGGGCAGATGTACACCTTATAATATTATGTGTGT
>CM031598.1:21250067-21274710 GCA_018398815.1 Conus ventricosus
AGTGGATTTATGTCAAAAATTCCAGTTTAAAAGACTTTAGAGAACAGTTAAAGACTGTAGTGTTATTTCACATGAAAGACAGAGACTCATTTGAAGAATGTTTGCGCGAAAATGATGTTATTGAAAATGATCAGGAAAAACATAGGATTAAGCAAAAACTGAAATCTGAAAAGTTTAGTAAATTAGTATTAAAAACGGATAACCCTGCACAGTATGTTTGTTTGTAGATAATCGTTATTTTTTGGTTATTGACGTCTTACTTGTCAGAGAACTAATAAATGCCGCTTTTAGGCCACTTTCGCCCAAAAACTTGGTGGAGGAGCAAGTGGGGTAGAACATACATTTCCCTGTTCTCTGATGGACATATATTTTAGGATTGGAGGGATGGCAATATTTCAGTTTTAGGATTGGAGGGATGGACATATATTTTAGGATTGGAGGGATGGCAATATTTCAGTTTTAGGATTGGAGGGATGGACATATATTTTAGGATTGGAGGGATGGACATATATTTTAGGATTGGAGGGATGGCAATATTTCAGTTTTAGGAATGGAGGGATGGCAATATTTCAGTTTTAGGATTGGAGGGATGGCAATATTTCAGTTTTAGGATTGGAGGGATGGCAATATTTCAGTTTTAGGAATGGAGGGATAGCCACACTTCAGTTTTAGGGATGGAGGGATAGCCACACTTCAGTTTTAGGGATGGAGGGATAGCCACACTTCAATTTTAGGGATGGAGGGATGGCCATACTTCAATTTTAAGAATGGAGGGATGGCCACACTTCAGGGATGGCCACACTTCAGTTTTAGGAATGGAGGTATGGCCACACTTCAGTTTTAGGAATGGAGGGATGGCCACACTTCAATTCTAGGAATGGAATGATGGCCACACTTCAGTTTTAGGAATGGAATGATGGCCACACTTCAGTTTTAGGAATGGAATGATGGCCACACTTCAATTCTAGGAGTGGGGGGATGGCGATATTTCAGTTTTAGGAATGGAGGGATAGCCACACTTCAATTTCAGGAGGGGATGGTTGTGATTTAGTTTCAGAATTGGGAACAGTTCCACACGCACATCCATGAAAATGTGTTGCAGTTTCCCCAGAATTGTGTTTTTGTGCTGTAACAACTGAAGTTTATGCCACATGAATAAGTAAATATTGTGGAACAACTCCTGTTCTGCTGCAGGGACATTAAAACATTGGTCACAGGTCATAAGTTTCACCAAACATGGTTTGCATGTGGACTAGGTGTCAGCATAGATATGTGTATGCTTTCTTTTTCTTGCATGTTTTTGGAAATGCAAGTGTGTGTGTGTGTGTGTGTGTGTGTGTGTGTGTGTTGTGGTGTGGTGTGTGTGTTGTGTGTGGAGTGAAAGTGTGAATTAGAAAGGGGGACACAAGAGAAAAATAAATTGAATTGTTGATAGTGTATCCTAGTCAAGTGTTAATGTTAGAAAATGATGCCATCCACTGTCTGTTGTGTGTTCTAGGTGTATCCATCGAAAGAGAACGTACGTCTTTGCCTTGAGGGTTACGCGGGTGGAGGCTGCCTACCTTACAGTATCAAGACAGCACAGAAACAGATCTACCTCAACAACTTTGTCAGGTAACTGCAGACTTGTAGCTAGAATCTGTATAGGTACAAAAATTGTACGCTTAAAAAAAAAAAAAATTGTATGTTGTACAATAGAATGCAGGTCAGTCTTCTTAGCGTTTCTCCTGTCCTGCTTCTCTTACATTACTGCCTTCCCTCCCTTACATGGTCTGTGTCTGGGCATCCAGAGGTTTTTCAGCCTGTGGTAGCTGTAGTAGAGGTTTTGAGGACCCTAGTCCTGGTATTGTCAAGTTAGTGTTCAGGGTGAATTGGAAACCAGTGTTGACACACTTCTGACTTGGTGAACTTTACATATATATATGTGAGTGAGAGCTGAAGGAGATCGTCTTTTTAAGATTATGGTATGTGGCTTGTCATTTCAGGAAATGGGGAAGCGAAGGAAGGGGCAGAACTCTAGCCATTCCCCACATCAAGACCTACACACGTGTTTCTCCTGACTACTCCCAGGCTGCCTGGTTCCTTGTTACAAGGTACATTGTTTTGTCTCTCCCCCCCCCCCCCTCTGCCCACTCCCTACCTTCCCCACCCCACCCTCATGTCACTGAATTCAGTATGGAACACTCAACTGTGTACAGTCGGAAATGGCAATGATATGCACCTGACATGTTTCATCTTTTTTCCCCGAAGTTGGAGTATGGTTGCCTTAATGGCGGGATAAAAAACAGTCATACACACAAAACTCCACTCCCTTTGTTGGATAGACAGGACTTATCCTTGCCTGTCTATACAGGGAGTGTTCGCAGGAGTATCAGCCTGCGTATGCAGAAGAGGAAGTTTTATCTTTTTAGTTTTGCTAATCTGTGGCAAGGAGGAGGCATTTGTTTTTTCTTTTCCTTTTTTTTTTTAACTGTAGATAAGAATTTTGGAAAAAAAAATGTGATGAAGGTATATCAGGGAACAGGTGTGTGCTCCATTGCCCAAGTGAAAGGAAGCCGAAGTTTGATAGTACTAGCAAGTTTTGGAGGATGGTCGATTGGGGAAATGTTTCGTTGTAATCCAGCTCTTTCCCCATTAGTTGTTACATTTTCTTCACATTTTGTTTCTCTCTTTTTCAGGCTCTGGACATGCCTGATAGTGCAAGGGAAAGAAAAAACCTAACACTGGAAATGTCAGTGGATTTCAGTTTGCATCAATATAACCAGTTGATAGACAAGCCTGAGAGCGCAATAAACAAAAAAACACTGGAATTGTCAGTGGATTGAAGTTCATATTAATAACCCAGTTGACCATGGAGGCTGTATAGCAGCTGTATAAGAATTAAAGATGCTTCAGTGTGTGTGCCAACAAGAAGGCTACGGTTGACATGCATTTTGTGCTTTATGATGCCAAAGGTAGTTTTGAAAATCTGCTTTGAAATGTTTTGAAAATCTACTAAAGGTGTCAGCCGACCCTTTGGCCCAAAGTAGTTTTAGAGGTATGCTTTTGGCATCAGTCAACCCTGCAAAAAGCCGTCACTTGAGCTGAACTTTAAACCTCTGCAATGCCTATGACCACAACAAACCAGACGTTGCTGCACAAGCTGTGAAATCAGTCACATAGTTTTTCCGAATCGGTGTAAAATTGAAAGAGATACCATACATATCTTGACACAACGAAACTCGGCCCAGTGCACAATTCTCATGCAAGACAAGCTAAAAAACAGAACACACAAGCCAAGCAATGTTCCAGACAATCTAACGCAAAATAGCAGTGTTGGATATGTTAGCTGAAATGTTACTTATGTGATGAGATGCTCAGTGATGACTCAGTAGAATTCTTTTCTAGGGGTCAGGTGACTGTTTAGCTCTTTTCCTACATATGCTGGTAAAGCTAGTTTTTCCCTGTGTATGTGCAGTGTTTATGATTGCATGACCATGGGTTGTAGGGCACGTTTATCAGTTTGCTATTTTCTTTTTCTTTGCTAAATGTTTGGTTTGATGACTGGCATCTTTCAGGAGATGGGTTTTCAATGTTGATACGTGAATTAATTTTTGAGTGAAAAAAAGTTTTGTGCATTGCTGTGCACACAAACAGTGCCATAGAGTGCAGAGCGGCAGTTTATGAATGGAGCGTAATGCTGCCACCTGCGTGTGTGCGGTACATAGGAAAAATGTTAAGAAGTGTAGCCAGCGGGAGCCCTGCACAATTGTTGACAAGTCTGACCTTCTACATTGCTTTCTTCCTGTCTGTCTGTCTGCCTCATGGTTCTCTCCTGTGGTCAGTTAACAAGCACACTCCTCTGCCAACACTTGCATACGTATAGTTCTCTGAAACAAGAGTTGCCTCTCTGTTCAGCGCTCCTGCATTATGTTTGTATATGTTCAGTGCCAACCTGTCCAAGGCAGCATGGGGAGCCTTGGAGAAACAGAAGACTCAGCTCATGATTCGCTCCTATGAGATTGGAGTTCTGTTCCTGCCTAAGTGCTTTGTGAGTTGTTTCCTTTTCTCTGCTGTGACTTGTAAGACCAGTGCATTATCAACAGAACTTTTCACATTGATCTTAAAATGCAGTACCATTTCAAATTTCTTTTGGGTTTAAGTTAAGTGTTCAACCATTTTATCTTTTAAGATCCAGAGATAATTTCATATTGTTACATGAAAGACTTTATTAGCATACTGAAAAAAGTGGCGATTATATAGCAATGAACTCCCTGACAAATAATGGTTGTCCGGACCAAATCTGTTGTACAACTTAAAATAACTTAGTGTGGAATTGTTCTAACTATATCAGCTTCATGAGCATGACAAAGTTAACAGTCATTTTAGGATGAAATTAAAGCTTTAAGTTTTCAGAAGTTCTCGGAGAAAAACGATCAGTGCTGGCATGCAAATTTTTTAGTTGCCTGTTTATGTCAGAAATCCACCTGCCTACATGCGTTTGCGTTTGCTTTAAATCAACTGGCTAACTGAATTTGTCCCAACCTGTAAACATAGAGAACATTTTTATCAGTGTGTGGTACTGACAACTGTGGTCATTTTTTCAGGGTGTTGGGGGCAGTTTCCCTGTGGCCAGAGCAGCTGAGGAAGTGACCCAAAGTCAAGAGGTCATGTTGCCGTTCCCTTACGACCTTCCACCCCCCACCTATCAGAAAGGAGGTGAGTGGGGAGAAAAGCTCGAGAACTTTGTTCACCCTGTCGTGAGCTTTATTGCAGGGTGGGGAATTGGGGAGACATGTGTAGAGACATCGTAACAATTTCTACATTTATATCTCGGAGAAATGATTGGCAGCGAGATGTTTACAGAGGAGACGTGTGTGCACATGCATGTGTTTCAGTGTCTATGCAAATCTATTTTTACATCAGCTGGTTTGGTCATAAATGGTTTGGTCAGTGAGCTGGTGATCTGAATTTCTTTGGTGAACATTTTGAAATTGAAACAGTGCACAGGGTAGAGAAATGAGTTAACAGGCATGATCACGGAAATGGTTATTATGAGCATGATGTATGTATTTAAAGAGAGCATGTTTGTTTGAGAGAATGATAGAGAGAGAGGTGAAAGTGGATCACAACATGTAAGAAATGTTTCCTGTGACAGATCGCATATGGATGTGGGATGTGCCCTGTGTGGATCTGCCCGACACGCATGGTAAAAAATATTGCCCTCGTCTCTGAATCGCCGATTCCTGCCGCATGAATCGCCGCCGTCGGCTCTGACATTCCTTCTGCAAGGGAGAGAGATTCTGCCCATTTTCTTGGAGCGTTACAGGCTTCTAACTCATTGAAGTCCAAATGATGCATGCTACCATGGTTTGCAGCCCTTGTGTCAGTGTGTGTGTTTTTTTTGGAGTACATGTTAACAGGGTGTACAAAGGTGCTATTGTGTGTTGATGTCTTCTTAAGCACATACAGGTAGCGATGCCTATGGATCATGAAGAACAGATGTGGACATATGCTTTTCATTGGTGATGCATAGCTGCCAACCCTTACGATTTTTTCGTAATTTTTACGAATTCTGAGACAGATTACGAAATTACGACTTGTGCGTTCATTTTCCGATTTCTGAATTTTCGCCCCAAAAAAAAAAAAAAGCAACTGAATCAGTCCAAAGGCTTATCCACCTTTTAAAACCGGATGCATTGTAAAGCCAATTTGTTGATGCGCATGCGCAATCACCCTCTTCTTCCATCAAAATGGGGGACAAAACACCTAGCACGGCGACTACCACGCCATCACAGCAAGCGAAGAAGTCAAAGAAGCCCAAGGTGCAACAATGTTTCACCGCCAAGTACAAAGAAATGTTTGATTGGATTGGCGAGTTCCGACAAGGCCCGCACTATGCCTTCTGTAAGCCATGCCGTGCTGACATCAACATTGCTCATGGAGGATCTTCCGACATCGGCAAGCACGAAAAGTCGGAAAAGCACAAACGGAACGCTGGGGAAGAAACGCAGGCTGTGAAGAGCACACCCAAGATAAGCTCCTGCTTTTCGACGCAGTCAGATACCAGCACCATACATGAACAGAATTTTTTTAAAGATACATTTTTGTGTGTGGCAAAATCAGCTACCGGTGAAACTGAAACGAACAGAACTTCCAAGTCAGAAGACCGCATGTCAGGTGAACATCTGCAGATAAAACATTCAAGGATTGAAGATGAGACAAACTAACTGAGCTGAGCATGTGAATTGTGATGTACTCTTGTGTTGGACTGGCTATCAACAAACAAGTTCGCAAACAAGTTCGCATGAAAGGTATGTAATCCACACTGATTTTGCTTGATTTTTTTTTCTTCTGAAGTTTCCAAGGAGGGAATGTATAGTAAACCTAGAGAATTATCTTTCATTTTTGTTCCATTTCCATAACACTTAAAAGCTTTACAATCTTGCTGAAAAGTGCAAAGTTTACTGCTTGGAAATTAAAAATGCTTCAGCTTCAGGGGGCTGCGCCCCCTGACCCCCGCTTTTTTCAGGAGGGGGGTTACCCCCCTCCAAAACCCACCCCCCATTACTATTTTTGCATCTCTGAGGTTGGCAGCTATGGTGATGGTATGATGTTTGTGTTTAAATCAGAGGTGTGGGAAGGGATAAAGAAAGCATGAATGTGAGTAGATGGATGGGTGGAAGCTTTGGGTCCAAGCATGTAATGAATTATGATTATGACAATTTTGATGTTCGGACTGTAATTAGAAAAAATAATGGTGTGACTTAGGACCAGCTGATGAGGATGGTGGCACTTTTGGTCATCTAACTTCACCTTGCAGACACTGACACATGTCATGTGGCGCAGTTCCAGTGACAGTACAGCATATTCTGCAGGACTGCTATCTTCTATGATCAGTGGGAATCAACCTGGCCCTCGCAGACCACAATGTGGGAGATCTCATCTCCCGCTCAGTGGAGAATCTCTGCCATGCTGCCCACTACATCAGAGCCGTGCCTTTGGGAATTATGAAGAACAGCGATGGATGGACATCAGCCAGGGCTGGAAAATGCTACTGTTGGAAACACCACTTACCTGGCAGCAGTGCTGTTCTTCAGGTTCCTGTCACGGCACCCTTATGTCCTGTTGACTGATGTGACAATGATCACAAACAAATGGTATGAATTCACACCTGGTATCAGTTATTGTGTACTTTCAGAAACATTTTCAGACTCATAAATGACTGAATTACGGTTGTGCATCTGCAACTACAAGCTATACGTTACTTTTTAAAATTTCTTTCTTTTTTTTAAAAACTAAGTAAGTCGGTGCAACTGCGTGCATCGATCAAGAAAGCACATTCATGCATCATCTAGCCAAGTGTTATGGGTGAGACTGCGCTACTGCAGAGTCAGGTTGGTGATGTTAAGTGGTGCCTGTTGTGATCCACCGCCTGGAGGAATTCACCCACTGAGCCCCTACCAGTGATGATAATTTTCATCTGGGAGCCATCATGAATGAGCGTTACTCTGGTGTTGTCACCACCTTGTCCGTCCAACAACAGCTCCCATGAACAGCCGAACATTGAATTACCTTGACTCGCCAAAGGCATGGCTATAAGGCGGACATGGACACTGAGCTCACCAAGAGGGTGGGGATATGAAGGGCTGCAGAACTGGAGACTGTTTTGGTTCTGTACAGGCTTCCCAATGACAGACAGATACCTAAAGGTGGATCCTGTGGTTACAGGCTTCCCGTTCGTTCCCATAGCACACTCAGCTGTGTAAGAACCAGCCAGAGCAGACCAGACCCACCACTACTAGGTTTTGATGAGACTGGATTCCTGACTGTCCATCCCTCAGTCTGTATAGTGCTGCATTTGTGTAAGCTGTTCATGATGATGAACATGTGTAGGATTATTTCTGTTTATTGCTGAAGTAAATATTGCGTCTATGGAGAATTAAATGCATTTGATTATCATTGTCTTTTGCTGAAGTAATTTGCATATGACAAATTAAATGCTCTCTCATATGAGTTTTTTGTGTGAGTGCAGGTGTGGGTATTTGAGAACGTTTATGTAACATCAGTCAATACATATTCTGAAGTTTAGAACTGAAGTGTGTTCTTAGATGTATAAAAGAAATGGGACATACAGAGCAAGATTCTGAAATTCACTGATTTGTTTTTTCAAGCTGGTAATTTGTAAGTGAGTGTGTGTGTGTGTGTGTGTGTGTGTGTGTGTGTGTGTGTGTAGGGTCATTTGCTGAGCTTAGTTCCTTTTGAAAAAGCCCCCATCCCTACCCTCTACACATACGTCTCATGCACATCTTAAATGAACTGATCAATACCAAAAATAATCTTTATTTAAAAACATTCCTCCATAAAATTATCATTAAGGGACATATTCAGACCAAAGAAAGCAAAACAATCCCCACAAAATCATTCTTTAAGTGACATACAACATCCCCAAAGTACTATCATGAAGCGACATGTTAGGATCAAACAAAGAAAAAACAATTCCCCAAAAGTATCATCATTAAGTGACATCCAAAGACCAAAAAAAGAAAGAAAAAGAAAAAATAAAGCCTTAGTTACAAACTTTACTTTTTTTACTTAAAACAAAATTACATTTCTTCCTAGTGTGTTATTGGATCACAATCTACACAAAGGGAAGCCTGTTGGTTCAAGTCATGTAAAAGCGAGAAATTCTGCATGCATCTCAATTTTGGTTCAGACATCGTACCTCCCTCCCTGTCCACCGGTCTGCGTCCTCAACTCTCCCCATAAACTGTCTATCCCAGGTCAGATCTTGAGATGAGTCACTGGAAAAGGAGACGCTTTTTTTCCGCAGTGTACAGTATGGGCACACCTTGAAAAGAACCCACAGAAAGACTGGCCAAAGCACAAGGAAGATGAACAAAGGAAACAATTCAACCATTTCACAGGTATGATATGGCACTGCAGGACAGAAGGAAGTCCTCGGGGCAGGACAGGAGGATAGAGAGGATAGACCCTAGGGTCTGAAAAAATCCATACCAACAATGCCAGGAAAATGCCAATGACTCTCTCTGTCTTCTGGTTATCACAAACACTGAGGGATCAAGCTGGTACGGGGGGGTCTACCCGATTTGGTCTAGGCTGGGTCACAAGGACCCACAAAAGGTGGCCCTGGAAAGATCGTGGAGGAGCAGGCAACACGATGGCACATCCTGAACCTGATGTCTTCGAGACTTGAATCGCTTCAATATGGAGGGAGCCAACCCAACTTTCAACCACACCACCCCCTACAATTCAACCCTCCCCATTCCCGCCAACCTGACGGCACAACCATGTTTACAGTTTCGTATGGACTTCGGACTGGGGTCCACATCATGACCTTAGGAGCTTCCAGCAACCAGATGTTGATTTCACTAACAGAACAAAGGGGGAGAAGGAAGGAAAGGGAGACGTCACAGACACAATAAACATGTCGATTTCACCATCCCTCAGAACTAAGGCAGAGGGGGGAGGGGAAAAAAGAGACATCACAGGCACAATATATCGTGTACTTGTCCCTAGAAGAGCCACCATGGGCTACAAGAACTATTTACTGAAAAAAAAAAAAAAACGCTCCCAAACACAGATGTGTGAAACTGTTGCCACAAAGTGTTAAAATACCTATGGCATGAAATTTGAAATAAGATCCAGAAAATTAATTTCCCACTTTGATTCAATGCTTAATGTTCATGGCAGAACTATATTAACTGGAGAAAAAAAAATTTCAATCGTAGATTACTGGTACCCACAAAAGTAATTAGCGAGAAGACATGATACATACATCCATGATCACACTCCACAGCATGATGACTTTTCATTGGTGGCGGTTCACAATGCAAAACATTACATGTGAGGTTAACACCCTCTACATAAAACCTCGTCATAAAGCATGATACAGCAACATTTTACACAGTCGAGACATTCAACATTTCTTACATTTCATTTACATATACAAGGAAAGAGCAGTAATAATTTACTGAAAATAGTACAAGTGTATGTGTGAAAATGTTACTACAGGAAATGAAAAAAACCCTCAATATCACAATGTTGAGTAACATTCGTATTTCTCTCTCTCCGCCCCCTCTCTCTCTCTCTTTCTCTCAAAATCACTTTTTCTCTCTGAAATTTCATGTACAAATTCCAAGACATGCTCTCCATATTTCAGCTAGAACTATATCATAGGACAAGTAATAACCTGCTACATCATCATCATCATCATTCTCTTGCCCATGATGGGCATAGAGGAGAGATGAGAGACTCTCGAAGCCAGACTGTCTCTCATCTGCTACATAGGACAAGTAATAACCTGCTATTAGTGCCTTGCATCTGTCATCATCTGGTATTATTGTGGTGAAAAATATGCCAAACCATTTTCTGTCATTTGCATAGAATGGGATAGTACCGGTTGATGCAAAGTCTATTCATTAAAAACAAACAAAACAAAAAAATACACATTTCTTCTGCACCATTCTCTTGGCAGAGAGGTTATGAGCATGTTCCTGGAAGGAGTAGTTCTGTGCATGTTCAGTTTGACAGTGTTTCTGAAGTGAATAGTTTTCTGCATGTTCAATTTGACAGTGTTTCTGAAGGGAACAGCTATCTGTATGTTTCTATCAACAACTGCAATGAAAGGGTATGGTTCGGCAGGAGTGCATGCTCATTTCAATACAATTCACTCTCTTGACTTATGCCATGTTTCCTGGGTCGGACACAATCAGAAACACAATTAAACCATGACCTCTTGGACTATTCAAAACATTCCAATGAAAATTTGTATATGTGTCACAAATGGAATTATCTGGTTGTCACCCATTTTAAGTGGTATTTCAAATGAAGTTGAAAAGTAATTAGCTATGTAATTTGAACTTCATAGTTCTGACAACACAATCCTACAGGACCTACACACTTTATCCCTTTATCATGGCTTTTGACTGGACTCTCCTGACAATGTGGGTCTCTCACGACCCATACATTTCACAAACACTGTACAGTGTCTCGCCCTCTGCCCGTGACCTGGGTCGTCCAACACCCATACTCAAGACAGAATTTCTGTGAAATGTGTGGGTCATAAGACCTGCATCATTGGGAGAGTGCAGTCAAAATGATGTCCACCAGAAATCAGTTAAACTGCTATGCACAATGAAACAAAATCCATCATCAACTGGCTAAATTGATTGAAAAAAAAACTCAAAAAGTTTGCTTCCACATGCAGCGACATTTCTATGTTGTTTGATGGCTACAACCATCTATGACTATTTCCAAGAAAAGCTACATAAAAATAATCACTACACATTCAAGCAAAACAAGGCTCCTGTGAGATGAACAAAACTCCAGTAAAAATACCAGTTAATATCAAGAACTTCTTCTTTTTTTTTTCTTTTTTAGGTAAGGAAAGGCATTCTCATATGCACTCCAGACAATTAGGTTGAACGAAGAAGCGTGAATGAAATCTCAAGAGAATTGGGAAACCAGTTGAAAGAAAGACTGCAGTATAACTCGGATTGTTGAAAAATAATATGATTTTTTACACAGAAGCCTGCATGATCAGCCCCAAACTAAAACACAGAATCCACTTGTGCTAAAATGTCTTAACAAATTTCTTATTCAAAACTGAAGAAGGAAACTGCCAACCAGTGCCGTCAACAGTAATCACAGTTTTCTAATACTATACAGTAACAGACGAAAAAACTGAGCTGCATTTACTCACAGCTGATTGACACTGAAGATGCTATCTTTCAATAACTGGATATCATGAACAGAGTAGTATCAGTTGGCTACATGGGTCTCTGAAATCCAACACATTTTCAATGAACAACCCAAAAGAACAGCTAATCGGATCTTTCTGTTCTTGACAGCTGCATCTACCACTGAAAATCGGTTATCACTTACAAGCATTTCCCTTCAAATAGTATTAACTCAATCCATGCACTGGGCTATTTGATACAGAGCAACTCAAATATCCCGTCATTCTGTGAAACAAAGGCTGATCACACTTGGGTCTTCATGGCAACCATTCATAAGTAAACATATTTCAATAAACCTGATTTGGCTATTTTTTGTAAGTGTTGCAGCCACTGAAATGCAAATACAAGTGAGAACATCTCTTACCGGTCTGTACAAAGAAAATGGAGGAAGGCACAAAATGTATGATGGTGAGTCAATGTACAGGTGAATAATGGTGAAAAGTCAACCAGGTGAGATACGACACCCCTAATGTACATCACCTACTACCAGTACCAGGCTATCTACAGCCCACGTGAAAAACTACACTGCTTTTAGTGCAGTTCTAAATTGCTCAGACCAGCAGCACATCCAGTACGCACTGTTTGGACCATCTCCGCTGATCCAGGTGATCAACAACTTCACTAAACAAGAACAACCTCCACAAAATGCTCACCACTTGGAAATGGCTAATTTCCTTGAAATAAGGTAACAAGATGACATGATTAGCGAACAGATCATAAGCATTGCCACAAAATGAGGTTTTGATCTAAACCTAGTTTATATTAAATACATACCATCTCATTAAATATTGCTTTAGATCTCGGACGAAGTCGCGATGGTCGACTTCGATTTGTATCGATTCTTATAAAAAGACAACCCCAGTCCCCCTCTCCCGCGCACTTCCTCTTCCGGTGTTCCGTCTAGCGTCACTTTTATTTTCCAGGCTATATGCCCTTAAGGATACCTCCCTGCTATTACGGAACACAGTGCGGGGACGGCTGGAGGGTTTAACGGTTTAATGAGATGGTAAGTATTTAATATAACTAGGTTTAGATCAAAACCTCATTATATTTCATACAACCATCTCATTAAATATTGCTGACTAACAGCAAGGAAAGGGGGACTGTGTTGTCCAATTGAATCAATAATCATTGCCTGAACTTCCAGTTATACTTCCAAAACAGGGGATTGGGAAAGGTACACTCAATAACAACCATTTGTAGACTTACCCCTAGTTCCCCTGCATTCTGCCCTTCTTTAGTGTCTCGCCGGGACTGCTGCTTGGGCCGCAACCATTGCAGGTAGTCTCAGCTTGCCATCTTCAGACCTCTGGGCGATATCCCTCAGGTAGTGTCTTACGAAGACTGAAGGTGATTGCCATACGCCGCTTGCATGACGTGTGCCAGAGATGTTGTGGTCGATGCCAAAGTTGTCGCCCAGGCTCTTATCTCATGTGCTCTAGCCTTCAAGTTTTCTTGACTCGCACGAGACTTTGACCCATCCTCCAGGTTGAGAGCTACATACGCTTGTTTGATTGTGGTCTTTAACCATCTGGAGAACGTTGCTCTGGAGATATCCGATGTGTAAAGAGGTTTGATCGAGAGAAACAGTGCCCTTTGTGAAAACCGACCGAAATTTGCTTGACCTAGCTCTGTATTCTTTGAGCGCTTTCACTGGGCACAACGCCACATCCAACCCTTCTGGATCTATGTCCCTTGAGAGAGGTTTAATCTGGATGGTAGGCGGGAAGTCCTCTGGATTCTGGTTTTTGGCCAGAAACTCTGGCAAGAACTGGACCTGATCGAGCCATTGGTTGCATGTGCTACCCCCGTTCTTAAGGCCAACAGGTTAGTGATTTCTGACACTCTTCTGCCCGACGCCAGTGCCACCAGAAAAGCCGTTTTATATGTGAGCTCTTTGAGAGGAAGTAGTTTATTATCTTTGAATTTCTTTCCCTTGAGGTAGTTCAGAAACCACTGCTAAGTCCCATTGGGGTAAGAACTTGGTGACCTTCTGGTTAGGTTCGCTGCATCCCCTGATAGATCTGTCACCGTCTTTGTCTTGCGTCACGTCCTTTGTTGACGCTGCTCTTAAAACCGAGGCAATGGCTGCTCTTCTAGTTTTGAGAGAGACTGCCGAAAGGTTTCTTGAGTGGAAAATTTCTGCCAAATGGTTGACAATGTGGCGTGCACATGGTTTGAGAGGTCTCTGACCTTGTTTGTAATGCACCATTTTCTCCAGTCTTCCCAATGGTGGTGGTAGACTCTCCTGGTTGAGGGTCTATACTAGCTTCTATCAGCTTGATAGCGCCTTTCCCCAGTCTCCTTTTGAGCAAGTACTATGCGCATAATCTCCATGCGTGCAAGTTGAGTGTTGCTGCGTTGCCGTGTGTTATCCCGACCTTGGTTGCCTGATGTGCTTGTTTTGTAGTCTCAGGTCATTGGTTGTTTCGTGACAAGCTTGAGTAGCGTGGGAACCACTCTTTCGTCGGCCAGAAGGGGGTTACCAAGATGAGATTTGCTCCCTCCCTCTTTGCTTTCTCTATCACTTGGGGATGAGATTCAGGGGAGGGTAAGCGTAAGCTAACAGGCCCTTCCAGTTGCACTCCATCGCGTCCACTTTCCATGCCTGTGGGTCTGGGACTGGCGAGATGTAGGTGGGGAGCCTCGCATGAATTTCGTCGCAAGAGGTCTACATGTGTCTGCCCCACTTTCCCAAACCACCTGCAGTTTCTCCTTGACTATAGTCCACTCTGTAGGGATGATCTTGTCCGGGCGGCTCAGAAGGTCCGCCATTATGTTCGCACTGCCGGCTATGTGTTTCGCCGACAGATTCCACCCCTTGGCATGCGTCCACAGCAACAACATGCTCCGCTCTGATTGAGAGATTGGGGGCATGAGTGCCTCCCTGTTTGTTTATGAGAGACCACCACTGTGTTGTTGTCTGACCTGACTAAAATCTCTCCTGTCGGGATCCAGACCTGCAGCTCTTGGAGGGATAGGGCTACCGCCTCTAATTCCAGTCTGTTGATATGGTAGCCCTGCATCATTCCTGTCCCATGTCCCACTGACTGTGTGTTCGTTCATGTGTCCTCCCCAACCGTGTTCCGACGCATCTGTGTACACTGTTGCCAGAGGCGGAGGCAGAGTGATTGTGAGACGATGCCTTCAGCCAATCGTGGTCGAGCCACTGTTGGATTGTGTTCCTTGAACCAGGTTGTATACTGATTTTTCTGGTTCCAACGATCCCTGACCTGGGAGAATCGGCTGGCTACTTCCCGTTGCAGGGCCTCTTGTGAAGTTTCCCAATGGTAACAGGGGGGCTAGAGACTCCATCCTGCCTAGTACCGCAAAGAGATTCCTGGCTGCGACTGACCGGTAGTGGTAGTAACTTGGTTAGTTGTGTCAGAAGGGCCTCCACCCTGGCTTGCTGGGTTGGACCGTGTAAGCGTTGGTGTCGAATTCCATCCCCAGATATGTAAACTCCTGGAGGGAGTGAGTTCGGACTTGTCCAACCTGATCACAAAGCTAAGGTCTTCTGTAAGCTTGCGTAAGACCGTCATTTGGTTGAGGCACTCTGTCTCCTTCTCCGCCAGAAGTAGCCAGTCGTCCAAATAGGTATGTAGCCCTGATCTTGCGTTTGTGCGTATTGGCTACAACCTCCTTCACCACTCTGGTGAAGACGAAAGGTGATAGGCTCAATCCGAATGGGAGTACCCGGTACTGGTAACATTTGCCCCCCCATTCGAATCTCAGCCATTTCCTGTCCCTTTCTGCCACCATTATATGGAAGTAGGCATCCCTGAGGTCTAATGAAGTGGCCCAATCGTGTGGCTGTATGGATCTCCTGATGTTGTCTGGGGATTCCATCTTGAATTTCACCTCTTGAGGAAAGCGTTGAGGGGAGACAAGTCCAGAAAGGGACGGTATCCTCCTGAAGGCTTGGGAATTATCGATAGCCTGCTGTAGAAGCCGGGTGTGATGACATGTTCTTCACCTCTTCTATAGCCCCTTCTCATCATTTCCCCTACTTGCTCGTCTAAGAGGTCTTGTTGTTCCCTCGACTTTGGACGTGGGAAAGATATAGGGCTTCTTTGCAGTGTCGGCTTTCCTTTTTCCCAAAGGAGGCGAAACCCCTTCTGCACGATGTTTAAGACCCAGGCTGACGCTCCCATTTTCTTCCACTCCTTGTACCTGAGCACATAGGGGCCTGAGTGGAAGCAGAGTAGTTGTTCGTCAGTCACCTCCTCCCCCCCCCTTTGCCCTTGTGAAAATTTCCTTTGGGTTGAGGGTTAGAGAAGCTGGTGCTTTGTTGCACTCTTGGGCCTGCAGGTGTTGGTTTGTGGTTGGAACTAGGCGCACTGCCTCCGTAAGAGTACTGGGCGATTTTGAAGTCCCGTACTCTCTTTGTCTGGCCGATGTAGTTGGACGAACCCCGAGGAGCGTTCCCTTTTTCTTTCTGGGGCGTACCTGAGGAGGAGCGAGTCGTGGTCCTCCGATTCCATGTCCCGTTTTGCTTTCTCCATTTGAGACTCTTCAAACAATCCCTTAGAAAACACACTCGATTTTAGCAGTGTGATGCCTGATTCCATAGGAATGTTAGTGGATTCCAGGCTTCCTCTCCATCTCCATTAAACTGGCAGCATGAAGGTGACCTTGTGAGCATCGCCGCCGTCATCCGCCGCCTGGTGAATGCTTTTCATGCATTGTGTCAAAAACTCTGCGCTTGCCTCCTTCTTCCACTGTCTGTCTGCACCTTGTTTCGGGGCAGTGGTGTTGGAGAGAACTACTACCTTGATCATTTGCTCTATATGAGTCAGAGCACTCTGTAGGCGAATAGTGGCGTCTTGCTGGGCCCTATTCTCTTGAAAGTTCTGGAGGGTTCTCGTGTCGATCTCTCTCTTCAAAAAGTTTTGTCTCAGATTTCTCTCGGTGCAACGAAGAGGGAGCGCCATCATCCAGCAGGAAAGGTGAGTATTTGTCCCATGCTGGGAATAATTTCACTCCTTTAGGGGGTCTAGACTGATTGCATTTGTCTTAACATAACAGTCGAATGTCTTTTTGATGCAGTCGTCAATTGTTCACACCTCTTGAACACTTTCTTGCTGGTAGAAACCTCTTCCCCCCACACCTGTGCCCATTCATCCTTAGTCTCTTCTCTCCTTTGATTCTTGGGATGTCAGGACCTCTGGGCACATTTCACCCGCCTTTTCTATGATGTGAGCCATAAATTCCTTATTCTCCTAAAGACGAGTTTTTCTGCGAGGATTCCTGGTCCATCTTCCCCCCTCTAAGAGCTCCTGAGCCCCTTCATCAAATGTGACTCACACTCCTCTTCTTCTTCCGACCTATGTGTGTTTCTGGTCCCAAGGTAGACGGTCCCTCTCCGTAGGAATCACCATATCCATCTGGGATGTCTTGCGTGAAGTCTGAGTAGGCTTCCCTGGTTAGCCTAGTCTGATCTTCCCCTTCTTGCTCCGAATCCGATAATGGGTCGCGATCAGTGACTCTGGGAATCTTTGCTCTACCCTGTGTCCCTCTCGACTCTTCTCTACTGGACTGAGGTCGTTTTAGGGATTTCGATGTGGTGTTGTCCTCTGGACAGGCTACATAGCGCACTCCGTGAATTATCACCTCTGTGTTGTGTCCTTGGACACTGGCTCAAACTGTGGGCACGTGGTTCACTTCGCTGCATGTTTTGGAAATCCTGTGAACCGGTCGTGTAGGCACGTGGTCTCTTCGTTGCTCATGGTGCCCACCCAGCCTTCGAGAGAGTTCGCTTGATCTTCCCATGGCACTCCCCTGTTGGTCGAAGGACACTGGGCGCTGGCTGATTCTCAGTAAATCTTCCAAGGAGTACAGGTCTTGATCACTCCGTGGCGTAAGTCCTTGGTTCCTCAGTGCCTGCTCATAATTAAAGAGTCCGGACGTGTTCTGCCTGTCGTAAGGGAGGTTATCCCGCAGAACTGGACTGCCATTGTAGTTGTGGAGGAAAGCCTCAATGTTCGCTCTTGAGCGTGCTTGTGACTCCACTCGTTGACTACTCTCAAGTAGTTGAGCCATTGAGAGTGCACGCGCCTTTCCAGTGCGTCCGCACTAATGGTGGCGTGTGCACTGGGATCGTATCTGGGCGTGAGGGCATGTGTACTCTGACCTCTTCTCAGTGCGCCCCCGGACTATGGTCACGTGTTAGTGCGCTTAGTACCCTGGTCAAGTGCGTTCGCACTGGTACTTGCACTAGGCTTCTGTCGAGCGTTGGGACGTACGCACTCTGTCCTTAGCGTGACGCGCTGGCGCTTCGACCGGTATAGGACCCTGACAAGTGCATGCCACCTCTGCGGTCCTGGGGTGCTCGTAGGCACCGGTCAACTGGAAGGGCTGTTTCACCAGAGGATCTCTCTGAGCCCGTACGTCAGTATGACCAACACTCGAAGTTTGGCTATTGTCTGAAAGTCCTCCATCAGACCTGTCGCCACGAGTGTATACCGCCATATTACCCGATTTGGTTGACGATGGCGCGTGCTTCTTTGTAGAGGTGTTGGTCATTTTCTCTGCCCCCTGTGAAAACTCTCTTGGACATTTGCACCGGTCCGTGGGGGCACGTGTCGGTTCTGTCGCCATTTTCTTTCTGGATTGTTCTTCTTCTTGCCTTTAGATTTGGTGGGCTGAGTCGTGGACGAACTAGACCCCTCTATACCCAGTAGTGACTGAAAGTGGTCCGTGAATTCCACGTGGCTACTACTGGTTCCTTCTGCCATTATTGTAGTTTCAACCCAATAAACTGACACTATAACACCAAAATGAGAAACCCCAATACTCTGAAGTAGGCCTACTGAGGATTTTTGAAAGGACTAACTTGTGAACATACTCTTTTGTGACGCTAGCTCTACTGGCTCACTAGAATACAGCGAAAGAGAGAGCGACCGGTAGGTCGGTTTCACACTGTCACAGAGTCGCTGGATCAACACTCAAAACTACACCAGTTATGTCCACAGTTGTCTCCTGACGATTGTCAAACACGATCTGTGGGTATAATTCCCCAAAATTTCTCTTCACAATCAAAGAAATATAATGGAACGATCTCACCTGAGTTCCTGGTCAAACCTCGTGTTCGTCTGGAAAAATGAAGTTGAGGGCTTATGATAGTACCACCGCGTGTAGAAACAGCTCCGTACGGTAGCTGGCCGAAAATAAAAGTGACGCTAGACGGAACACCGGAAGAGGAAGTGCGCGGGAGAGGGGGACTGGGGTTGTCTTTTTATAAGAATCGATACAAATCGATAGTCGACCATCGCGACTTCGTCCGAAGATCTAAGCAATATTTAATGAGATGGTTGTATGAAATATAATACTGCATTTACTGATAGTTTCTATCCTGCACGCACACACGCATACATGCAAGTACACATGCACTCACGCACACGCACACACACACACACATACACAAAAACACACTTGTAAGTTTACACAAAGATGATCACCTTTATGAAACAGCATTTCAAGATCCAACTTCGGAATCTGCCGTAAAAAGCAAGAACAGCTCAAATCAAATGATCAGAAGAAATATCTACAATGCCAGTAAGAAGACTTTGCACTTATATATCCCTCGGTTCTATTCCAGCAAAACTGCCATCACCCCTCCCAGAATTTCATGAATTTCCCTATTCTAAAAGTCTTTGTCAACATTCAAGTGAGAAAATACAGAATTCTGAAATACTGTGAAGAACTGTGGGTTTCAGGGTCATGTTTGGACAGGGTTGATACAATGTCTATTGAAGCCCTAATGAAGGTCTATTCCTTTTAACAGGTATTCATGAGGTGCAGATGTAGAGATTGAAACTGCTTTCTGCTGAATGCCTGATTGCCCTATAAACCCTTTGGGTCCCGGACACAGTCTCCAGGAGAGTGTTGCCAACACATCTTCCATTCTGTCCCTACCTTCCAGCTGTTGGTAAACGGTCTGCGGTATGTGCAGAGCATACACTACAACTGAGTCACAACCTTGAGAAACTGTGATCATAAATACTGAATGGCAACACACAGACATAACAAAATTCCTTCCCTTGCTTGATCTGAATTCCTTAGTTGGACTTGTTTACATGACATGAATAATCCTCTCTCTGCCCACGCCTCCCCTCTCTTTTCAACCGGCTCATTGGGAGTGAGGAAGGCCATGTCAGTGGTCCAGCAATTATTGTGTGGATGGCGTGTCTTGGACTGTTGGTGAAGGGACAGTGTGTTGTTTCACACACCTGTGTACAGAGAGAAGAAGTAGATGTAGAGCAGGAAGACAGGGTACAGGAGCAGAGGCTTCTTGTGCTGCAGCTCTTCCACACACAGCAAGGAGCCGGCGCTGAACGCTGCCCATACCACCCCCAGGAACTGAAAGCACCACACACCAGGCAACATCATCATTAAAACCCCACACATCAGTTAGCGCCATCACTGAAAATACCACACACTAAGTGCACATATCAGTTAACACTATCACTGAAAATACCACACACTAAGTACACATATCAGTTAACACTATCACTGAAAATACCACACACTAAGTACACATATCAGTTAACACTATCACTGAAAATACCACACACTAAGTGCACATACCAGTTAACACTATCACTGAAAATACCACACACTAAGTACACATATCAGTTAACACTATCACTGAAAATACCACACACTAAGTACACATACCAGTTAAAACTATCGCTGAAAATACCACACACTAAGTACACATATCAGTTAACCCTATCACTGAAAATACCACACACTAAGTACACATATCAGTTAACACTATCACTGAAAATACCACACACTAAGTACACATACATGATAACACTACCACTGAAAATACCACACACTAGTACACATACCAGATAACACTACCACTGAAAATACCACACACTAAGTACACATACTAGATAACACTACCACTGAAAATACCATGCACTTATGTACACATACCAGTTAACACTATCACTGAAAATACCACACACTAAGTACACATACATGATAACACTACCACTGAAAATACCACACACTAGTACACATACCAGATAACACTACCACTGAAAATACCACACACTAAGTACACATACTAGATAACACTACCACTGAAAATACCATGCACTTATGTACACATACCAGTTAACACTATCACTGAAAATACCACACACTAAGTGCACATATCAGTTAACACTATCACTGAAAATACCACACACTAAGTACACATACCAGTTAACACTATCACTGAAAATATCACACACTAAGTGCACATACCAGTTAACACTATCACTGAAAATACCATACACTAAGTACACATACCAGTTAACACTATCACTGAAAATACCACACACTAAGTACACATACCAGTTAACACTATCACTGAAAATACCACACACTAAGTACACATACCAGTTAACACTATCACTGAAAATATCACACACTAAGTACACATACCAGTTAACACTATCACTGAAAACGCCACACCACACAACACCATTACTGAAAACACACACCAGATCACATCTTCCCTGAAAACACAACACACAAGGCAACACCATTACTGAAAATATCACACACCAGGTAACAGTGTAATGGGAAACACCACACACCAAGTAACACTGTCACTGAAAACATCACACACCAGGCAACAACTTGACTACATGCGTCTAGCTCCAAACAGCGTGCAAAGCATTCAGTCTAAAACAATTGCTACCTACAAACACAGTCACGTCTGTGAAGGAAGTGTCATAGTTCAAATGATCTCTAGTCTCTTGCTTTCATCCTGAGGTGAATGTTTGACATTCATATTCATGACATATTCCGTTTTGTCAAATGAATATAGTAACACCTTGTTTGTTTTGAATCTTAAAGTATGCTGTATATGTATTCATGTACAAATTATAAGCATCTGGGGCAGCTGATCAATGTTCGTAAAAGGCATGAATTATTCTGATTAAGATGCTATTGTATCATGATTTTTGAAACCAATTTACCCAACTACAAAGCTGTTGATGCAGATAAACTATAACTGAGAAAGTACACATACTGGTGAGAACACAAGCATTTAACTATAAATGAACTGATTGTTCGGAGCTCAAGCATTTAACTGTAAATGTATTGTTCATCATATTTCGACACATGGATGCGTATTTCCAATGTACAATCGATCCAGTGAGTATACAAAGAATTAAAAGATGTTGACAGGAAAAACATACAGTTCACTCACCTGCAGAGCTCGACTGAGGTAATATAACGAGCTGACCAGAGGAAGAAGTGTTGCCACCAGCACCAGAGGTAACACTGAATAACCAATGACGCCCAGACACTGGGAATATGTCACCTGTAACACCAACGTCAACACCGTGTGATCAATAACACCTAGACACTGGGAATATGTCACCCATAACACCAGAGGTAACACTGAGTGGGTAATGACCAGAGGTAACACTGAGTGGGTAATGACCAGAGGTTACACTGAGTACTCAATGATGCTCCAGTCAGCCACCAATGGCACCCTGACACTGGAGTTTTGGTCACAGGTATCACCTGAATTAACACTCAGTAACCAACCTTTCCCATACACTGGAAATATGTAATCTGTTGAACTGCCAGTCAGTAACCAGTGACACCCTGACACTGGAATTGTGACATGAAAAACAATTTACTGTAGTTTCTGGGTGATAAGCAGATACTTTTCCCTAAACTCTCATCCTGAGGCTACTAAAACAGTAACAACGGCAAATGAAACAAACTGCGGCGTTACTGAAACACGACAAAAAAGCAGAAGAGCACACAAAACAAAGTGTGAAGTAACGACTATTTATTGCACGACACAAAACAGGACAAGAAATTTTCGGCAAAATGCCTTCCTCAGCGACAAACAAAAAAAAGTACAGACATAAACATGCACAATACTTCCCTTGTGAAGTCAAAGTGGTGAGTGAAGTAGACAGAGGGACAGTGGAAGAGAGGGTGAGTAGAGTTCAAGGAATAGGGCACGAGGAAAGAGGGTAGAGTAAAGTGAGGAGGAGGAAAAGGAGAAAGGGAGAGAGAGAGAGAGAGAGGGGGTGGGGGAAAAAGAGGGGAGAGACAGAGAGAGAGTGGAAGGAGAGGAAGAGTGGAGAATGAGAGAGAGAAGAGGAGGGAAAGAGAGTGAGTGGAGGGGAGGGTGTGATGGTATGTAGTGGGTGTGTAGCAAATGAATGAAATGAACAAGAGAAAGCACAATAAATAAGATACAATATACTCGAAAAAGCATTTTAAATGACAAGGGGGTGGAGGGGGGAAAAGAGAGGGGAGAGACGGAGAGAGAATGGAAGTAGAGGAAGAGTGGAGAATGAGAGAGAGAAGAGGAGGGGAAGGAGAGTGAGTGGAGGGGGAGGGTGTGATGGTATGTAGTGGGTGTGTTGCATATGAATGAAATGAACAAGAGAAAGCACAATAAATAAGATACAATAAACTCGAAAAAGCATTTTAAATGACAAGGGGGGGGAGAAGGAGGTCAGCCGCCTAAAGCATCCGACCCAAGTCTGACCCAAGGGTAGGTTGCCCTACCCAAGCACCAAGGGGTGAGAGGGAAAACGGGAGGACCCCGAGAAAAAACCCACTAGCCAGATGCAGCTAAGAGCTGCAAGGCTCACACACCCCCACACACACACACCAAAAAAAAAAAAAAAAAAAAAAAAAAACCTTGCCCGCGGGCAAAACCACACACACACACACACACACACACACACACACACACACACACACACACACACACATACAAGTGCGCGCGCGCGCATGAACAAAACAGTAACACTTTTTCCCCCCTCTGAATTTGAGAACCACTGTTTGAAATTTGAGAACAGTTTTTGAGGGGGTCAATCTTCAATTTCACATTCCAGCTAATGCTGCTTCATACCAAAATTAGCCTGCAACTGCCTGAGATCCGCCGGCTATGTCAAATGTTGATCTTCAAGGATGCTTTTGTTTCTTTGTTTTGTCATTGCTGAAAAAATGAATTCATTTCTACAGGAATGAAATGAAATGTCAAACTAAATCACCTCTTAACTTAGTCACTAAAGATAGTTAAAAAATAATTGTAAAATTTCTAAGAAATGTGTGCCAAGACTGCTGCTGTTAGCCCTTGACAAAATGTCTGTTTCGGTAAAGAATAGTTACTTTACTTTGTATACACTGTTCAATCAGTCATGTTGATGCCTCCTGTGGGCAACAAAGTCAAAATGTTGCTGATTCATTTTTGGTTCTAGTGACACTGACAGCTAAAGCCTGTAACACATACACAGAATGTGCTTCTTAATTGAGCTTCTTATCCGTTGTTGACATTGTATTCATCTTTTTTTCACTGCTCTTTTCTAATATCTGATCAATCTTTTGCAGCAGATGTGCTTTTTTTCTGTATTCCTATTTAGAAAAAAAATTGGTGGGCACAGCTTACACACTGGTACATTCTACACTTCAGTTATGGTAATTGCAATTACATTTGGATTCAAGTTCCCCTATTCTCCTTCCTTTCTCCCTAAAATAAGTGGGTAATGCGAGTTTATACAGCAGCATTTAGAATTGCATCACTGTAAGAGAAGGGCACAGATCTCCTGAAATTAAGGTTTTTTTTTCTTCACAGCATGCTAATAAATGAGGGCATCAAAGACTCTATGGAGCTCTTAAACTACTTTCTTGTTTGTTTGAGAAAACATGACAGATATATGACTGACACTTCTTTTCATAAAAATATCCCTGTGAAACAGGCCCAAGTGATACTGGCACCTGAGCTTGATCATGAAATCTGAGTGCAGCTCTCAGAGATGCATCCAGAAGATGATGAGACTCCGCTATATTGTACTTGTTTTCCCACTGGGGTGCATCAACATTTGACATAACGGAAGGAGCCAGCTGAGGTGAGAGGAAAA
>CM031598.1:21275710-21326572 GCA_018398815.1 Conus ventricosus
CTCTGATAGAGGTTTGAACTTGTACCTCTCAGTTTGAAGTTCTTGAGGCTAATGCAGCTAGTGTTGCTCACCTCCCCACCCAGCACCCTGGCCAGCAGGAAGACCATGAAGGATCCACACAACCAGATGGTCAGGATCCATGACACCACCTGTAAACACACCACAGCCAACCTCAGCTTTTGACACACCAACACACTATCTGCACTCACTTTCACCATAAGTCCTAGGAAGGGGTCTCCTTTTCCCCCGATGCTGGCTTGAGAGATTCTTTTCTTGAACTTGTGCTACATTATCTCTTTGTGCCTTTACTTGAGAAAGAGTGGGGCTAGCCTTCACTTCCAGACAAACATGTAAACCAACCCATAGGGTCCTGAGTGACTTCTGTCCATGAGTTCTAGATTTGGGGATCTGTACAGAGACATTTTAAGCGCGATCAGTGTCTTCCTCTTCTGATGAGCATGCTTCCCACCACCCTTTTGTTATGCGGAATTTGTTTAGATTTGTTTAAGGAAATGGAGTTTATTATAAAAGTAGTTTCTGATATTTCAAAAGCAGTTCAGGATACCTTCCCCACCTCCCTGCTTATTCAGGAAAAAGTGTAAAAGCTGAACAGTTCAAATATGGCGCAAAGAAGTGAATCACTAAGGTGATCACTCTTGATACCCATGGGTATGATGGCGAAGTCAACACTCTGCTCTCCCAATTTTGTTTGTTTGACCTGATGAAACAGCGATATCCATGCCAAGTGAGGATATGGCATTTGTTGGACAGGTATGTATATCACATGACTACTTTTAGAAGTAAATACATCAATTTCAATTTTTTCTTTTCAGGTAATAAAGTTATTCTGAGTGTCCACCTTGGTCCAAGATTGAACAGATCCTCAATCCTGCCCTTTGACCTGGATCGATACAATGAATCAGCGCCAACCTTGAATAGGTTCCATCCTTCCACCCATTTTGATTACACTATATCCTGTAGAATCTGCATCATTTAGTCATCAGACAGACCCAACAGCAGATGCGAGTCAAATCATTTGTAACAAAACAATATGAAACAGTATCATGAATATCATACAAACTGCAGTACAATCCAATCAATTTTCAAAGAAGTCCCAGTCAGATTCATTCATGTACATCATTTTTGCAACTTATCTAATGTTGAGTAAAGTGACAAGAGTTTGAAATGCGTGACTCACTCTGAACTGGCCGTACAAAGAGACCAGGGCATACAGCAAGATGATCAGGAGGGGGCCCCAGAAATCAGGGGATTCCCGCAGGATGTGTCGGTTGAAACCCAGTTGAGGCAGAGGGAACATCACACACCGCACTTTGTAGAAAATGTCTTTCACATCAATGTCCAGCTCCTCCCTTTCAAAAGAACATCATCAGCAGTATCTTAAAAAAAAACATCTGCATGTCAATGATAAAAGCAGTGAATAAATGAATGACACATGCCTCGACAGTCGGATATCTGACATTTCATGCATGACACAAACACAATCACACATGCTCACACATACACTTTCAGTATTACTAGACGTTTTATGAATTGGATATCGAATACCCCACATATCTTCACCATATCTGCTTGCCACCTCCTCTTCTCATTCCCTCCCTTCCCCAGTGTAGATGTAGATTTTCTTTGTTCTTTGGACACAACAGATATTATATGAAGAAGTTATTGGATGTATAATTAAATTTGGATTACCCATTCACACACAGATCACACACACACACATGAAAGCTGTTCCATCTTCCAGGTATCCTCTTAACCCCATGTATCACACATTCACACATGTTTTTACCGATTCCCAGACCAGTGCAAGTCTGCTACAAGCAACAGATGAAATAAAACACATCTAATATGTTCATTTGTAGGAGTATTTGTCGATAAAAAAAAGTGTTCATTGAAGGTTTAAAATGACTTCAACATTTGAATTAATTTATGGTATCACTTTTGTGATGTTAAAAAATAATTTGATAACACTGAAACACACATGTCAACAATCTTTGCACTCTAAGAAATTCTGCTTTGGGAATCACTTTCTGTGGAGGAATTGAAGTTTCCACCGTCTTTGTCATTTGTTAAACTACCCCCAATTACTCCATCCACTAGACAAAGAATTAACTTTTTACTCTAACCATAACATACTCTAAGCATGTAGAATAAATTACAAAATGTAATGATCAATCAACAGAAAACCTGCGAAGTCAACAAACTCCATGAAAGACCACTCTGACACCATAACTGTCAAGTGACAGAAAACCGTTGGTACCACCACCACTGGCAACCACCACCACCACCACCACCACAGACACATAACTCACAACAGTGGCCTCTGATCTTCCTCTTCTTCAGCATCATCTTCCTCCAGCAACCAGCCAAAGCCCCGATTTTCCAGGAACTTGGATGCCGCCCTCTTTTCCGCACTCCGTAGGCTGTTCCCCCCTTGGGTGGTGCCTGGGCAGCAATAGACCCTTCCACATCGCCTGCAAGCAGCACAGCAGGAAGAAGTGTAGCAGAGCTGTCACAGTATGTTATGGGGAGGAGCAAACGATGGACCCTTTCACAAAGCCTGCAAGCAGCACAACAGGAAGCAGTGGAGGAGAGCTGTGAGAGTAAGTCATGTGGTCGAGCAAACAGGTTCAGCTATACAGAAAATTCAAGGTAACACTACAAACAGCCACAGATCCCAGACTCCCCTTCTGTAGGAAACAGACATTTAAAAGAAGAAATGGCACTCCACTTCAAAAAACAACAACAACAACAAACAAATGCATAAAAATGTATTCTAATTTTGTTTACACACGATGGCATTAGTCTCCTCCTTCTTTACCTCCTGACCTATCATTTTTCCTCTTTCCTTTGCTAGTATCTATTTTCTGAATCCTACAAATATCAAAGACTTTATTTAAATAATGCGTCAAGGACTTTAGTATCACACATCTGTCATCAAGTTAGTGTGTTACAAATGTTCAACTGCATCCTATAAGTTCTATTACATGACTGCACCCACCTTTCATTGGCTATATTTCACACATGTCCTTTCCACTTCTTCTGAGCCCAGAGTTAAAGCAACATGATGGCTGCATACACACCATGCAACATTACATAACGAATTTGGAAACATGAAAATGGTACATTTAATCACTATTAATAAGTACTATTGACAATAACAAAATACAATATACTAAACAAACATTTTCAGGTAACCCTGCATCCTCAATTCAACATTTAATGTCTCATTATTCAAGATGCTGGATTCTGACGTTATAAACTCAACTTAGCAAGGCAGGGCGGGAAGCCAGAAGTGGGATATGGGATAGATATGTGGGTAAATGCACACAGGTGTACTTATGAATTTATTATTTTTCATACAAATGCACTGCATATAAACTCTTATCCTTGCATCCTTGATTCATAGCATCAAGATCAAGTTCAGAAATTAGCATGTACTTTCTAACATGTATATTAATTTGGCTTTGTCCTATCCATACCAAACCCCCGTCATCCCACCCATCCACCCCCCTTATCCCTCCGACAACCTTGCCCCAGGACACACAAATCCTCCTTTCAGTCTCAGTGTCAATCTGTCTCTATCCACAACATTGCCAACGACTATATTGATGAGGATGTGAAAATGAAGCTTATCAGGGGCTGCAACTCTGAAGTTGAAGCATTTGAACACTTTCAAACAACAGAATCGAGTCAATGCATCTCTTGAACAGTTCACAACTTTCAACTGCAGAACAACATTTGTACTCATGACCGACAAATACTGTGTGTCGCAGGGACCCTTTGTGTGAAAATCTGTGTGTTAAACTACAAAATCTGTGCTTAAAGTACTCCTGGTTGTGTTACACTGCTCGAGTTTACTAAATAAGTCTCTGCAGCAGCAAAAAAAGGTGGGCAACCAATGTTATCATCATGGACCTTTAGTCCTTCGAATGAGACTATAAACCGAGGTTCCGTGTGTGAACGCACGCATAACATCTTGCACACACGTAAAATCCCATCACCAACTTTCGGAAGAGAAGGCCAGTTTGGCCGTTGGTATGGATGACATGTGACACATAGCATGCACCTTCCCCGAAGATGGAGTATGGCTGCCTTAATGGCGGGATAAAAAAGGGTCATACACACAAAACTCCACTGCCTGGCTATACAGGGAGTGTCCGCAGGAGTATCAGCCTGCGTGCGCAGAAAGAAAGAAAGAAAATCATGGACCTTGACAAGGTCAATCACAGCCTCCTGACACACAAGCTTGAACACTACGGAGCTCAAGGAAGCATCAACAGCTGGTTCGCACACTTTCTCAACTGCCAGCAGGCAGTTGTAGTTGATGGCACTCAGTCTGGTTATGCATACGTGAAGTTTGGTGTCCATCAGTGATCTGTGCTTGGGCCTCACTTATTTCTGGATTATGTAAATGATCTGTAGTCTCTGTCCCATCCACATTCTTTGCTACTAACACTGCAGTCTATTGCTTGAACATCATCTGCAACAATGACCCCAAAATCTCAAGGAGAATCTTCGCAGGTTTAGAGGTCTGGAAGAGTGAGAGGGACTTGAAATTTCACATACAGAATTGTGTCCAGCTACACTTGCCCAGAGAAGAAGCTAGCTACACCCTCCAGACCACATCCTTCAGTGTGTGTCCTCAGCGAAGCATCTACGAGTCAACCTCCAGATTGACATCTCCTGGGTAAATTATTTTGACAACATCTGTGCCAAAGCTAACAGAACTTGGACTTCTCGAGATGAAATCTAAAACTATCCTTCCATATCACCAAAGAACTCATACAAGACTTTGGTGTGTCCCATTGCTGAATATCACAGTGCTGTTTGGGATGCCTACATAAACAGACTCACTTTTAACATGGAGAAGATCCAGTGAAATACAGCCAGGCATATTCTGAACAGTCACAGGAATACCTCAAGAGTTAATGACATGCTGGAGCAGCTGCAGTGGCCCTCACTTATGAAAGGTTCAGAATAGCGCTGCCAGGCTTGTTTGCAAAGCGTCTAAACATCAACATGTTACTCCTCTGTTGCAGTCCCTCCACTGGCTTTCAATCCAGTCTACAAGCTGGCTTCTATCTGTTTCTCTTCTGTTTCTGGTAGTGGACCAAAATATCTTTCAGACATCCTCCACATCTACACCCCATCCCATCACCTTTGTTCCTCTGCCGGCAGTCGCCTCTTGCACATTCCTTCTGTCAGAACAAAATCTTTTGGTCAATGTTCTTTCTCCTTCGAAGGACCAACTGTCTGGAATACACTTCCCATCAGTGTCAGACACATACCTTCACCCTCTTCTTTTAAATCTGCCGTTAAATTTCTTTCATCAGTCATAACCTCTCTCCCTCCCCCAACTTTCCAATCCACCTTCCTAGTGTCTGAGTGGGTTTTTGCGTGCATGCGCGAGTGCCTGGTGGTTGTGTCACTTGCATTTGCAGGCTGTGCTGATGTGAGTACCTGCATGCATGATGTTTTTGGGCATGGGGCTGTGGTCATGCATGAGCACGTGTACATGCGCACTCTTGCGCGGGTGCACGTGTGTGTGTGTGTGTGTGTGTGTGTGTGTGTGTGTGTGTGTGTGTGTGTGTGTGTGTGTGTCTGTGTTGTTGGTTATGTAGAGTGCTTACAGCCCTAATTTTTAGAGAATAGGCGCTACTATTAAATGCTAGTATGCCACCAGACTCACCATACTTTACAAAAATCTGTTCTGTTATAAAAATCTGATCTGGATTAGCATGTGCGAGTGTATAGACTTGAATTTGAAATCCCAGCTCTCCTGAAGCAGAAGAAACAACCACATCCAGCAGTACCAAGGGATCTGCACCAACAATCACAAAACGTCTCTCCCAGAACTATCAGAGACTGGAATACCCTGCCTCAACACATCTGTGACTGACTACTTGTATACTCATAGTCAGCCTGCAATGGACACAGACAGACTACGAGAATACTGGTAGCAGTGGTTTAAGGTACAAAACCTGTGTTTGCTTTGACCGAAAGCACTTTTGGTGGCAACTGAGTTGCTTCCTTTGTACTGTTTGGGAATGTTAAGTTTGAACATGCAAATTCTTATGCGATTTTGATATAAAAATGGATAAAAAATGCCCCGTGTCAAGAGAAGAAATCCTTTGTCTACTAGATCTTGACAAGCCTGCCGAGAGGGATTCTGATGAGTCTTTTGGCCTAAAAAAAGTGGCAGCAGTTGTGAAAGAATGAAGACCATGGAGAAAGTGCGTCAGTGTCAGATTTTACTCTGGTAGCCTGTACAACAAGTGGACAGACTGACCGTGGTTGAGCCAGGGCTGTTCAACACTCGTCTCGGACTGGAAATCTGGCAATCAAATTACAAACACCACAGCTAAACTCGGCATCCATTTTTCTTTAAGTACACCACATCTGGTGTTGATTGTACTATATTTACGGCTGCTAGACTGGTTTGTTTACATCTACAGGTTATTTTGAAGTTTTTTTGAGGTAGGCTCTGGCTGGTGGGAAGATCTGGCAGAGGCATTGCCAGTCTTCATAATCATAGTGTTATGATAAATTCAGTACTTTCTGAAATAGGCCTACTGAATCCTGAATCAAACCCACTATTTTCCCCATACTACACACATTCCCCTTAATGTCAATGAATGTCGACGTCGACAGCGAGACATCAGCGGAATAATAATAATAATAATAATATGAAGAAGAAGAAGCAGAAGCAGAAGAAGAAGAAGAAGAAAAAGAAGAAGAAGATGATGATGATGATGATGATGAGGATGATGATGAACAAGAAGAACAACAACGTCAAGAACAAAAAGAAGACGATGAAGAAGAGAATGATCAACAAAATAATCGTGGGCCCTCAACAGCAGAACAACTTCTACAAGAAGAGACCCTCTCACTAATGATAGAGATCATCAAGACAGTCCTCTTACTTGGCATCACCAGAAGAGATATTTACCTCCAATGTTTTGTGGCACAAACTGAAACGCATCTGGAGAGGGAGGGCTCTCGTTTTCATAGTCTCTATTCGGTGGAGGAGGACCTACGTGGGTGAGATCGATCGACACATCTTTGTTTTGTGGATTTGTCGACGACGACGTAGCCATGTTCGCCATCTTGATATTTCTAATAAAGTTGTGGCATAGTTTCGAATTCTGACCCCGCAACTGAACATGTTCATTATTTTATTGATTATGACACTGTATAACATAGCCTAATTTTTTCTTGAAATGAACAAATAACATGTAGACATGTTAAGTTTTACGAAACCAAACAGTTTGCTAGCAACGCGGGAAAGACAAGACGCCTAAAGAGAGCGAATGATGATGACTAGGAGATGACACGCTGTTTCATTTTATTTTATTTCATTGTCAGGGACGAAACACCATAAAAATTTCGATGTTACCCATTATGAGTAAGGATACCGCCAGTTACAATTTATTGTACATTTTATAACTGTTTCGTGCTGTTTTTAATTTGAGATGTGCCATCAGTCTGTGATTCAGTGACGTTTCTCCAAATTCTTATGTTATAGTACTTATACCCAGATGAGATCGGTGTGCTGTGCATAATTTTTATCTTTCGTGTTACTGTATTCATATTTTATTTTGAGTCTGTTTATCAGATCTTTATGCTACATTTCAACCATTGCTTGTTTCAACAGGTCAACGATGGGATACCAGCAAGTAGGCTAACTCTTCGACCCCACGGCAGAAATCGACCTGAGGTGGCTGAAGGGTCAGGCGTCTGTCACACTCAAGCTGAGCTACTGACAACTCGCTGATCTACATCATCCAATGACATGGGTATCCAAGGTCTTCTGCCATTTCTAAAGAAAATCCACACACCAGTGAACATCTCACAATTCAAGGGCTGCACTGTTGCCATTGATGCCTACTGCTGGCTGCACAAAGGCGCCTTCTCCTGTGCTGAAAAGCTGGCCCTGGGAGAGAAGACAGAACAGTAAGTATATAATGTAAAGTAGCACTAGCAGTAGTAGTAAGGGGGAGTAATTACACAGCCTAGGCCTCACAGACTTGATTCCATTTCAATATTTTTTACCCATGTATCTGTGACTAGTGTGAGGTTGCACTTGTGCATAGTAATACGTGCTGATGTGTAGAGTGTGTGTTCTCCTTTCGTTAAGCACCCACAATCGGTGAATCATCAGGGAATAAAGGAAGAAAAAAAAGAGGAAGAGAGAAGGGTAAGGGTTGGATGACTGGCCAGTGAACCCCAGCATGCTGTTGAATCCTGTTGGAAAAGCTCAACCTAGCATTGTTCAAAAAGGAAAGAAGTTTGCAAAATTGATTTAATTCCTGAAAGCACCAAGAACAGTGGACCCAGATGTCTCAAAACAAAAACTCACTTGGAAAAAAAAATCTTGGTTTCCTTACAAGGCTTTCCATAAATTTTTCCCATCCCCAGCAGGCATCTTCAACCAGACCCCAGCCAACAACCACAGACCCACCACAGCTCACGATGCTCTGCCCCAGTCCACCACTAGAACAACCAGAGCAAAGGTCTGGTCTACATTGGACCCAATGTCACACATGCACACAAATGATGAATTTGCAGGCAGGCATTTCACACTGCCTTGCAGTTACTGCATTACAAAGTCTACAAATCTCTCCAGGTTTCAGGCATGAGCACAGATCTCTACAGGTCAGAGTGTCTACCTTAATTTGTGACTGTAGTAAATGTAATGTAGATACACAGCAAGAAGTCTGACCACAGACCAGACGTCTGCCTGAAGTGAAAGTTGTTTTGTTGTCTGTCGAGACGACGAAGACCATCTAGTGATCCTGGGATCGGGGTGTTATGATTACCGAACATTCGTACCAGTGGACTATAAACAATATCTTCCGGTGCACAATCAATTAGTATTATCTCCCTTGATGTAACTATGAGGCCAAAAACTTGGAGACACGAGTGAGCGACAACGAACGCTTCATCTAATCCAGATGTTGTTCTAAACTTATCTAGTACATTCAGATCATCACCGATGATCACAAACACGCACAAACTTAACATGGTGTCAGAACGACGAAGAAGCCAAGCCCATGGTCGGTAACACTACTGAATTAACCTTCTATTGACTCGAAGTGGAACAGCAGACTTCGTTAGGATCATCTAGTCAATTGCGTGACGTAGATCATCGATGTCTGCAGCGAACGGTTAACGACAACACCGCCAATATAAAGTGTTTATTCCTCTCGTGCTGGATTTATAGACACTCTCGTTGTTGTTGTTTTTATTTATTTTTTTTAAAAAGGAAAGGAAAAAATATATGTGTCATATATACAATCGCTGTCCAGACGAAAACCAAAGAGGTTCTAAACATCAACGACCCACGAGCCATTTAAGGTTTGACAGTATGGCCACATCACAAAATATCCCAGTAATGAACTGGGATGCCAAAAATTTAAAAGAAGAATGGCAGAACTTTCAACAACATACAAGTTTGATGTTTCAAGGCCCACTCAAGCAAACGACGGCAGAAGCACGAGCAGCCTATCTCCTCATCTGGATCGGCCAAAAAGGCAGAGACATTTTTAATTCATGGGGACTTTCTCAAGACGAAGCAAAGGATGTCAACACAATCATCCAAAAATTCAAAGAACACACAGAGCCAAAAACAAACAAAGTATTTGCAAGGTACATCTTTCACAAAAGAATACAGAAAGAAAATGAAACTTTTGCTGAATTTGTCACTGATTTGCGCAACCTCGTACAAAACTGTGGTTATTCCCCAGAACTAAAGGACGAAATGGTGCGTGACCGCATTGTTGCAGGCATCCGCTCACAAGAAATTCGTGAAAAACTCTTAACAGAAGGTGACAAGCTCATTATGAGCAGTGCTATAGACATTGGCATTGCACATGAAACTACACAAGAGCGGTTGAAATCAATGTTAGCAGCATCAAACCCACAGCCAGTACTAGACACAATCAGAAAGCCGTCTGCTAGAGATGGTTTCGGACAACACCAACCTCAAAGATCTCCATACATCACCTCATGCAAAAACTGTGGAGGTAAACACAGGAGACAAGACTGCCCAGCTTTTGGTTCCACCTGCAACTACTGCCATAAACAAAATCATTGGGCTAAAGTATGCCTCGCAAAAAGTCGGCATGAAACACAGAAGAAAGGAAGAAATGTACACTCAATTGAAGAGGAACAAGATGATGACAGCAATTTCTATGTAAACACCATATCCAACAAAATTGAAACTCCTAACACTGTGAGTGCTGACATACAAATTGGAACAAGTGATACGATTCGTTTCAAAATCGACACTGGAGCACAAGTCAGTGTGATCCCAACCGAAACTCTCAAGAATCTGTCATGCAGACCAAAAATCACTCCTTGTAAAGAAAAACTCATCAGCTACACAGGTCAGCCTTTGAACATCTCTGGCAAAGTAACCCTTCAAGCAAGTTACAAAGGCAACACACTCCAAGGATCATTCTACGTTGCTGATACTTCTTCCCAACCAGTCCTTGGACTTCAGGCATCATTACAACTACAGCTCATCCAAATCATCATGTCTGTCGAATCCAGTCCAATGACAAAAGAAGAAGTACTCAAAGAACATAGTGAAGCCTTCACTGGACTAGGATCCCTTGATGGTGAACTCCATATTCACATGAAAGAAGACGCCATACCAGTCGTCCATGCACCCCGCCGGGTTCCGCATGCGATAAAAGAAAGTCTCAAAACAGAACTTGTAAACATGGAAAAAAAGATGTGATAACCAAAGTGACAGAACCTACTGATTGGGTAAACTCACTTGTGATCACTGAAAAAAAAAAAGGAAAACTGCGTGTATGTTTAGACCCAAGAGACCTAAACAAAGCCATCAAAAGACCACACTACCCTGTGCCAACACTGGATGATGCCCTTGCAAAACTAACGGGCACAAAATGCTTCTCAAAACTGGATGCCCAGTCAGGATACTGGCAGCTCAAACTGGATGAAAATTCTTCATACCTTACTACCTTCAACACACCCTTTGGCAGATATCGATTCAAACGCTTACCCTTCGGCATTGTATCTGCCCAAGACGAATTCCAAAGAAAAATGGATGAAGTTTTCGAAGGCCAGCCTACCAGGAGTCACACCTCTTATCGATGATGTCATCATCAGTGGAACAACTGCAGAAGAACACAACATGAACCTGAAAGCAGCACTGATTCGAGCCGAAGAGCAAAACCTCAAACTAAACCCAGAGAAACTGGAAGTTGGAGTGACTGAAGTTGAGTACTTCGGACATGTAATTTCAGACCTTCGTCAGAAATTACATGTCCGAAGTACTCAACTTCAGTCACTCCAACTTCCAGTTTCTCTGGGTTTAGTTTGAGGTTTTGCTCTTCGGCTCGAATCAGTGCTGCTTTCAGGTTCATGTTGTGTTCTTCTGCAGTTGTTCCACTGATGATGACATCATCGATAAGAGGTGTGACTCCTGGTAGGCTGGCCTTCGAAAACTTCATCCATTTTTCTTTGGAATTCGTCTTGGGCAGATACAATGCCGAAGGGTAAGCGAAGTCTGCCATCCTAAGCCAGCCAGTTCTTGCATATTTTGACCCTTCCAAACCAGTAACACTGCAAGTTGACGCCAGCAAGTTCGGACTTTTTTTTTTTTTTTTTTTTTTTTTTTTTGCTGTCCCAACCTCTGCGCCACCTCAGAGGCAGTGCACCCACGCCGCTCATTCCGACACCCCGTCCACAGCCACAGCCTGGTCGGCCCTGCCGCAGCCCAGGCACCGGCAATCCACAGGGAGCAGTCAATGTCAAGTCGTCAAGAGGCAACCCACCGGAGGAGACACTGCATTGCTGCCGAGTCACTTCGGTGGTGTTCAGTGGCGCCTGTTCTGATCTAACATACGCAGGACACCACCTACTAAGCCCCTACTCACGACAATAATTGCTTAGTCGCGGAGCTAGCGTGAGTGAGCTCTCCCTCCGGAGGGCGCCACCACGTCCGTCCAACGACAGCCCCCATGGACTCGCCGATACCGGTGACCCCAACGGAACCAAACCAAGGTCACAGACGTGGAGAGGACATCGAAATTGAGGTCACCATGAGAGCAGGGCATGAAGGGCCACAGAATTTGAGACATTTTTTAATGCTGAGCGATGAGAATGAGGATGATTAAGATGATGCTACGGATTTCCATTTCGGTCTGAGACTACATGACAGGGCTGTACTCTACGCTTCCTTTCATAATATATCCCGGCGTCAACCAGGCCCGAGAGATACAGGCACCTGCAGTGTTGGTCAGGAAATTTGAGCAACACTCTCAGAAACGCATCCATTAAGTGAATGAAACTCGACTGTGTGGTCCCAGTCTTCCCAACTGAGTCCACAGCAAACTCAACTCTGGGTAGGAGCCGGTCGGGGCAGAAAAACCCACATGACTCTGATGGGATTCGAACCCACGACCTCCCAGCCGGGAGTCCGCGACGCTAACTACTTCGCCACGGCGGCTGGTAGCAAGTTCGGACTTGGTGCAGCCGTATTCCAAGAAGGAAAACCAGTCGCTTTCGCATCCAAGTCTCTTACTCAAACTGAACAGAACTATGCACAGATTGAAAAAGAGCTTCTGGCAATCGTCTTTGGATGCAAACAGTTTCATCAATATATCTATGGTCAGAAGATCACAGTGGAATCAGACCACAAACCTTTGGAGTCCATTGCAAAAAAATCTCTTGAAAACACTCCAACACGCCTCCAACGGATGTTCTTACAACTACAGAAATATGACTTGAACATAGTCCATGTTCCTGAAAAACTCATCCCAGTGGCTGATGCACTGTCTCGAAAATTTCTACCAGCTGAACCAAGAGACATCCCAGATGATCCTGAATTTCAAGTCCACAGTGTTCTCAACAATATGCCCATCAGTGACAACAAAACGCAAGAAATCCGGAAGGCCACCAGAGAGGACAAACAACTACAGATATTGCAATCAACCATCCATGATGGCTGGCCAGACCGACGGCAAGACTGCAACAAAAACATCCTCGAATTTTGGAATTTCAGGGATGAACTGACAAGCATTGATGACATTCTCCTAAAAGGGGAGAAGATCCTGATCCCAACAGTTCTCCGGGAAGAAATGATCCAAAAAATTCATAAGGTCATCTTGGAGTTGAAAAAAAACAAACAACGAGCAAGAAACATCTTGTTTTGGCCAGGTATGCCAATCGACATTGAAAAACACATTGCCAAGTGCCACGTCTGTACCCCAAGTGCACGGTCAAATCCCAAGGAACCCCTTCTTCCTCATCCTATTCCTTCACGCCCGTGGGAAAAGATAGGAGTGGACCTATTCACATGGAACAACAAATCATACATAGTTTCTGTTTACTACTACAGCCGATTCTTTGAGATTGATGAATTACCCAACACCTCATCTGCTATGGTCATCAGAAAACTCTCTGTTCACTTCGCTCGGCATGGGATTCCTGAAACAGTCATGAGTGACAACGGTCCTCAATTTATATCCGAAGACTTCAAAAACTTCGCCTCAACATGGGACTTTCATTACATCACTTCGAGCCCAGGATATCCTCAATCAAACGGTCTCGCAGAAAAAACAGTCCAAACTGTTAAAAGCATACTCGACAAGGCCAAGCGAGAGAACCAAAGTCCCCTGCTCAACATACTGGAATACCGCAGCACGCCTGTGGACAATTTGGCATCACCAGCCCAACTTCTAATGGGACGTCAACTTCGTTCCATCCTTCCTACCACCAACAGGCATTTGATTCCAAAGACAATAGAGCACCGCCGTTTTCAGGACAGACGTACTCAACTCCAGTCCAATCAAAAGCGGTACTATGACAGGACTGCACACCCCCTGCCACCAATGCAGTCTGGTGATCGCATCCATGTGCAACTGTCCAGAGGAGACAGTTGGAAACCTGCTGTCATCACCAACCAGTGTGCTGAACCCCGTTCATACACAGTGCAGACTGATGATGGTGCAGTCTACCGGCGCAATCGTCGTTTCCTGAGACATGCAGCACGAGACCAAAGTGGAACCACAGATAGTGCCAGGATTCCAAACTCCGACACTCCAGACCAAGTACTTGAACCAACACCTGTCCCTTCTGACAACACTGGACCTGCACCATATAGAACCAGGAGTGGCCGCACTGTGCGAGTTCCAAATAGAATGGACTGTTAAATTCTAAACTTCATCATGACAGTGTTTTACAGAAACTGAATAAATGAGAACCGGATTAACGGAATAAAAACATTAAAAAAGGGAGATGTTATGATTACCGAACATTCGTACCAGTGGACTATAAACAATATCTTCCGGTGCACAATCAATTAGTATTATCTCCCTTGATGTAACTATGAGGCCAAAAACTTGGAGACACGAGTGAGCCACAACGAACGCTTCATCTAATCCAGATGTTGTTCTAAACTTATCTAGTACATTCAGATCATCACCGATGATCACAAACACGCACAAACTTAACACGGGGGTGAGTGTGTAGATGGCTGGTCAGGCCAATCTGCGCCCGGAAAGATCTATCACAGTACTGACAGGGGATGGTGGCAGCAGCTGGAGATCTGGACACTGGTCTTCCTGATCATCCTGCGCTGCTCAGCTGCAGCAGTTCAGTGAAGTATTGAGTTCCTCACTCTCAACCATGTTGGAGATAACTTTCTCGAGCAGATGCCCTCTTCCTGAGCTTAAAAGAAACCCACACCTGGGATAGTCCATTTCAAATCTCATCTGCTTGCAAAAATGCCAAAAAAATGGAAGGCAGAGGGATCTGTACCACCAGTTAAAATTTCAACAATAGGTATGTCCAACCAACTTTTTCTCTGGCCGTAGCAACACAGCTTTTTCATGCAGTTGATAGAGGTCTACACCAATTGAGCTAAAATCAACACATAATGCGATGATCAAAAGGAAGGAAAGAAGGAGAGAATATGTCACAGAGACAGCCTAAAATATGACAATCTGACATAAACGTCTGTCTCGGTTCCCAGGACTCCAGCTTTCAAATTCAGACTCAGGAATCCCAATATTTTGCTGACTTAACATTGTGATAGCAACAGTGAATCCATTCAGTGGATATCCTTGACGGTGATGGCCAGGTACTTTACTGATGACACAATGACTGAATGAGACACACTTACCATTCCCAAATAGCCATAGTTCTTACTGAAAAAGCTGTAAGAAATGATGAGTCATATTGGGTGTTACTTCCACCAGACCATCATGATTTTGTACCCATCAGCACTGCATCAGCAGTGGTGCCCTGCAGTTTCAGCCAGCGCTGATCCTGATGGAAGATATAGCAGCAGTGGGGACGGTAGATTAGATTGGAAGCTTTGCAGTATTCTTCCTGTGGAACATGGCCAGACCATGTCGTCAGGCTGATACTAGTGATAGAGGGAGACTGATTGTGGTGACCTCAGATAGAAAATACATGTTCCATGACAGGTCTGACCAGTCCACATCACATGTTGTCTAGATCACATATGACCACCCTCTGAAATTTCAGTGGATGAAATGATTGAAGTCACAGGTCTTTTCCCTTTACCCGAGGACAGCTCAGCTCCCAAGATATTTTGCACTGTCCATACATTAAAAGTTAACACTATGAAGGGTATTGATTAATAGCTCAAGATTTTTTATCTAGATAACTGTCAGGACATATTCTGGAGTTAATGAATCTGCCTCTAGTGCCAGTCCTCCTATTCTTCATTTCTTGAACAGTATTATTGTTGGTCTTGGAGTAGATGGCAAGTTAAAGGATGTTGCAATTGGCAGACTGTCTCACACTCAACTTGTGGTTTGTCATCAAATTATGTCTTAAGCCAAGAGAGTCATTCAAGGATAGATCCCTGAGGTACACCTGAGCTCCGTTGACCGGCTGTAGAAGTTTGGCGCTTCTTCACAATGTAATGGGTTTTGATGCTAAGGAAGCTGCTCAGCCAGCCATGAGCCTGTCTGCAGATGCTCAGCTGGCACAGTTTGAGGAGGGATGGACAGGGAAACGCTTGTCAGAGAAATCATGAAGGATTGTGTTAGTACTTTTTGTCATCATAATCATATGCTGTAGCCAGTCCATCTCCTGTTAACAGTGATTGCACTATAGATGTTGCTGGACGCTTCTGCCCAATGCTGAATGTCACTGAGTGGTGTGAAGACATTGGTATCAGGAATAAAAAAAAAATCAAAATCATGACAGTGTAACATCAAGTTGCATCAGCCCAAGATCACCTTGTCATATGAAACTTATGTTGCCACATACATATTACATGCATGTGTGCGCACAGCCTCCCCATACCCCACCTCCCCAAACACACACTCACACACATGCACGCAGATGAGGAACATTGGAAAAGAGAGGGGAAGATCATAGATGGATTTGAAACAGTATTGTGGTAGCTGTCTCCTGGCAACAGTGTCACTTCCAGGGGGAATCACTTCTGTACCAGCCAGTCCTATCAATAACTAATGTGTGATCAGAACCAGTGGATTTATTTCTTGATGTGTGTGTTTTAAGTCAGTGTTTCAGTGCTTGTTGCTGGTTGTTTACATTTGCTTTATTATAGTTTAGGAATCGCAGGACTTCCTTTGGAATCTATGCTGGACATTAATTGCATAAAGACAAATAATTTCAAAGGGAAATGTTACTGAAATAAAGTGATTTGATAAAGACAATAATTTCAAGGAATGTTACTGATACTGTATATGATTTGTATGATTTAACCATTTGTCAAACCAGTTTACACTAGAGTAAAGATTTATCTATACTGTGCCATCAAATGAATGGAACAGAGAAACTACAAAACAGATGCAGTATGTTTCAACCCTTTGGTTATCTTCTTATGGATAAAGATTTAAAAAAACAAAAAACAACAGAAAACAGGAAAGAAAAGGAAAAACAAAGTTTGGCATCCCAGTCACTTTATTTTTGTTCTCTTGTTACATTCCTACCTGCTATCACTTCACTTTGAAAATTACAGGTTGCACTGATGTAAGAAAGGCACGTATAATTTGGGGGTTTATAGTGTCTGTGAATCATGATTCTATACACCAATATATATGTATTGCATAATGTAGAAGAATTTGAGGAGTAGGTCTTGCCTGACTTGATTGTAAACAATTGCCGTTTGTTTTCCAGGTACGTGTACTACTGCATGAAGTATGTAGATTGTCTTCTTCGCAATGATGTCAAACCTGTCTTGGTGTTTGATGGATGTCATCTGCCCTCCAAGAAAGATGTGGAGGTCTCGCGACGAGAGTAAGTGGAAAGTGATGAACCCGCCGCATTTATTCCATTATCTGCATCAGTAGAAACGTCAGATTTATCTTTTAATGGAAATAGTATAATTGAATTGAGGTTCATGTAAAGAGGTGCATGCATACCATTTACCAACCACTTAGCTTAAAAGATGGTAATGAATGATGGACAGTGTAGGACAACAGGCACAAAACGTCTTAGCGGCTTCTTTGGTGATTTGATTCCCCATGTTTACCAGATGTGATTTTTTATTTTCTAAAGAACCTATTGGTTGTCATTTGATCAGTACAACGTGGTGTATAAACTTAGATAGATCTGTTGGTGATAAACTTTATGATAGATCATTAGCTTCAGGACTTAAAAAAAAAAAATTCTAATCTTAACATTTGAATGTATATAGTTTGCTCTTTTGTGCTGATGGGGCCTTTGTGGTCAATCTAGCTATAAACATGACTAGAGCTGTGACTCGAAGTCGTTAGATTCATGTCTTTTCACTTGGAGGGATACTAGATGAAAGAGTCTTTGTATTGATAAGAGGACAGTAAAACGTTTAGAAACAGCACTTAAATAACCACATATGTGTAAGTTATTTTCCTGTCTTCATTGAGTTAACCTTTATGCTGGTTGTCGCAAGGTTAGTCGCGCAATTACATCATGGCCATCACTGGTTGTCTTGACATAAGTCGCACTGTGGGGTGAGCCTTGTGACCCTAGTTTCACTGACACACACACATACGAAACTATGGCTCAGTGAGTAACTAATTTACATGACTGACTGAGTCAGTGAGTTCCGGAACACGGATTTTCAGCGTTTTAGCTTAGTTTATGGTTAGTAGCAGCTGTAATGCATAGTGCGACTCAACTCGCCTGGCAAACAAAAATGGTGGCGCCCAAAGGAGAACGTGATAGAATTACGAACTTGTTTGAAGATGTTTTTGCTGAATTTCTTGTGGAAAAAGTAGGTGAAGAAGAAATTATGAACATTTTTAATGAACTGGTGTGGTGGGTGATAGTTTTGATTTAGATCAAGCACCATGTAATCATGATTTTGAGATCGACACGGACAGTGACTGGATGAGTGCCAAAGGGTGAGGGGAATCTCAAGATGCCATTCAGTGGGGAAGAAAAACTCAGTCGCTTCCAGATGATCCTAAACCTTTCAAACGTAAATGAGGACAGCGTGGGCTAACCATTACATTTGTTGATAGTGACCTTTTTTGTGTGTGTGTTATCAGCACATGATTTCAAGAAAACTGAACTGTACCTATTCATTCTTACCTGGATTACCTGCATGGAAGACAGGTAAAATCCACACTGACTTTCGTTTGAAAAAGGAAGTTACTTATTTCTGGACGCTGTGGAACATCATTGACTGGATTATTTGTGAAAAAGCTCTTGAGAATGACAAGCAGGATGTGCCACCTGTTTTCACATATTATTTTCACATTCTAGACGGGTAAGCACCTAATCAAACACTCACAAGCACTCCAGTTCTGTTTTATATTATTCTTTATTCATTACTAACAATTTTTATTCTGCATGTCATGTTCAAATACTTAACGTTGAAAAGTTATGCATATTATACAAATGTAACTATTTTTTTCAAACTCTCCTTCTGTTAATTCACTAGACAACATACTTAATATATGTGTAATAACCGTGTAAGGGTTAATATCTGCTTAGAATGTAATGACAGCAAGTATAGCTTTGAATAAGTTAGTTGTTTTACTCACTTCATTAAGTTGCTATCTGCCTTAGAATGGATTACAGCAAATACAGCTTTTGATAAGAATGTACATTTTGTTTTTTGTGTGATATCCTTTCCCACAGCTCATATGCACACATGTATGCACCATGCATGCCTCACATGGACACAGACATAAACAAACCCACATGTGCGTACACCGGACACGCGCGGCACACACACGCACAACACAAAACACCACACACACACACACACACACACACACACACACACACACACACACCTCTCTCGCTCTCTCTCTCTCGCTCTCACTCTCACTCACTCTTACTATTTCACGAAATCCAGCCCATGGTGAGTTTGTGTCGAAAGTATCAGACTCGCTAACCAGCAAGCTCGTGGTACTGGGACAGACATGGGGTACCCTTTGTAGGATGATACTGCTTGTATGCTAGGATTGCACTAACCCTGTAGAGCTGCATCTTCTTAGCAATTACTGTAGTTCAGTAGGAGACTGAGCAGGTAATGTTCTGAATATGCTGATTCAGAGCAGGGACCATTGTACATCATCAAAGCAGTGCACGGTCTCCTGTGGTGGGTAACCTTATGACAACCTAGTATTGATCGCTCCCTGCGGACAGCTGCGCTGAGGATGTGACAACCTAGTATTGATCGCTCCCTGCGGACAGCTGCGCTGAGGATGTGACAGGACCAACTGAGTGTGACTGTGCATGGGACTTGTGAGGTCCACAGTGAGCGGCATGGGAGTAATGCCCCCCTGACGGGGCACAGAAGATGAAACCAAGATCTGAGCTGAGAGTTCATTTAACTGACACAGTGTGGGGCAGTTTCCTAAGCGCCAGAAGGGAGAGGTAGTGACACTCACAACTCCAGCTTCTGATTGCTTCTAGGTTGTTCATTGGACGTATGGAATGAATAAGATTTGGCATGTATTCTGGGCAAGCAGGCTAAAGATATGTGAGGAGAGATCCATCAGGGCCGGAATAGCTGAGTTGTTAGAGCGCCGGACTCGTGATCCTGGGGTTGCGGGTTCGAATTTCGGTACAGGGGGATTTTCCCTCGGAGTTAACATTGGTTCTGACTCCATTCCCCACACAGTCCTTCGAATGAGACTATAAACCGAGGTTCCGTGTGTGAACGCACGCACAACATCTTGCACACACGTAAAATCCCATCACCAACTTTCGGAAGAGAAGGCCAGTTTGGCCGTTGGTATGGATGACACGTGACACAAGCATGCACCTTCTCTGAAGATGAGTATGGCTGCCTTAATGGCGGGATAGAAAAGGTTCATACACACAAAACTCCACCGCCTGTCTATCTGGCAGTGTCCGCAGGAGTATCAGCCTGCGTACGCAGAAAGAAAGAAAGAAAGAGATCCATCAAAATGGCGGTAACCAAAAGTTTCTGCTACAGGTGTATTGGATGCAGTATTTCACCAGTAAGTAGAGCCGAGTTCTTTCAACAGAAATGTTTGGTTTTCTCTGATTGCACTCTATAACTGTAAAATCGATTTAAATGGTAGTGCAATCATGATAGTGCCCACATTAGCAGTAAGGAGTGTGACAGTTTCCTGAGCAAGAACAAAATTACTGGACCACCAAACAAAGGAACAAACAAGTTACAAAACAAAACAAATTACAAAACAAGCACAACATGTTTCGACCTATATGGTCTTCTTCAGGCAGGACAAGCAATGAAAAAACAAGACGAACAGTCACTTATCTCTTTAATATGGCTGCAAAATTGTTTTTGTTTTTATTGCATCCCGCAGGAGCAGGTCTTTCAAGTTTTTAACTCACTCCATGCCATGAGCTTTTCCCTTTGCTAAACCCTGAAAACACGGGGTTTGCATAGGGTAGGAAAAAAATTCTCATAAATGAGCAGACAGACACTTGAAATTTAGTGAGTCCATGCAATGCATATTAGTGTATATTTGAACAAAAAAGCTCTGTTCTTGAGTTTTGTACCCGATACATCACTCAGACAGCGCAAATTTTCAAATCTGAACCCGCGTATGCGGACATTGGCATCATACGCTTCGTCGTACGATGTTCAGATTTGCGACGAAAGAAGCGAGTGAGTTAAAAATTTGCTGATAACACCCATGACGTTGTTATTATGGATTTGGTTTGTTTTTGGTTTTTGCCTTATGTAAAGTGAGTGAGAGTGTACAAACACAATTCTGCTGCACACTGCAGTGATGTTTGGTTGAAGAGGAAATCCCAGTGGCTGTGTTGTGTGGCAGGCGACGTGAACTGAACCGAAAGAAAGCTGCCCAGCTTTTGAGAGAAGGCAAACGGGCGGAAGCCAAAGAATGTCTGCAGCGCTGTGTTGACATCACTTCTCGAATGGCTCTGGAACTGATGAACGTGAGTGGCAGTTCTGGGGTCTTCTACAGTACACAGAAACAAACAACTGTTGTATTTTTGTTTGTGGTGCCGTTTATGTTGACAATAGAAAACGGGAAATAAAGTGGTGATGGTGACAGCGTATTGATTTTTTAAAAATCCTGGAAGTGGAGTAGACTGCATTCAGAGAAAGAGTATGGTTCACTGCTGTAGATTTAATACATGTGAAACAGAGCAAATTAAATGGTTTTAGCAATTTGATGAAATGCTTCTGTTACAAGTGTAGCAATTTACTGAAACACTTTTGTTACAACAGTGTTATCAGTTTACTGAAACGCTTTTGTTACAACAAACATCAACTTTTGCTGAATATCAATGGTATTAAATGATCTACAGTCACGATTTTGACTTGATAATTGAGTCAGTTTTGAAGCAGTCTCCACAAATTACAAAAAGATTGCTTTAGTTGACAAAGGAATGAACGAAGAACAAAAACCACCGCAAGGCTTTATTCATTCCAAATATTTGTGGGTTCCTGGTGACCCCAAAGTACAGCAAGGTTTTATTCCTTCAGAAAAATTATGGGTACCTGGAGACCACAGCATACAGCAAAGCTTTAATCATAAGAAAAATATGGTTCCTTGGATGCCCATGATATATAGCTTGCAAAATTTCAAGTGTCGGACAGTGAAGGTAAAAACCATTAGCCAGAGATATAGCCAGGTGAAGCCATGACCATTTTGACAGGTGTGGGGCTTTCAGAGAAAATGCAAGGATCTATGTTTAAAAAAAAAAAAAAACGTTTTCAAAGTACCTTACAATTTGATTGTAAATCTGCTACAGAATATACGGAATGCAGTTTCTGAGTATGAAATATTAGCAGTGTTTATGCACAAGTTGGCTGCTTAAACAAGAACAATTCCAGTGACTGAACCGTTACAGATGAAAAGTAGTGATTCCAAGTGTGATGCAAGGCAGCATCAAAAGAAGATTTGACAAAATCCTAGATTAGCAGCAAGATTTGGAGAGCAAGTCCCATTTAAGAGCCCCTTTCCTCTTTTCCATACATCTTGTTCTTTCCGTTGAGATGAATCTTCATTCATGTAAAGATCATTTTCTTCTCGGAAGAAAAAAAATGGGGGGGGGGCTCTGAAATAGGATTTTACGCATTTTTGTTTGGTTCTGATGCTTTCAGTGTATAAGCAATGTAGTGAATTTTGTGTTTTTCACGGTATTGTGTCACAGAGTGGACCCGTGTGCTTCAAAAGTAATAATTTCTTGTCATTTTCATTTAAGTAGTGTTAGAAAGGACCCTCAGATTTCACAAAACTAAAGAATCCTCTGATTTTTCAACAGAGGGTTTCAAAAATCCTCGGTTTTACGCTGATCAGTGAATCCTTTTTGGAGATGATATTAGAATGGAGCCATTACAAGTGATGATATGTATAAGAGTTAAGACACAGAATGCAGATTCTTATTAAACTTGATATGCTTGTATAAATCATGCCTCCAGCCTTGTAGGGCTAAACAAGATAAAGATTTACGTATCAATTGAAAAAAAAAAACACCCAAAAGATTTAAGGTTTAATTAAGGATTTGATAATAGTGAAGATTAAGCGGGACTGGACAAAATGCCAACAGTGATTTTTTAGCTAATTCAATAGATGAGAATGCTTTTGCCTGTTGTTGCAATTTGATGTAATCAGGGTTCAGAGTTTCAATCGTTTTTTTTAATGATATGCAGGCATGTCGAGCTCGAGGTGTTGATTGCATCGTTGCCCCATATGAAGCAGACGCTCAGTTGGCGTACCTCAACAAAGCTGGCATTGCTGAGGTCATCATCACAGAGGATTCCGATCTGCTGCTGTTCGGCTGTGAGAAGGTGGGTCGTCATGCAGATAGGGATTAACTCTTTCATTCCTACTTTTATATGAACCATTACTTCCTCTTGTTCTAGATTCTTGTAATACGAGTATTCCCTTCATTCCTGGATTTAGAGAAAAGAAAAAGAAGTGTAAAGTGAGAACTGCCATGTGTGCAGTAGCAAACCGGCCAGAATAGAGCGGCAACAACTTTCCCACTCTGTAGGGGCCATCTGGCACCCATTCCATTCATAAACACTGCCGCGCGAGCGACCCGGTCATGACGTGTACCGATGACGCGACTCGCGCGAAGTTCAAAGTGCTTACCGCGAGAACCGATTTTCCGGGCTGCAGGAAGGATAGGAGGGATTTTGTGCTGCCCGGTTTTCTGGGCTGCAGGAAGGAAGGGTAGGATTTCTGCAAACCGGAAAACTGGGTTGCAGGGATGAAAGAGTTAAAGGATCTTTCTAGTGTTCATTTTTCAATGTGGGAATTGTCAGGGCGTCCTGTAGTATAACTGGTGTAGTAGGGAATTACTGCAACACTGTTGAGGATATCGGGGGGAATCCACATGACATTTTGGAAAGTCCCACTGGTTTTGTGTATAAAGTGTAAAAGGAAGAGAGTAACTGGGACTGTGGCAGGACAGGCCAGGGAATGACTGCAGACGGGGAGCTGGAATTAGCTGCATGGAGGTAATGCCACAGGAATGGCCTGGAAGATGATAAATAATAATAATAATGAATACTTATATAGCGCCTATTCTCGGCTAGAGGCCAAGCTCTAAGCGCTTTACAATCAACACCTGTTTACACAACGGGCTGCCTACCTGGGTAGTGCCGACTGAAGAGCTGCCAGCTGGCGCTTCATTCAGTCGTTTCCCGTGTCATCCAGTCAGTATCGTTCAATATCAATCACTCATTTTTCTTACTTCCTTCATTCTTTCCATTTCTCACGCAGGGTGCATGCTATGTGTAACGTGTCATCCATACCAACGGCCAAACTGGCCTACTCTTCTGAAAGTTGGTGATGGGATTTTACGTGTGTGCAAGATGTTATGCATGCGTTCACACACGGAACCTCGGTTTATAGTCTCATTCGAAGGACTGTAAGGGAATTGGAGTCAGAACCAATGTTAACTCCGAGGGAAAAATCCCCTGTACCGAAACGCCCCGGCAGAGGTTCGAACCCGCAACCCCAGGATCACCAAGATTACGAGTCAGGCGCTCTACCAACTGAGCTATTCCGGCTTAAAGAAAAAAGAAGAGAGTTAGAAGAAAAAAAAGGGAGTTTATTGATCGAAAGACATCAGACTCGCTCTGCCAAACATGCAAGCTTACTGAAACACACAGGTAAGGACAGTATGTGTGTCCAGTGAAAGAGAATTCCTGCTGTTTGGGACGCAACATGGTAATCACTTTGTCATTTTTGTGAAATTTGAACATCTGGAAATTTGTGTGTGTCCAGTGAAAGAGAATTTCTGCTGTTTGGGACACAACATGGTAATCACTTTGTCATTTTTGTGAAATTTGAACACCTGGAAATTTGTGTCAGTTGAAGGGGCAGTGAACTGTTTGAGGTTCTCTGTGTCTAGGGCATGGCAGTATGGAAGATGGAGTCTATCCTGTTTTTAACTGCCTTAATTTTCCTTAACATGAATCAGACTCCCACTTACAACTGAGTGCACAGAGGAGATTTTCAAGCCATAAAAACCATGCATGGCTCAAACTCAGGATTGTCGCTTTCACATACCAGTGCTTGAACCATTTGACTATAGGCTTGTAGAACCATTCCCTAAGTATTTCCTCCTTGGATTGATAAAACGATTTAAAGATACACTCCGCACTTCTGCATGTCAGAATGCCACTATTGCATGTTGTAGCCGTTTGAATCCTCCTGACATGGCCATGGATCAGAAAAGGTGTTTATTGAAGCCCTGTATTGCTGATTGTTGGTGTGAGGTGTTGTATAGCTGCAAGTCTGATGGGATTGTCTGTCAACATCTGACATAAACCATGGCAGGTGATCTTCAAGATGGATTTCTATGGAAACGGCGTGCTGATTGAGCAGTCCAGACTGAACGAAGTGGTGGAAATCCAGGATGGATTTTACACCTTTGACAAGTTCCGCTACATGTGCATCCTGTCAGGCTGTGATTACCTCCCCTCACTGCCCGGCATTGGCCTGGCTAAAGCCTGCAAGGTCTTCAAAATAGCCAGACAGACGGACATTAGACAGGTAAGCAGACAGACAAGTGCCAGTATGTGTGCGCACAAACTGATGTGCTAGCATCTGCAGGTCTGTTTCACTCTGTGCATATGTGATGTGTTTAGTGTTGACTGTAGATGTGATGAAATCCCTCTGAAAAGAGCTAATGAGAATATAGTGTCTACTTCTTTTGAAGGCGTTATTTTCTGTTTTACAAAGGACAGAAGTGATGCTACTGAACACAGCACGCAGAGTGGGAGATGTTCATAGGATGGTGTATTCCAACTTGAGAAGTGCAATGTATATCACAGATACTGAACACAGCACGTAGAGTGGGAGATGTTCATAGGATGGTATATTCCAACTTGAGAAGTGCAATTATATCACAGATACTGGACAGAGCACACAGAGTGGGAGATGTTCATAGGATGGTGTATTCCAACTAGAGAAGTGCAATGTATATCACAGATACTGAGCACAGCACGCAGAGTGGGAGATGTTCATAGGATGGTGTATTCCAACTAGAGAAGTGCAATGTATATCACAGATACTGAGCACAGCACGCAGAGTGGGAGATGTTCATAGGATGGTGTATTCCAACTAGAGAAGTGCAATGTATATCACAGATACTGAGCACAGCACGCAGAGTGGGAGATGTTCATAGGATGGTGTATTCCAACTAGAGAAGTGCAATGTATATCACAGATACTGAACACAGCACGCAGAGTGGGAGATGTTCATAGGATGGTGTATTCCAACTAGAGAAGTGCAATGTATATCACAGATACTGAACACAGCACGCAGAGTGGGAGATGTTCATAGAATGGTGTATTCCAACTAGAGAAGTGCAATGTATATCACAGATACTGAACAGAGCACACCGAGTGGGCGATGTTCATAGGATGGTGTATTCCAACTAGAGAAGTGCAATGTATATCACAAATACTGGACAGAGCACACGCATTGGGGAATGCACCTGTTATGGTGTCTTCCAACAGGACAAGTGCAATGCGTTATTGCATATCACAGGCATTGGACAGAGCATAAAGACTGGGATGTACTTATATGATGACGATTTACAACAAGACAACTGCAATGCATATATTTAGTTACAGTCTTTGAAGAGTTGGAAAAGTGCTGGAAAACTGAAACGTCATTTTAAAAGCCTTTGTAAGTTTGGTCAAAAAGAGAGAATGCCTCTAAAATGCCTTTACACTTTGGGAAGTTTAAGGCACAATGGAAAATGGCTTTGCATTTGAGAAAGTTTGGGGAAAAATGGAAAATGCTTTAAAGTTTAGGAAAGTTGGGGAAGTTAGACCAGGTGCTCAGTGTGTGGAGCACATAACCATTAAAATTGTGATGCAAAAATATGTGGCAGGATTCAAAAATAAAATGGAATAAAGAGGTGATCTGATGCCTTTGTTCATTGTTTATTCTCAGTTAACTACTACGTTCACAGTCAGCAGTTCCATCCTATACTAGTAAGCTCTAAGGACTGTACAGTATTCTGAATGTGTCAGTTAGGCAATTTACACTTTGAGGAGCAGGAAATGTGGGCGAGTTGGTCATGAAAGTTTGGGCAACATTTGATAATTTGGAAATATTTTCTGGGTCAGAGCCAGTTTCAGTCACAAAAATCATATGTCAGTAAATGTGTTAAACAATAGAATCCTTCCTGTATCAATCGTGATGGTTTGTCAGTGTGTGTGAATCCTGTATTAATTGTGACAATTGTATGTCAGAGTAAGATCCTTCACATATCCATTAGTAGAATCCTTCACATATCCATTGTGTAATATTTATGTCAGCATGAGTGTTAAACAACAGATCCTTCCTTTATCAGATATGTCAGTTGTGTGTCAGTCTGAGTGTTTAATGATAGAATCCTTCCTACATAGAATGATAGAGTCCTTCCTGCATCATATATGACAGATGTATGTCAGTTTCAGGGTTAAACAATAGAATCCTTCCTATGGCAGTCGTGACAATTATTTGCCAGCATGTGTTAAATGTTAGGTTCCTTTAAGAGTTGGCTTCACTGCAGAACAGAAGTGTCTTTCTTTGTCTGTAGCCATCACTGAGTGTTTCTTACCATGCATTTTTCTGACAGTTGCTGAGGAAGCTGCCGTCCTACCTCAAGATGAGTTTGGTGGTCACAGATGACTACATCGAGGGCTTCATTCGTGCTGATAATACCTTCCTCTACCAACTGGCTTTTGACCCGCTGACCCGTAAACTGTGCCCTCTCACCCCTTATACCCCTGAGGTGGATTTGGATGAGCTGAGATATGCTGGTCCCTACTTTTCCAACAAGCTGGCCCTGCAGATTGCTCTGGGCAATGTGGAGATTCACAATCATGAGCAGATCGCTGACTTTGATCCTCAAACATTTGTTGTAAGTGATTCTTATATCTGACATCCTGTGCTTTTGTTATGTCTGTGTAGTAAAGAAAGTTCTTGTCTGACAGAAGCTGGAATTCTCCAGCAGTTTTTCTTTTTTCTCCATCTCAGTCTGAGGAAGAAATACAAAATGTAGCTTTGGGAGATTGAAAATTACTGTTTTTAATAATAACATTCAAAATGACAGCAGAATTATAGGAAAGAGATGATTTGGGCTATGTAATGGTGGTTTTTTAAATCTGACATATGCAGCTTCTCAATCTGCTACAATTTTTCTTGACACTATGCTAGCAAAACGTTTGTTCACACTGCATTTAAACTTTGTCAGAAACATTAGGAAGAGGACAGACCATTCTGGCACAGGGAATAAGAAAGGGTGTATCTCTTGACAAGTATAATAGTATATTTGATCAATAAACAATGGATTGCCAGTCACTTTCAGCTTTCCTTTCTGGTATTGTTTTTGGGAGGAGATGATAAACCACAAGCCTGTATGCCTCAGACTGTCAGCTTTCCTCTCTGACATGGTCTTCGGGAGGAGATGATAGATCACAATTCTGAGAGCATGGCCACAAGGGAGTTGTCCTTGTCAAAGTGCTGTTGAAAAACAAAACAACCCCCCACCCCCGCCCCTGAAAAAAAAAAAAAATTTTCAGATCAAAGCAAAAGCGTAAGTTGTCAGTCAACAGTAGCACCCATGTGCGTATCACTATGATAATTGCATATGTTTCCTGTTACCTGTTTGCTGTGTGCATTATCATCTCAATGCTTTTCATATGCCAGCAGTAGCATCCATGTGTATGTCAATGTGATAATTGTCTTTACATGTTTCCTGTGACCTATTTGCTCTGTGCGTTATCACTAATATCACAGTTTCTGGCTTTTTTTTTCATGTCAGTAGTAGTGCCCATGTGTATGTCAATGTTATAATCGTCTTTACTTGTTTCCTGTGACCTATTTGCTTTGTGCATTATCACAGTCTCGGTTTTTTCATATGTTAACAGTAGCACCTCTGTGTCTGTATGTCAGTGTGATAATTGTGTCTACATGTTTCTGGTAACCTATTTGTTGTGTGTGTTATCACAGTCTCTGTGTTTTTTCATATGTTAACAGTAGCAGCTAGTGTCTGTATGTCAGTTGATAATTGTCTCTACATGTTTCGGTAACCTATTTGTTGTGTGCGTTATCACAGTCTCTGTGTTTTTCGTATGTTAACAGTAACACCCAGGTGTATGTCAATGTGATCATTGTCTAGATCCTGTGACCTGTTTGCTGCATGCGTTATTATCACACTGAACTGTCATATGACAGCCTTTGGACTTCAAGCATATTTCATTAATTAGAAATTAGGAAGAACATCCATGGGTTCAGAAAGATTTGAATAAGAATGATAGCTTCACTTTGTTATTGCAGGTGAAAACTAGGCTTTCAGATTTATTTTTCCTTTTCTGCGTACTCGGGCTGATACTCCTGCGGACACTCCCTGTATAGACAGGCAAGTATTAATACTATCTACCCAACAAAGGGAGTGGAGTTTTGTGTGTATGACCATTTTGTTTTTATCCTGCCATTAAGGCAGCCATACTCCAACTTCAGGGAAGGCATCTAGATTGAAATGTTATTTGAATTTACCTTTCAAGTGGTGTTTGTAGGGTTTTATTTTGTGCTTTGTTTTATGTTGTATATCACTTGATGAAGAGAGGCTGAGAAGCGTATGTGACGTGGACATGGATATACTGTTTCTCATACCTAGCTGAACTAATCAACATTTGATGGCAGCCCAAGTACGCCAAGAAACAAGACCACAAAATGCACCACCTGCTAAGTATTTGGAATCCAGGTTATCGGCCTCGCTCCGAAACAGATGATCCATGTAAGGCCAAAGTGGAGGATGTGGATGTGCAGAGACCGTGTCTTGCTGGTAAAGAAGTGCAGGTGAACAACACCCTGACCAAGAAGAGCCCACGGAAGCGTGTTCGAGAAGGTGCACATCATGGTTGTCTTTCATAGTGACATGGAAAGAAAGTTTGGGTCTGAAATGTAATTGAATTCCTTAGTCAAACGGCTGAATACCAGCCAGTAACTCTAATCTTTTCTGTAACTTTAATTGTTTCTAAAGGTTTTTGTGTATAACATTTTTTTTATATGCGTGTAGTATGCTCATATTTCTGATTTAGCAGTTTCAGCTAGATTGCTTCCCTTCACTCCAGCAATGTTTCAAGATCTGATGACTGATAAAACTTGTATCACAAATATGCTTGCATGGATGAAAATTACTCCAGAACAAAAATTTTGAAGGGGGAGGGGGATTCAGGAATGACAATCTTGACATCCAGAACAGTATTTTCAACCAAAAGAAAGAAAGGGAAAAAAAGGTAGAAAAATCTGAGCAAGTCTTAGTGTCAGATAAATGATTGTCAACTTCCCCATAGAGTATATAGAAGAAACGTATAGGAGGTTTGAACAGTGGTTTCACTACTTAAGGAATGGATACAACTTTTCAGGAATGGATAAGTCCAGAGGACATGGAAATGTATAGTTTCAGGAATGGGACATTTTTATTTCACTTTCACCTGTTTACAGACCTAACAAATAAAAGAAAATAATACAGCAGTTCCTTTTACAGACATGAAACATGTGATATGTTCTGAAAATGATATTTTTCACTTATATTCTAATTTTGTGAATAATGTCTGTTGTGTGAAAGACCTTGGAGAGTGTCCCTTCCATCATGATTCTGATCTTGTTAACAGTTGTGTGAAGGACTTTGAAGGGTGGCCCTACACCAAGCATAAAGAAGTGTTGAACTTGTATTCCAGTACCTGACAGCTTGGATGTCAAGACAGACTTGGAACTGGCTGCCCTGTACTCTGCACCCCAGGTCCCAGGAAGAGGAGACGAGAATCAGAGGAGCTTCTCCGTCAGTCCCCTCCCCCTGCTTCATCCACTCTTCCCAAACTTTCAGACAGCGGTGATGAGGATGATCGCAGCAAGTCGCGTCCAGCTGAAAAGAGGCAGGTGCTGTCCCCGTCCAAATTGCCCAATCAAACTCCACCAAAACCTTCCAGAAGAGGGGACGATGCTTTGTCTTGGATGGACCAAGAATCGGCGGAGACAGTGTCGCCTGAGGAAAAGGAAAACAGCGGGAGAGACTTGAGTTCCAGGAGGAATAAGTTTGCAGTGTCGGCTCTGGCCAAGAGGGCCAGGTTCAGCCTGGATGGACCCGCTGTACCCGGCGTGAAGGTGCAGGTCAAAAGCAGGTAATGTGTTCACGGTGTGTACCTAGTACAGGCCTGGGAACCCATACTTGATTGACTTCTCTTTCTTGTATGCCATCTGATTTACTAGTGAAATGATCAGTATGTTGGATAAATAAGATATTGACTGAAGTTGATGAAGCCATCATGTTCCATATCTGTTGTATATATCTAGACAGTGATCCATATTTGACGACCAATCAAAAATTTCTGTTTGTATCAACAGTGACTGTATGACTGCAAGCGGAAAGTGGAGAACTCTTATGGTGTCTCAGATTATGGTTGAGAAAAAAACAAACAGGGTAGGGGTGGGGGTAGGAACTTGATTTTCAATTACATGCAGAATTGCCCTCCTCTTGTGTGATCAGCTCTCAGAATTTTGGATTCATTGTGTACTCGCTTGATTTCAAAATGCTACTCAGACTAAATGTCAGTGTTGGACATCACACAATCAGACCTGCCTACCCTTCCGTAATCGTCCGTAATCTTACGGAAATTAACCCCCCATTACGGAGGTACGATTTTCCGTGCGAAATTACGGAAAAGAAAATTGAAAAACTACGCAAATTCCAGACTCGAAAAATTGTCGACTGCTAGACCTTTCCGAGACCACAGAGTAACTTCCCTTGACTCAAGCCGAAACCACAGATGGTTCGGAACTTGCGATTGGTCAATGTGGTGCTGTGGGCCAACACGACGCGCCATCACATCTGTGCGCGCCATTCGAAGCCTTTTGTTCAGCCATTGTAAGACAAAGTTTCAACCGATTTTTTGCCGGCGATTGTGAAAATGGCGGAGAAATCTTCTAAACGTTTGCATGAAACCGACGACGAGGGTTCGAAAACCACTGTGCCACAACGGAAGAAGGCGAAGAAGCAAGTGTTCCGAAGTAAATACACGCGGACTTGGCCTTGTCTTTTGCAATCCAAAAAACATGGACCTGGATTTGTATACTGCTCGGTGTGCAATTCAGACTTCTCCATCGGACATGGGGGAGCAAATGACTGCAAGCGCCATATCTCGGGGAAAATGCACAAAGAGACAGCTGCGAGTGCCTCCAGTCAGAAGATCACATCGTTGTTTACGAAATCCAGCGAGAGCAGCCGTCAGACCCACACACGGAAGATCACCAACGCAGAAAGACTGTTGTGTGAACTGATCTGCGAAAACAACTTGTCCCTGAGCTGTGCTGACAAGATAGTGGCGAAAATGAAAAGGATGTTTCCAGAAGAACCTCACTGACCAAAGGTCTACCCTGCACCAGGACACCATTGAGGCACTCCTTGTTCTCAAATCCCGGCCTGCAGAGAACACAGATCTTGAACCAGAGGAACTGGACCATCTCAAGAGTGCCTACTCCAAGCAGCAGGCACAATACAAGGCTTAGTGCAACACACACACACACACACACACACACACACATTTATTTTTATTTATTTATTTTTTTTTTTGTGGGGGGGGGTTGTACATTAGGTTATTCATCAGTGGTGTCATCTGTGGTGACTGCTGTGTAAGTTACAAACTGTCAAGTATATCACCTTTGAATTGACCTGAAACTCCTGTCCTGAGTCTGTCATCAGCCATCATCCCAAGGTATTTTAATTCTGCTTTGTTGTTTTTGTTCCTTTTTTACTGTTTATATTTTTTGTTAAAATGTTAAAAATGTAGTTGGAGTTTTGTACACATTATTTGTTCAAAAACGCCGTGTATTACGCGTCCGTGGAATTACTGAAGGAAAATGCAAAATTACTGAAAATCTCTGTGGTTAGTACTGATGAGCATAACATGAGGTAGGCAGGTCTGCACAATGTCTGTGACACATTCCTGATCGGAATGGCTCGATTTTGAAGTTATTCATTTGTTAAGAGTTGTATGTAAAGTATGCTCATTTTCCTTACAATGCACCACATTTTTAGAAATTAAAAAAGTAGCAGGTCTGCTAGTTTTGTTAAACTAACATCGCACACATGATGATTGAATTCAAGTCACATTGCCTGATACGTCTGTCTCGCACACCAGATGAATGAAGTAGAGTAATGTTGCCTGACATGCTTGCCACACATTCCAAAAATAATGGAATTGAGTTCTGTTTTGGATTCTGAATTCTTCATCTCTTTTATTCATAGGTGACATCATTCATTTTTTTTTTTTAAATCATCGAATGAAGGTTACGTTTCTGCATTTTTGAACAGGCCTGTCTGAACGTTCTTGTTTGTGAATTTTCATTTTGCAAGTATTTATGCGAACATTTATATCTGAGAATTAGATCAGATATGAATTTCTGGAGTGATGCCTTTGTGTATGTGATAATGGCAAAAGTATTAAGAGTACTAAACGAAAAGTACGATTTTTAGTCTTTCATATGTCAAAGGCAACCATGCAATTATTGTTTTAATATGAATTTTCAGAAGGGAAGTGTTGAAGCCATTTTGTTTATTACTACATCTGAGCATGTTTTGGTAACTTTCCTGAATATTATTTTAGGCCCTGCTTGTGTGTGTTTTAGTAACTTCATTGGGGTTGTTTGGTTGGGGCTGGTTTGGAGCCTTATTACTGATATAGTTACCGCAATGAACATTTGAGAACTTTCTTTTTCTTGTGTTTGTTTGGTTTTGCTGGAGTATGATCAGAACGAGATAAAATTATGTTAGGAGTGACACAGGAGATAAAAGGTGTTGAAGATGTTGCTCAGAACTTGTGGATGTGTGTTTCAGATACTTCAGTTCAACGCCCACTTTACCTGATAGCAGTGTTGCTTTGCATGAAAGTACGACACCTGAAGAAACGCCCAGTGCCACTGAAAATATGGCCAGTTCTGCTGCTTCACAGAAAGGACAAGACGGGTCAGCTGATGACGACTCTCTCACCTCTTCCAGATCTCACATGCTTGACCCAGACCAGTCCACATCCCAAAACGAAGCAGGGGGGATATCAGTGTCTCCAGTCCTGCCAGCCAAAGAGACATCGTTGTCCTCCAGATTCGGCTACAGTGCTGACAGACTGGAAAAGAAGACGGAGCCTCGGTCACAAGCCAGGGATTGTATGAGCCAAGGCTCTTCCTCACAAGAGAAACATTGTAAAACATCTAACAGACTGTCTCCTGGCTCAGCATTCAGCTGGTCTACTTTCAGGTTCACCAAATCCAGCAGCACCCCGACTCTTTCCTCCTTTGTGCACACCAGCGCCAACAGCAACAAACCTTTCAAACGAGTTCTGACAGAAGAGAAGAATCGGGCAGAGGAACTAACCCCATCCCCGCAGGAGTTGTCAGGGGGTCAGGGAGACTGGAGCCAAGCTTCGCAGAACTCTGTGGGTGATGTCAGCGACATTTCATTTTCTGGCAGGTCCACTCCAAGTCGGTCACAAAGGGGCGATGGTGAAGATGACAGTTGTTCAGATCTGGCGGGAAGTCAGCGCAGTGCGGCAGACATGAATGCCAGTCAGCACAGTAATCTGTACAGCATTGATTCGGACTGTTTTCCCAACAGCCAGGACATGGTGGATCTGACAGACTGTGATGGCTTGTCAGGGAAAAGTGGAGAGAGCAGTGACTGGGCCAGCCCAGCAACTTCTTCCCAGGTATGGAGGTTGTCAGGTAGAAACTGTACCACTTCCTATGAGTTTTTCAGAAAGTTTTTCTTGCCGATTTTTCAAGTTTCCTTGGTTCCATCATGAAAGCAGTGTTATCAAAAACTCAATGCATCTTTTGTAAAAGTTTATGAATAGTCTCTTCACTATTTCTGCCTGTTCTCACTTAATGATAAGTAGGGAGAAATTGTGAAGAAACTGTTACCTTTGGAAGAGATTTTAGGTGTGCTTAAAGTTCATTGATGAGGTAAATGATGGTTCTCAACAAATTCCCACGTGGGGTTTTTGTCAGTGTCATGATGTTTAAAAATTTATCATTGTTTTGGTATTGATCAGGTTTGATGATGTAATTGTTTTCAGTTTAACTTGGATGCTGGTGTATGATGCAGTGAAAGTGAAGCAGTAACACTAACAGCATTACAGATGTTGCCAGCCAGATCTGGCCACCAGTGTCGACATGTATGGAGAAGACAACAGTGTTAGCAGAACAAAGTTATTGCCTCCTCTTCCTTACTCCTTCCACAACCCACAACAGACGGAAGTAATGGTACATTTAATGTGGTGGGGAGAGTGTATTTAGCTGTATACATGCACTGGGAGGGAGAGAATTGTCCAGGCTTACTTGATATACTTAACCAGAATATGATAATATGACCTTATGTGTACATGGTATTTGTTTCAGGCATTTTTGAAGTCACCAAAAACGACGCCAAGAACAACTTCAGGTAGATCTTCTTTGTTTTGTTTAGTGTATTCCTTCTGCTTCTCTCTTTCAATTTTTCTTTCATTTTTTCCAAACAAAAAACACGCCAGAAAACGTGGGACTCATCTTGGGATAGGTTTCGTTCTACGTTATACACCTGAAATCTGTGCATGTTGATGTTGTTTTTTCTTTTGAATGGATGAACATATTTTCTTAGCTCTGAGAAAGTATACAAAATTTAAATTGAAAATGTCATGATTGAAAATGTGTTCTGTCATTCAAGAAACTAACAGATATATTAGACCTGGGAACCCATATGATATTTTAACACCAATTTATCAAAAATATGACCAGTTAGCAAGTAAAACATACATCTGAAAGAATCCTGATATTTTTGGAAATGATACAGTTCATTCAAGCCTTAATCAGTTAATGTTCTTTGGCACAACTTGAAGTTGTGATTTGGGTAACCTGTAATGATGCAGTCCAGCCTAAAATACTTCAGCCAACTGCATCTATGCTGTGCCATGGAAATCTCCACTTTTTTCTGCAGGCTACCTGTAGAAGTTATATGCCCAGTGAATTGGGAAGGATGAAGAAATCTGCCAGATGTCAAGAATTTCTTGCGTAGTACTTGTGTTTGCCAGGGATTTTTGAGTCAAGAGAAGGAAAGACATTGGCTAGTTTTAGCTATTTCAGATAGACTTTTTGATGCCAAGTGTGGACATTTTGATGATTGAGCTGCATATTGGCAGGAAAATGCTTCAAGAGCACCTGTAAATGGAGCAGGCTGAAGCAGGTTGTCAAAACATCATGACTTTTATGCTTGCGTGCACAATAGTGCGGGCATTCCAGATTCTGTCCGAAATTTCTGTGTGCGTGTATGTATGAGAACGTGCACCTGATTCAACTCTCGTAAATTCCTTTTTGTGTGTCAGTGTAGTCTTAAGAAATTAGTGCTAAAAATATGTGTCCTCCCAATAATTTTAAGGTGATATGTAAAATAAAAAAAGATTATGTGAATAATCCACATGTTGGATACACTTAAAGTTGTCCGAAGAGATTACCCTTTTTTCTCCAACAAATACACCAGTTTCTATGAAATAATACTTCAGGTCCCCAGGTCTGATGCACTATAGAAAGACTCCGGAACAGTTTCTTGCTTTTTTTTCTTCGTGAAATATAAAACGGATAACTTATTATCATACGGAAAATAGAACGGGGCCTGTATGCACGTCGATCCGGATAGAGGGCTGTCCGCGAATAGCGCCTATTCGGTGGATAGGCGGCAGATTTTGGTATGCACGTCAGACCGCATAAGCTATCCGACTCGGCAAAAGCGGATAAAGTTATCGGTGCCTCGGGGGTCGATAGCGAGCCTAAACGCGGATAAATATGCTGCATTGATGTTTTTCCAAGTGAGACAGCGACTGCAATTGCGACGAAACGCATCTTTCGTGACAGAAGAACCCGTTTGACCTGTATGATGACCTAGAACTGTTCGAAAGGTGTGTGTGTGTGTGTGTGTGTGTGAGTGTGTGTGTGTGTGTGGAGTGTGTGTGTGTGTTGTGTGTGTGTGTGTGGTGTGTGTGTTGAATCGCCCCACTTTCCAGCACATTTCCAAGCGCAATATTATTTGTTGTTTTCAATGATAGTGCACATTTGTAGCTTCCCCATACTTATTCCCAGTCTTCTCCGGCACTGAAGATTTATTCCCGAAATCAGATGTTTAATCACTCTAGATGGTTGGCTTTTTTCACTTTTGATTTGGAAAAAAAATTCTTTGTCTCTATGTAGATCGCCCAGAGTCGAAAGTGTGTTGTGTGTGTGTGTGTGTGTGTGTGTGTGTGTGTGTGTGGTGTGTGTGTGTGTGTGTGTGTGTGTTGTGTGTGTGTGTGTGAATCGCCCCACTTTCCAGCACAATTCCAAGCGCAATTATTATTTGTTGTTTTCAATGATAGTGCACATTTGTAGCTTCCCATACTTACTGCCAGTCTTCTCCGGCACTGAAGATTTATTCCCGAAATCAAGATGTTTAATCACTCTAGATGGTTGGCTTTTTTTCACTTTTGATTTGGAAAAAAAAATCTTTGTCTCTATGTAGATCGCCCCAGAGTGAACAGTTTAAAAGTAGTGTGTGTGTGGTGTGTGTGTGTGTGTGGTGTGTTGTTGTGTGTGTGTGAGTGGTGTGTGTGTGTGGTGTGTGTGTGTTTTTTTTTTCATATAATTCAGACCTTGTATTCATCATTGTGTCGCAAAGTGGCCAGGGATGTGCATGATTCAAGAATCTTGCGTGAAAACCGACGAAGCACGTACCAGCGAAGTTCCACGAAGGAGGGTATGACTAAACGAAAGCAGTGCCTGCTGACACCCCGGTTTGCCAAGAATTCTATAAATAGAGCGCCGTTTCCTGCCCTCTAACGCGGAGAGCTTATTCAATCGCGAATAGGGCGTGTGCATACCAAAACCGGAGAGGGGCTATCCGCGTTTATGCTCCGAATAGCTAACCGCGTTTAACCCCTAAACGCGAATAAGCTAATCGGGTTTGACGTGCATACAGGCCAGATGATTTAAAGTTGCCCGGGAAAAAATGAAGTCAGTCAATGCTTTATTTACAGTTCAGTTTCTAATGTTCATTTTGTTCTGGGTTTCTGCAATCAGGTACGGGTGCCAGAAAATGTCGGGTGTCCGGCCGGGTCCGAGGCAAGAAGAAAACATCCCCGCAGGTGGATGAGAAGCAGCAGAAGATCCGAGACATGTTCTCCCGATTCACCCATCACAAGTAGGCCTTGCTTCTTCAGTGTTTGCTTCAGGCTTGTAGGGCTTGATGTGAGTTTTTTGCTTCAGCTGTGGGCGCTTTGTGTTTTGCTGGTCATTACGGTTTTTTTCTTTTCATTAAAATTTTGCTTTTGTTGATGATGTTCTCCTGATTGTTCCTTAAGAAGTTGGCTCAGCCTTTTCAGTTTGTGCGTCATGCCTGTTCGGCTTAATACCATTCATGATTCATTTGACTTGTGCACCATTGGTGCATTTTTCCACCATCTGATAAAAAGTAGTGACGCTTGCATGCCAAAATCATTCGTAAATTGCCAGCCCTGTTCACGTTTAAATGGTAATGGTAATGCTGTTATAGCCCAGCCCACCGCAAAGGGTCATATCAGGGCTGTCACAACGTTGAAGTTAACTCACAAGTCATCAAAAAAAAACAAAAACAAAAAATTCACACAACTCTTTAAAACTCATCTTCCAAAAAACACACAGGAAATTTTTTTTAAAAAATTTTCCGCCGTAAAATCTAAGATCAGATGAAAAGTGTTAATCTCGCAAAGAAATTCAAAGATCCCATCACATATAAATGAAGTTTTATTCAGTATATACTCAGAATCATTATAGTAGAGTCTCAGAGTTTACATGCTCGATCTCAGAGTTTAAATAAAGAGTATTAAAATCACTTTTTTGCATTAAAAAAAAAAGAAATTATCCAAATTTCCTGTTGAAATTTTAACCTCATTCTGTAAAAAGTCAACACTTATCTTGTTTTTTTGCTTGCAGCATTATACACTGTACTAATGAAATAAAAAAAAAGGTATATGAAAGAAGTGCAAAATGTATGTACAGTCAGTGAGAAATCCTGATTCTGTTCTTTTTTTTCCCGTAGTTTATGTATGGCTTCACAGTTAAGGATTCAAATTTCAAAAATCATCATGCTGTAACAATTAATATATGAGCAATGTAATCATACTTGATGAAAGTAATAATTTGCTTTCAATGAAGACACCTTTCAGTATAGAAACATTAACGCAAAGAAGTGTCCATCATCTATCAGTATAGAAACACCAGGGCAACCTTTCAGTATAGAAACACCAAGGCAAAGAAGGTGCCCATCATCTATCAGTATAGAAACACCAGGGCAACTTTCAGTATAGAAACACCAAGGCAAAGAAGTGCCCATCATCTATCAGTATAGAAACACCAGGGCAACCTTTCAGTATAGAAACACCAAGGCAAAGAGTGACCATCATCTATCACATCAGCATAGATCACCAGGGCAAAGAAGAGTCCAAAGTCCATGGAAATGGTCATGCTTCAGCCATGGGTGTTTGTGCTGTGGTTGTGCCTGGATGTTGCATGTGGGCCCCCTGGCACTTGTGGAGTTTTTTTGTTTTTTTTTAACTCTATGGTACAAAAAAAAACACTGACAGACACTCCATATCACCAAGAAATACACCTCAAAAGAATGTGACAAGCACTCAGAATCTACGCGGTGGCTAGCTTCCTCTTTTTGATTTTTACCCGCAAGAAATGCTGTCAGGAACAGGTGCCACTGAACCTCACTGAGTGACGCGGGAGTAGTGCAGTGTCTTCTTTCTGGGCTGCATCATGAGCCAGATATTGATGGCTGCCTGCGTGTAGCTGTGTATGGGGAGCAGGAATGAGTGGCATGGAAAGAATGCCACAGGGAGATGAAGCAGGGGAAAGAAATACTGTTGGTTTCCAGCTTGCCATTTTCATCAGTGATTCTACTCCCGCTCCCGCAGAGAAGCCTTCAGTGTCAGTGAAGACATTGCCAGTGCCAGCAAGTTTTTCAACACACAGTTGTCAGGAAAACTACTGTAGTCATCAACAGAAATACTCCCAACAACAAAGTTTGGGTGCCCAAGTTTTATTGCCTTTTTTGTGTGTGTTGCTAATGCCACTTTTTTCTTCTTTTTTCCCCCCCAGCTCATTCTATTTTGAGCGATTGCTTCCCTTTGCAAACACTCTATACTGGCCGATATTTTATAGGTTATCAAAAAATATATATATTAAAGAATAACATGATAACATGCCAATGTGAAATTTGGCTACATCTGTACAACAAATTAATCTGATGCCTTGAAAAGTTTCAAAGCAAGTGTTTGACCAGCTTTGAACCATGCAAGACGGTTGACCTATGAACATGAATTTTTCAACTTTAGGTGCGCTCACATCACACTTCTGTAACAAAATGTGCATGGTAGGTGCGATGAGATTGCATCTCGGTATAGAAAGAGTTAACCTTTTTGTACCATGGTAGTGATGTTTTGAGGTCTGGTTGTAAATTTTTGTTTTTTCTAATGGTGGAGTTTTCTGTTTGATTTTTTTTTTCTTTTGTAACTGTTTGCATTTTGTTACAAGTGTCTTGTTTGTTTTGTGTGTGAGTAATGATGCTGTTTTTCTTGGGTTATGATGAGTTTCATCCCACATGACCAAGAATATCAACACTTTGTTGGCCTATCTTTACTTTTCAACACACTGCAGACCATGGTTAGGCAGATACTTCAGTTTGAAGCAAGGCTCTGAGCTCAGCCCAATCTTTTTTTTTTTTTTTTTTTTTGCTGTCCCATTTTCTGTGCCACCTCAGTGGCATTGCACCCATGCCGCTCATTCCGACACCCCGTCCACAGCCACAGCCTGGTCAGTCCCGCCGCAGCCCGGCACCGGCAATCCACAGGGAGCAGTCAGTGTCAAGTCGTCAAGAGGCAACCTACCGGAGGAGACACTGCACTGCTGCCGAGTCACTTCGGTGGTGTTCAGTGGGTGGCGCCTGTTCTGATCCAACATATGCAGGACACCACCTACTAAGCCCCCTACTGACGACAATGATTGCTTAGTCGCGGAGCCGGCATGAGTGAGCTCTCCACTGGAGGGTGCCACCACATCCGTCCAACGACAGCCCCCATGGACTCACTGATTCCGGCGACCCCGACGAAACCAAACAACCATGTCCATCCAATGACTTTTTTTAATGCTGATCGATGAGAATGATGATGATTAAGATGATGCTACAGATTTCCATTCCGGTCTGAGACTGCATGATAAGGCTGTACTCTACGCTTACTTTCATAATATATCCCGGCGTCAACCAGACCCGAGAGATACAGACACCTGCAATGTTGGTCAGAAGATTTGAGCAACACTCTCAGAGATGCATCCATGAAGTGGATGAAACTCGACTGTGTGGTCCCAGTCTTCCCAGCTGAGCCCGTAGCAAACTCAACTCTGGGTAGGAGCCGGTCAGGGCAGAAAAAGCTCAGCCCAATCTTGGTGGTATGCCACCAGTTGGTACGTGAGAGAAAAAGAAAATCTTGACTCGCCCTTCACGTTTTGTTTTTATTTGCTCGTCATCATTCGGTGTCTTCTTGGTATTGATTCCAAGCATTCCAGACAACTCAGCACTTTATTGTGATTTTTGAAATGTGGTTCTTCTTAGTTTCATGTCAATGTCCTATGGACTATGCGTGGTTAGGGCACCCTGGCATCAGGCCTCTCTACACCTCCTAGCCCTTAGTCATGGGCAACAGGGCTAGAGGTTGGTACGTTGTCCAAGCAAAGTCTTCACGAACAGATTTCTAGAGAGGCATAGGATCAAAGGGGACACACCTGTGATTGTACAGGAAAGAACGATTGGACATCTGCCCGACACCCGGTGGACGACCCCAGTGCCCCAGGATAGCGACGCCCAGCAGCCGCCCACAGCACCTACAGAGCCCACAGGATGCTGGTGCGTAGAGGGCAGAGTGACTACAGCTGTCACTGTGATCAGTCCAGTTGGGTTTAGTGGGAGGAGTAAAGATACTACAGCTATGACTGTCATCGTTCCTGTGCTGATCAGGACTTGTCTTTGTTTGAACATTGTCTATGATCCAACACTAGAGAAATATAATTTGACCGTCAGCATGTGTGTGTTGGTGCTATGATCTGAACACTGAGAAATAGGAATTTTGACCGTCAGCATGTTGCAGTGTGTGGTGCAATGAAATTCAGTATCAGAGACTATCAGAATGATCAAACTTAATTTTAATTGAAGAGTTGATTACAGGATTGGATGCTTTAGTCTTTAACAGGTATGAAATACATATGACAGTTTTATAAATAAATGATTTTTTAGAGACAGGATTTACTTTCCACTTTGGGTGTTTATCAATCACATTTATGTTTTTTTCAAAAATTATATTATGATGATTGCAACAATGGCATTATGCATTTGATGCAATCTTTTTGTGTGGGAAAGTTAAAAAATCTAAATGAATGTGGACTTGGATCTGTTGTATATTAATTGTGGAATGTTGTTAGTAGGTGATTTGAATGTAGTTTTAAGGTAATGAAATGTTTGTGTGTTTTTTTTAAAAATACTTTTTTAAATTTATTTCCTCATCTGTCTTCCATTCCACAGTTCCTTCTTTCTCTCTTCCATTCTTTCAACAACATGATCTTTCACTTTGCTGTACATTTCCGGATACAATTACTACATATTTTTTGTTATTAATCATATTTGTACATGTTTGACAATATTGTAGTAAATGATCCGTGAAACATATTAGAACTGAGTTGTCTTTTTGTTTCGGGTTGAATGGAATTGAGAGAGAGTTCAATGATGCCGAGGAAAGTTTTTTTTTTTTTTTTGTTGTTGCTGCTGTTTGGATATACAAACACATTACACAAACAAAAATCCTAGACACAATCCTTTCTTATAAACTACAAACACATTAATGCCAACCAACGCACCCACTCACGCCATTTACACCCCCTCCCCTCCCACCCACCCACCCCCCACTTTCTCTCTTCTTTGATTTAATGATACACATACACATGCACATATTAAATCCAGGTATCCTATAATTCTAATATAATTTGAAATAATACTTCATAATTAATCCAGTTAGCGTTAAATTTTGGCAGTTCAATTGCACAATTGCATGTATTTTTCAAGAATATATCTTCTCTTAGTATTTTTAGAAATACTGTTAATGAAGGCTTACATTTGTTTATTTTACAGCTAAAAATGTAGTGTTTGGCTATCAGAATTATAAGATCGAATGTTGTATCAGTTGGAATTGTCATCTGCTCCAAATATTATTACGTTATTCAGTCAAAGACAGATTATTTGCTATTAAACACTTTCCTTTTATTAATTCTTGCAATGATTTCCGAATTCATTGACATGCATGCATCTCCAAAACATATGTTCAATGCTGTCTTTTTCCTCTTCACAGAAACTACAGTTATAACTTTCTACTATCCCCATTTCCTTCAGAACTACATTCGTTGCAATTATTCGATGCACTATTCTTATTTGCATCCATTTTAGCTTAATATCCTTAATCTGATGAACTTTCTAAAGCATTTCTTCCAAGGTATCTGCCGATTTAGCTTCTCCATCCATTTTGCACAACAGATTGGTTCCCAGTTATCTTTTACTATAATTCTGTAATAAGCTTTGGAACCTTTATCTACAGAATATATTTTCTTTAGAGCTGTGTTGACTTCTGCTTCAATGTTATCTTTTATCTCATTCTCAAACCCTTGTTCTCTGATGTATTTTTTAATGGATAATATGCATCCACCATAAGATAGAAATCTATTTTAATGTTATACTTTGTTCTGAATTCCTCATGGGATAGTGAATCTCCATTGGCTTTGAAAAAATCAGATACTCTAAATACATTTCTGTTGTTCCAGCTTTTGTGTTTTAACAGTTTATTTCCTATTTTGATATGTTCATTGTAAAGAATTGGTTCTGCAAGTAGCTCTCTAGCATTTTCTGGTTTTATTTTGTAGTAGAACTGCTTATATGACATGAATACATGTTTCCAGAAAACATTGTCTTGAGTGGTGTTGCACAGATGATTTGGAGAGTATTATCTCAATATACTCAATAATTGGGTATGAAAAAATCAACATGTCTCTCCATCTGTGTGTTGTTTGTCTCAGTCTTTTATCCATGTTAATTTTAATGCAGTGATGAGAGCATTTATGTCAGGTAGATTCAACCCACCATCCTGTACATCTTTAATAACTGTTTTTCGACTAATTCTATCTTGTTTTTTGATTCCATACAAACCAGTAGCATAAGTCTTGTAATTCTTTAACAAATGTGTCAGGTGGATTTGGAAGCATCAACCATAGGTAAGTTAGTTTTGACAGAATTAATGATTTCAAGACAGCAATTCTTCCTAAGGGGTAATGATTCTTATGCCAAATTTTAAATAGTGCCATTCACTTCTATCATTCTATCTTTGTAGTTTTCTTTTTTCCATGTGTGTTAAGTCCGAGTAAACCAAATTCCTAATATTTTGAATTCTTTTGGATTCCAGATCATCTTTAAATGTTCCATATATCTTTTTTTCACTATGCTTTGTCTTCCAAGCCAAATTACTTGTGTCTTCTCTTTGTTCAGGAATAAACCTGATGTTTTCCCAAACCTATCAAGAATCTTGATAGATTTTCAAATGATTTCTTATTCCCTGTGTTCATCAGTGAGTGTCATCAGCAAATTGTGATATCTTGTGTTGTTTCTCCCCGATTTGTATACCTCAATACTATTTTCTTCTTTGATCATTATTGATAATATTTCTGCACATAATACGAAGATATATGGTGAGACTGGATCTCCTTGCCTACAACCCCTTTCTATTGTGAACCATGATGATGTTTGGCCATTTACGATAACAGTAGACTTAATGTTTTTGTAGAATACTTCTATCCATTTACATTATATCTTTACCTAGACCTACAGCCTCTAGCACTTTGTGCATAAAATCCCAATCTAACGAGTCGAACGCCTTTTTGAAATCTAAATTAATTAGCATCCCTGGGATATTTTTTATATTAAGATGGTGTATTATGTCATAAATTAACCTAATGTTACTACCTATGTATCTATTTGGGACAAATCCTGTCTGGTCTTCACTAATCAGTGATGGGAGAACATTTTTAATTCTATTGGCAATACAAGTCGAGCCAATTTTGTATATAAGGTTTAAAAGTGAAATAGGTCTCCAGTTTTTTACATATTCTTTTGGTTTTCCTTCTTTGGGTATACAAATTATAATACCTTCTTTCTGGGTGTTTGATAGTTCACCTTCTCTAAAACTTTCATTTAAAGCTCGGGTTACAAACACACCAATTGTTTCCAAAAACATTTGAAAAACTCAGCTCCAAACCCATCCGATCCAGGGCTTTTTCCGTTCTTCATTTTTTCAATGCAATCCCTGCTTCTTCTATTGTTATTTCACCTTGTAATGATTTAGTCTGTTCTTCTGTTAATTTCGGTATCTTATTCACCAAATCTTCAATATTGCATTTCACAGTTGGTCTTTTTCGGTATAGATCTTCATAAAGTGTTGTACTGTAACTTTTATGTCTTCTGGTTTATCCAGTGTATTACCTTGTCCATCCGTAGTTTTACAATTTGTTTACTAATGAAGTTACGCTTTTCTAAACTGCAGAAATATTTACTAACCTTTTCCCCATCTGCAACCCATCTTGCTTTTGATCTTGTAAATGAAATGTTTTATCAATTGTGCTGCCAGAATTTTATTCTGTTATTTGAAATATGTGTTGCAGAAATTCAGTTCTGCATGTGAATTAGATGTGAATAAAGATTGAGAAAGAGATTGGTGTTCTTATGGACTGCCATTTGTTTTAACTTATTCCAAACAAGAAATAGCTAATGTGGTCTAAATCCTTCAGCCTTCAAGTATTTTCAGTAGACCATATTTTCAGGTTTATCTCCCTTGTACAACTACCATCAGACAATGAATGCACGTAGACACCTTTTGATGTATTTTTCTATGGGCACTGGTGTTTCTGTGCTTTCTTTGAGGCAGCCAACGCCACAACGGTTGAGTTTATTTTGGCAGCAGACTGATCAGAAATGGCTCGACAGGGTTTAACCTTTTTTTTTCTTTTTTTTTTTAAATTCCCAAACTTATTTAATTGGACTTGGGAGACACTTGGGAAAATATGATATATTAATTTAGCTTGCAGAATCTATCCCTGAAGATTTCTCCCCCCATTCTGGGTTCAGATGAGTGTGGAAAGTTGGGCTACTGGGGGGAAAGAGTTTCAGGGAAAGAGAAGAAAACAAGTGTATATAGTGATGCTGGTGAATTGGATGGAGAAGGGGGGAGGTAACAAGGTGCACACATGACCAGGAAAGTCATGCAAAATAGAGGAGCCTTTTTCGATTTATGATAAGTTGGGAATTTTGCTTTGATATTCAGAAAAGGACAACAAAATGCTCAAAAAGCATAGTCAAAAGATCACTGTCATGACTGGAAAACAATTCATGCCTTTAAAAACTGAGAGCGTAACATTTTTAATTGTGCTATGCTTTGAAAGCAGCATGATTTGGGGGATGATAGATTCACTCCAGCAATATTTTCGTAATTTAAACTTTTGGTGCTGTTTTTCAGTTACACTAACCCGAGTAAGAAGATGGTCTTAGAATGCTACTGTACCAATCCTGGCTGTGAGATCGTCTTAGAGTGTTCTAAACCGATGCTACTGTACCAATCCTGGCTGTGAGATGGTCTTTAGAATGTTCATACCGATGCTACTGTACCAATCCTGGCTGTGAGAAGGTCTTAGAAGTGTTCTAACCGATGCTACTGTAACCAATCCTGACTGCAGATGGTCTTAGAATGTTCTACTGAATGCTACTGTACCAATCCTGGCTGTGAGATGGTCTTAGAATGTTCTACGATGCTACTGCACCAATCCTGGCTGTGAGAAAACTTGCCTGTTCAGTTATTTTTGTAGAATGGGTGTAGCATTTGAAGAAAGTGCAGAGAAACAAGGGAAAGGAAAATGAGGAGTCTCTTGTTCAATGAGTAAGGAAAGCAGAGTCAGGAAAACGACACCAGCTGACGAAGATGATCTGACCTACGACAGTATTCTATTTTACATCAAAGGCCACATTCACCAAGTAGTGTCAGTGTTATCGAAACAATTCACTTTGCACTGACTGAAGGGCAGCTCTGGATCGAAAGTTGTCCAGATTTGACATTTCTGAATATAAGGTGTAACACGGTTGATCGTAGTTTTGAAGTCGGAAAGCTTGGTAGCATGTTTTAGCCTCATGAGTTTGTTGTAACATTTCATACAAATGGTGTGGACTGCTTGCCCTCTTCATCATTCAAAATGTCTAAATTGTAACAACGATGATAACTCACTGGCATAGTTTTTACACAATCTTGCGAGGAAGCGTTTATCTTTTATGTGTCTTCACACATGCTCTCCACAAACTCGCACACAAAATTTACTCGTTCACAGTGTGCAGTGAATGAGTTGTTCCGAGTGTAGTGACGCCATTGTAGGAAACTGATGAATCACTCAAACCATATACACAAAAACCACACTTAAAAGATTCTGAAAGGCGTTATAAAACACACACAGCTAAAATATGAATTCACATCATCCTCAGGAACCCGAAATGAAACCAATATATTTATATTTTGGATACATCCAGAGGTCAGTAAACACACACAAAATCGGTCATGCACTGTTCACTCTAAATGCTTCATGCAGAAGGAAGTGGCAACGTGGCTAGCGTAGGATGGCAGAATTTGGTCACGGTCAGTGCCAGACACCGCTGCTTGGCCCTGTAACTGAGGGCTCATGCAGGACGGAAAAGTACGGCCGTGATGGGAGACTGGAAGGTGAAGGCCAGCATGAGTCATAATGTCTGTGATGGGCTGACTGGGAGGTGAAGGCCCCCATGAGGTCATCTTGCTGTGATTGGGCTGACTGGAAGGTGAAGGCCAGCACGAGGTCATCGTGTCTTTGATGGGTCACTTTGTACAGCCACACAGTGTCCACTCCTGAGCCAATGGTCGCCACAGGTTCCCACGATGGCAGTGGAAACCGACATGCCACAACATAGCTGCATGCAGAGAGTTCTTGCGATAACTTGACTTCAAACGGCTGCATCTGAAATGGCAAAGAGAAGAAAAATTCATACATGTAGGAGCCCCAAAGACCCCAATTTAAAAGACATTTAGGCTAAGTTCCCTTGTACCAGGGTACTATGCTATCCTGGAAACTTATTTTGATTTCTGATCTGCATCCAATGTCAGTCTTTGAAGTTGACACATCAATGGGCACAGCGTTACACTTCAAGCTGCTAGTTGCGCCATTTCCAGCCTCCGTTCCTCATGGGACGCCTGTTTCGTGTGTCTCTTCAGCTCAGCAGTTCTAGTCACTGGGGACTGGGAATATTCTGGACAATGCCCAAATTAACTCCGAAACCACTCTCCAGCACTGCCAGGTTTTCTGGTGGGGTGTCAGGGCAATCTGATGTAAGGGGCTTCCTGTGGACTGCTGTGACGAAACCAGCCCTGATGCAATTGTGAAAGAGTGAGACTGGAGGAGGTGTGAGGCAGTAATGCTACTAAGAGCACACGTGCGATTGCACAGCAGCAAATCGCTCTCCCCCTCTTTGCCCATCCTCATTCACTAACACACACACACACACAAACACACCCCAAAACAACAAAATAAAAACAACAATCATTCATTCCTATGTTGCAGCCTGCTGTAATCTATTTTGAAAACATAAAAAGATAGGTTTTTAAACCTGGCACCTACAGACACATTATGTACGTGGATAAATGCATGCATACAGTTCTATAGCCTAATATATGATAATGTATGGTTATAGGCAGATGACTACAAAACATCAAATTCACCACTACTGTCTATAATCCTGATATGAATTGGTATATAATTATGAAAACAGAATATGCAAAACCAGTTTTGTATGATTGTTTCGTACGTCTGGTAGTGTTGGAATTCATAGAAATCATTTTCTTTATTCTATTGAATACAGAAATCAAATGTGTGTGACACACACATACACAAGTTTACAAATCACCCTTTACAATGCCTACAATCTCTTGATTAACTCTACATGGAAAACGCAAGTTCTGTTGTGGAAAAGAAAGAACACATAGTTTACAAATCATAGCCACAGGTCAACTACTGACGTCCTTGTGATGGAGATGACTTGGCTGAGTCAAGTGCCCCGAAGTTTCTTTTAGCTCCTAAAAAGGGTTAAAAAAAAAAAATCAATCCAAAATATCTGACTTTTGCAAAAACATGAAAACAAAATCATATACACAAATGACAGTGCAGAATCATCATCTAGTGCCCACTCGTGACCATTTACAATCTTACCACAAAGACATCAGATTCCAGCAGGAAAATCTTAGAAAACAAAATAAATGTTTATGAAAAACAAACAAACACAAAAGACAAAAAACAACTGTACACAATAACAACAAAAACACCAAATAACAGCATTGGAAGATAATAAAAAAAGAGCGTAATAAAAATTTGGGAAATTAGAACCACAGAACTTCTAGGCACAGACAAATTGCATTCACTGGCATACACAAATGGACCCATGCTTGCCCACTCACGCACACACATACACTCATGCAAACACAAACATACAATAATAACAGTGGCACAGACAATGTTCAACAGGTACTTAAGGTCTAACCTGTGTGTTGAGTGTTGTATCCATGAGACCTTTGTTTTTAATCATCTCACTTCAATCATTAATTCATCCTCAACTGTAAATCGTGTGCAGTGTGGTTTCAAAGCTCAGCAGATGTAGTAGAATGTTTAGACTAGTCCACACACAGCAACGCCTCCTTGATAAAACAAACTGAAACTAAGTGGGATACAATTTCTGTTAAAAGAACTTCCAGCATCCTCACTGGAGCTCTAAGTGATGAACAGCTGGGGCTGGGGTGTTGATGTCTGTACAAAGACCTTTCCCCACTGAGGAACTGCAACAGCTATTCTCAGAAACATACAACCTATCCATTAAACTGTTTTCCTCACTGCCTGTGCTAATTCCTAAATATCCATGACTTTTTTTTAATCTTTTGTCTGGACTCCAAATCATGAGCTTTTGCAAAATTGGCATTTCTTGGTAAACACTGGGCTTTTTTCTGTGCGACACATTGTGAGGCAAGACCTTGCCATAACTGTAATGAAGAACTCCATACACTACAGTGTGCACCATGGTCTTCATTCCACAGCGGGTGTGGGACACACAGGGCAACACGGTCTGGGCAAGTTCTGTCAAAAAACGTGCTGCACTCTTTCTCTCCCTTCTCCAAGGCTTTCTGTTTTACTTCACAGGTGATCATGACGAAGAGAACCCAAACTATAGTATGAAGACTGTTTACTTGTTAAACACAAAGTAAAGGCTGTGTAATACATGCCCAGTTGTGCTCAGCTAATCGCTCACACCATACCAGGACTGACACGCATATGGAAAAGCACACCTCTACAATCACATTTTGATTTTCCTTTCAGTTGTCATTGTAAATAAACATTGTCATCAGCCTAATATCATTGGTCAACAACAAAAATAAAATGTAAATTGAAAGGACACTCTAACAACAAAGTGGAGAGTGTTTGGGGTGGGGGAGGGGGGGGGGGGGGGGGGGGGATATGTTAGGTTAGATGTGTAATCGTCAGAAAAAAAAATGCACGTACCATTTGTTCAACTCCAAATATGACGATGTTATCATACGAAGACAGGTTGGTCTGAAAAACATAATTTCTGAGGTATCATAAAATAATAAAATGCATCTTGTCAATTTGTTCCTAATTCTGTACACAAGCCCTGAAAAAGAACTTCAGGTAATAACAG
>CM031598.1:21327572-21338909 GCA_018398815.1 Conus ventricosus
CCATTAATTAAGATTGATTGAAGATCTTCTGCCTCAGGCCCTAAGTACACCAGCTGGCCACTTGGGAAACTTCACCAGATTTCTTGTGTAGCCTGACACTAACCGTAACGGGGGAAATAGTCTCTCCACGCCGGCCACCGGGATGGCTCCCAAAGTTGAAGTTTTTGGCGGTTTTAAAAGACTTTTTTAACACTTTAAACTGTCACTTCACAGGAGAAATCAGTTCTTTACTTCTGACACACATGTTTTGTCAGGACGCACAATACATACAACACTTTGTATGTCAGGATAGACGAAGGAGAAATATCCCTCAAGCAGGCATACCACACGGCACACGTCTTACAGTGGGGAGAGCTCTGGCAGAAGTGGCGCCAGTTTATTCTGCACAATGGTCGTTTCCCGATGCTCAGGATGTGAGTCATGCATGCATATTCATAGTGGGTAAAACCATTGGCACACACACACAGTCTCTACAAGTTGGTACCAACACAGCAACCTTTCAGTATAGAAACACCAAGGCAAAGAAGTGACCATCATCTATCACATCACATAGATACACCAGGGCAAAGAAGAGTCCAAAGTCCATGGAAATGGTCATGCTTCAGCCATGGGTGTTTGTGCTGTGGTTGTGCCCTGGATGTTGCATGTGCCCTCTGGCACTTGTGGAGTTTTTTTGTTTTTTTTAACTCTATGGTACAAAAAAAAAAAACACTGACAGACACTCCATATCACCAAGAAATACACCTCAAAAGAAATGTGACAAGCACTCAGAATCTACGCGGTGGCTAGCTTCTCTTTTTGATTTTTACCCGCAAGAAATGCTGTCAGGAACAGGTGCCACTGAACCTCACTGAGTGACGCGGCAGTAGTGCAGTGTCTTCTTTCTGGGCTGCATCATGAGCCAGATATTGATGGCTGCCTGCGTGTAGCTGTGTATGGGGAGCAGGAATGAGTGGCATGGAAAGAATGCCACAGGGGAAAGAAATACTGTTGGTTTCCAGCTTGCCATTTTCATCAGTGATTCTACTCCTGCTCCTGCAGAGAAGCCTTCAGCTGTCAGTGAAGACATTGCCCAGTGCCAGCAAGTTTTTCAACACACAGTTGTCAGGAAAACTACTGTAGTCATCCAACAGAAATACTCCCAACAACAAAGTTTGGGTGCCCAAGTTTGATTGCCTTTTTTGTGTGTGTTGCTAATGCCACTTTTTTCTTCTTTTTCCCCCCCAGCTCATTCTATTTTGAGCGATTGCTTCCCTTTGCAAACACTCTATACTGGCCGATAAATTTTATAGGTTATCAAAAAATATATATATTAAAGAATAACATGATAACATGCCAATGTGAAATTTTGGCTACATCTGTACAACAAATTAATCTGATGCCTTGAAAAGTTTCAAAGCAAGTGTTTGACCAGCTTTGAACCATGCAAGACGGTTGACCTATGAACATGAATTTTTCAACTTTAGGTGCGCTCACATCACACTTCTGTAACAAAAGTGCATGGTAGGTGCGATGAGATTGCATCTCGGTATAGAAAGAGTTAACCTTTTTGTACCATGGTAGTGATGTTTTGAGGTCTGGTTGTAAATTTTTGTTTTTTTAATGGTGGAGTTTTCTGTTTGATTTTTTTTTTCTTTTGTAACTGTTTGCATTTTGTTACAAGTGTCTTGTTTGTTTTGTGTGTGAGTAATGATGCTGTTTTTCTTGGGTTATGATGAGTTTCATCCCACATGACCAAGAATATCAACACTTTGTTGGCCTATCTTTACTTTTCAACACACTGCAGACCATGGTTAGGCAGATACTTCAGTTTGAAGCAAGGCTCTGAGCTCAGCCCAATCTTTTTTTTTTTTTTTTTTTTTTGCTGTCCATTTTCTGTGCCACCTCAGTGGCATTGCACCCATGCCGCTCATTCCGACACCCCGTCCACAGCCACAGCCTGGTCAGTCCGCCGCAGCCCCGGCACCGGCAATCCACAAGGGAGCAGTCAGTGTCAAGTCGTCAAGAGGCAACCCACCGGAGGAGACACTGCACTGCTGCCGAGTCACTTCGGTGGTGTTCAGGTGGCGCCTGTTCTGATCAACATACGCAGGACACCACCTACTAAGCCCCCTACTGACGACAATGATTGCTTAGTCGTGGAGCCGGCATGAGTGAGCTTCCCTCTGGAGGGTGCCACCACATCCGTCCAACGACAGCCCCCATGGACTCACTGATTCCGGCGACCCGACGAAACCAAACAACCATGTCCATCCAATGACTTTTTTTAATGCTGATCGATGAGAATGATGATTTATTAAGATTGATGCTACAGATTTCCATTCCGGTCTGAGACTGCATGATAAGGCTGTACTCTACGCTTACTTTCATAATATATCCCGGCGTCAACCAGACCCGAGAGATACAGGCACCTGCAGTGTTGGTCAGAAGATTTGAGCAACACTCTCAGAGATGCATCCATGAAGTGGATGAAACTCGACTGTGTGGTCCCAGTCTTCCCAGCTGAGCCCGTAGCAAACTCAACTCTGGGTAGGAGCCGGTCAGGGCAGAAAAAGCTCAGCCCAATCTTGGTGGTATGCCACCAGTTGGTACGTGAGAGAAAAAGAAAATCTTGACTCGCCCTTCACCGTTTTGTTTTTATTTTGTCTTCGTCATCATTCTGTGTCTTCTTGGTATTGTTCCCAAGCCCATTCCAGCCAACTTCAGCACTTTATTGTGTGATTTTTGAAATGTGGTTCTTCTTAAGTTTCATGTCAATGTCCTATGACTATGCGTGGTTAGGGCACCCTGGCACTCAGGCCTCTCTACACCTCCTAGCCCTTAGTCATGGGCAACAGGGCAGAGGTGTGGTACGTTGTCCAAGCAAAGTCTTCACGAACAGATTCTAGAGAGGCATAGGATCAAAGGTGACACACCTGTGATTTGTACAGGAAAGAACGATTGGACAGTCTGCCCGACACCGGCTGGACGACCCAGTGCCCCAGGATCAGCGACGCCCAGCAGCCGCCCACAGCACGCTACAGAGGCCCACACGGATGCTGGTGCTGTAGAGGGCAGAGTGACTACAGCTGTCACTGTGATCAGTCCTGTTGGGGTTTAGTGGGAGGGTAAAGATACTACAGCTATGACTGTCTCGTTCCTGTTGCTGATCAGGACTTGTCTTTGTTTGAACATTGCTATGATCCGAACACTAGAGAAATAATAATTTTGACCGTCAGCATGTGTGTGTGTTGGTGCTATGATCTGAACACTAGAGAAATAGGAATTTTGACCGTCAGCATGTTGCGTGTGTTGGTTGCAATGAAATCAGTATCAGAGGACTATTCAGAATGATCAAACTTAATTTTAATTGAAGAGTGATTACAGGATTTGATTGCTTTAGTCTTTAACAGGTAATGAAATACATATGGACAGTTTTAATAAATAAATGATTTTTTAAGAGACAGGATTTACTTTCCACTTTGGGTTTTATCAATCATTTATGTTTTTTTCAAAATTATATTATGATGATTGCAAAAATGGCTTTAAATGCATTTGATGCAATCTTTTTGTGTGGGGAAAAGTTTAAAAAATCTGAATGAATGTGGACTTGGATCTGTTGTATATATTTTGTGGAATGTTGTTGGGTAGGTTGATTTGAATGTATTTTTTAAGGTAATAAAAAGTGTGTTTGTTTTTTTTAAAAACTTTTTTAAATTTTTCCCTTTCTGTCTTCCATTCCACAGTTCCTTCTTTCTCTCTTCCCCCTTCTTTCATCAACATGATCTTCTCTTTGCTGTACTTTTCCCGGATAAAAATTACTACATATTTTTTTTATTATCATATTTGTACATGTTTGACAATATTGAGTAAATGATCCGTGAAACATATTAGAACTGAGTTGTCTTTTTTTTCGGTTGAATGGAATTGAAAAGAGAGTTCAATGTATCCCGAGGAAAGTTTTTTTTTTTTTTTTTGTTTTGCTGCTGTTTGGATATAAAAACACATAACACAAACAAAAATCCTAGACACAATCCTTTCTATAAACTACAAACACAAAATGCCAAACCAACCACCCACTCACTCAAACCCTCCCATTACACCCCCCTCCCCCTCCCCACCCACCCACACCCCCACTTTCTCTCTTCTTTTGTTTTAATGTTTACACATACACATGCACATATTAAATCCAGTATCCTATAATTCAATTATAAATTATAAATAATACTTCATAATTAATCCAGTTAGCGTAAATTTTTGGGCAGATTCAATTGCACAATTGCTAGTATTTTCAAGAATATCTTCTCTTAGTATTTTTAGAAATACTGTTAATGAAGCTTACATTTGTTTATTTTCCCAGCTAAAAAATGTAGTGTTGGCTATCAGAATTATAAGATCGAATGTTGTATCATTGTGGAATTGTCATCTGCTCCAAATATTATTTCGTTTTCAGTCAAAGACAGATTATTTGCTTTTAAAAACTTTTCCCTTTTTTTAATTCTTGCAATGATTCCAGAATTCATTGACATGCATGCTCTCCAAAAAAATATGTTCAATGCTGTTCTTTTTCCTCTTCACAGAAAATACGTTATAACTTTCTACTATCCCCATTCCTTCAGAACTACATTCGTTGCAATTATCATGCACTATTCTTTTTTGCATCCATTTTAGCTTTAATATCCTTAATCTGATGAACTTTTCTAAAGCATTTCTTCCCAAGGTATCTGCCGATTTAGCTTCTCCATCCCTTTTGCACAACAGTGGTTCCCAGTTATCTTTACTATAATTCTGTAATAAGCTTTGGAACCTTTATCTACAGAATATTTTTTCTTTAGAGCTGTGTTGACTTCTGCTTCAATGTTATCTTTTATCTCATTCTCAAACCCTTGTTCTCTGAGTATTTTTTAATGGATAATAGCATCCACCATAAGATAGAAATCTATTTTAATGTTATACTTTGTCTGAATTCCTCATGGATAGTGAATCTCCATTGGCTTTAAAAAAAATAAAGATACTCTAAATACATTTCTGTTGTTCCAGCTTTTTTTGTTTTAACAGTTTATTTCCTATTTTGATATGTTCTTTGTAAAAGAATTGGTTCTGCAAGTAGCTCTCTAGCATTTTTCTGGTTTTTATTTTGGGTATTTAGAACTGCTTATATGACATGAATACATGTTTCCAGAAAACATTGTCTTGAGTGGTTTGCACAGATGATTTGGAGAGTATATCTCAATTACCAATAATTGGGTATGAAAAAATCAACATGTCTCTCCATCTGTGTGTTGTTTGTCTCAGTCTTTTTATCCATGTTAATTTTAATGCAGTGATGAGAGCATTTATGTCAGGTAGATTCAACCCACCATCCTGTACATTTTTTAATAACTTTTTTTTCGACTAATTCTATCTTGTTTTTTATTCCATACAAACCAGTAGCATAAGTCTTGTAATTCTTTAACAAATTTGTCAGGTGGGATTTGGAAGCATCAACCATAGGTAAGTTAGTTTTGACAGAATTAATGATTTCAAGACAGCAATTCTTCCAAAGGGGGGTAATGATTCTCTTAGCCAAATTTTAAATAGTGCCTTCACTTCTATCATTCAAATCTTTGTAGTTTCTTTTTCCATGTGTGTTAAGTCCGGAGTAAAACCAAATTCCTAATATTTGAATTTTTTTGGATTCCAGATCATCTTTAAATGTTCCATATATCTTTTTTCACTATGCTTTTGTCTTCCAAGCCAAATTACTTGTGTCTTCTCTTGTTCGGGAATAAACCTGATGTTTTCCCAAACCTATCAAGAATCTTGATAGATTTTTCAAATGATTTCTTATTCCCTGTGTTCATCAGTTTGAGTGCCCATCAGCAAATTGTGATATCTTGTTGTTGTTTCCCCCGATTTGTATACCTTCAATACTATTTTCTTCTTTGATCATTATGATAATATTTCTGCACATAATCGAAGATATATGGTGAGACTGGATCTCCTTGCCTACAACCCCCTTTCTATTGTGAACCATGATGATGTTTGGCCATTTACGATAACAGTAGACTTAAAGTTTTTGTAGAATACTTCTATCCATTTACATATATCTTTACCTAGACCCCACAGCCTCTAGCACTTTGTGCATAAATCCCAATCTAACGAGTCGAACGCCTTTTTGAAATCTAAAAATTTAATTAGCATCCCCGGGATATTTTTATATTTAAAATGGTGTATTATGTCATAAATTAACCTAATGTTACTACCTATGTATCTATTTGGACAAATCCTGTCTGTCTCACTAATCAGTGATGGGAGAACATTTTTAATTCATTGGCAATACAAGTCGAGCCAATTTTGTATAAAAGGTTTAAAAGTGAAATAGGTCTCCAGTTTTTTACATATTCTTTTGGTTTTCCTTCTTTGGGTATACAAATTATAATACCTTCTTTCTGGGTGTTTGATAGTTCACCTTCTCTAAAACTTTCATTTAAAGCTCGGGTTACAAACACACCAATTTGTTTCCAAAAACATTTGAAAAACTCAGCTCCAAACCCATCCGATCCAGGGCTTTTTCCGTTCTTCATATTTTTCAATGCAATCCTGCTTCTTCTATTGTTATTTCACCTTGTAATGATTTAGTCTGTTCTTCTGTTAATTTCGGTATCTTATTCACCAAATCTTCAATATTGCATTTCACAGTTGGTCTTTTTCGGTATAGATCTTCATAAAAAGTGTTGTACTGTAACTTTTATGTCTTCTGGTTTATCCAGTGTATTACCTTGTCCATCCAGTAGTTTTACAATTTGTTTACTAATGAAGTTACGCTTTTCTAAACTGCAGAAATATTTACTAACCTTTTCCCATCTGCAACCCATCTTGCTTTTGATCTTGTAAATGAAATGTTTTATCAATTGTGCTGCCAGAATTTTATTCTGTTATTTGAAATATGTGTTGCAGAAATTCAGTTCTGCATGTGAATTAGATGTGAATAAAGATTGAGAAAGAGATTGGTGTTCTTATGGACTGCCATTTGTTTTAACTTATTCCAAACAAGAAATAGCTAATGTGGTCTAAATCCTTCAGCCTTCAAGTATTTTCAGTTAGGACCATATTTTCAGGTTTATCTCCCTTGTACAACTACCATCAGACAATGAATGCACGTAGACACCTTTTGATGTATTTTTCTATGGGCACTGGTGTTTCTGTGCTTTCTTTGAGGCAGCCAACGCCACACGGTTGAGTTTATTTTGGCAGCAGACTGATCAGAAATGGCTCGACAGGGTTTAACCTTTTTTTTTCTTTTTTTTTTAAATTCCCAAACTTATTTAATTGGACTTGGGAGACACTTGGGAAAATATGATATATTAATTTAGCTTGCAGAATCTATCCCTGAAGATTTCTCCCCCCATTCTGGGTTCAGATGAGTGTGGAAAGTTGGGCTACTGGGGGGAAAGAGTTTCAGGGAAAGAGAAGAAAACAAGGTATATAGTGATGCTGGTGAATTGGATGGAGAAGGGGGGAGGTAACAAGGTGCACACATGACCAGGAAAGTCATGCAAAATAGAGGAGCCTTTTTCGATTTATGATAAGTTGGGAATTTTGCTTTTGATATTCAGAAAAGGACAACAAAATGCTCAAAAAGCATAGTCAAAAGATCACTGTCATGACTGGAAAACAATTCATGCCTTTAAAAACTGAGAGCGTAACATTTTTAATTGTGCTATGCTTTGAAAGCAGCATGATTTGGGGGATGATAGATTCACTCCAGCAATATTTTCGTAATTTAAACTTCTGGTGCTGTTTTTCAGTTACACTAACCCGAGTAAGAAGATGGTCTTAGAATGCTACTGTACCAATCCTGGCTGTGAGATCGTCTTAGAGTGTTCTACCGATGCTACTGTACCAATCCTGGCTGTGAGATGGTCTTAGAATGTTCTACCGATGCTACTGTACCAATCCTGGCTGTGAGAGGTCTTAGAATGTTCTACCGATGCTACTGTACCAATCCTGACTGAGAGATGGTCTTAGAATGTTCTACTGATGCTACTGTACCAATCCTGGCTGTGAGATGGTCTTAGAATGTTCTACCGATGCTACTGCACCAATCCTGGCTGTGAGAAAACTTGCCTGTTCAGTTATTTTTGTAGAATGGGTGTAGCATTTGAAGAAAGTGCAAGAGAAACAAGGGAAAGGAAAATGAGGAGTCTCTTGTTCAATGAGTAAGGAAAGCAGAGTCAGGAAAACGACACCAGCTGACGAAGATGATCTGACCTACGACAGTATTCTATTTTACATCAAAGGCCACATTCACCAAGTAGTGTCAGTGTTATCGAAAACAATTCACTTTGCACTGACTGAAGGGCAGCTCTGGATCGAAAGTTGTCCAGATTTGACATTTTCTGAATATAGAGGTGTAACACGGTTGATCGTAGTTTGAAGTCGGAAAGCTTGGTAGCATGTTTTAGCCTCATGAGTTTTGTTGTAACATTTCATACAAATGGTTGTGGACTGCTTGCCCTCTTCATCATTCAAAATGTCTAAATTGTAACAACATGATAACTCACTGGCATAGTTTTTACACAATCTTGCGAGGAAGCGTTTATCTTTTATGTGTCTTCACACATGCTCTCCACAAACTCGACACACAGAATTTACTCGTTCACAGTGTGCAGTGAATGAGTGTTCCGATGTGTAGTGACGCCATTGTAGGAAAACTGATGAATCACTCAAACCATATACACAAAACCACACTTAAAAGATTCTGAAGGCGTTATAAAACACACACAGCTAAAATATGAATTCACATCATCCTCAGGAACCGAAATGAAACCAATATATTTAATTTTGGATACATCCAGAGGTCAGTAAACACACACAAAATCGGTCATGCACTGTTCACTCTAATGCTTCATGCAGAAGGAAGTGGCAACGTGGCTAGCGTAGGATGGCAGAATTTGGTCACGGTCAGTGCCAGACACCGCTGCTTGGCCCTGTAACTGAGTGGCTCATGCAGGACGGAAAAGTACGGCCGTGATGGAGAGACTGGAAGGTGAAGGCCAGCATGAGTCATAATGTCTGTGATGGGCTGACTGGGAGGTGAAGGCCACCATGAGGTCATCTTGCTGTGATTGGGCTGACTGGAAGGTGAAGGCCAGCACGAGGTCATCGTGTCTTTGATGGGGTCACTTTGTACAGCCACACAGTGTCCACTCCTGAGCCAATGGTCGCCACAGGTTCCCACGATGGCAGTGGAAACCGACATGCCACAACATAGCTGCATGCAGAGAGTTCTTGCGATAACTTGACTTCAAACGGCTGCATCTGAAATGGCAAAGAGAAGAAAAATTCATACATGTAGGAGCCCCAAAGACCCCAATTTAAAAGACATTTAGGCTAAGTTCCCTTGTACCAGGGTACTATGCTATCCTGGAAACTTATTTGATTTCTGATCTGCATCCAATGTCAGTCTTTGAAGTTGACACATCAATGGGCACAGCGTTACACTTCAAGCTGCTAGTTGCGCCATTTCCAGCCTCCGTTCCTCATGGGACGCCTGTTTCGTGTGTCTCTTCAGCTCAGCAGTTCTAGTCACTGGGGACTGGGAATATTCTGGACAATGCCCAAATTAACTCCGAAACCACTCTCCAGCACTGCCAGGTTTTCTGGTGGGGTGTCAGGGCAATCTGATGTAAGGGGCTTCCTGTGGACTGCTGTGACGAAACCAGCCCTGATGCAATTGTGAAAGAGTGAGACTGGAGGAGGTGTGAGGCAGTAATGCTACTAAGAGCACACGTGCGATTGCACAGCAGCAAATCGCTCTCCCCCTCCTTTGCCCATCCTCATTCACTAACACACACACACACACAAACACACCCCAAAACAACAAAATAAAAACAACAATCATTCATTCCTATGTTGCAGCCTGCTGTAATCTATTTTGAAAACATAAAAAAATAGGTTTTTAAACTGGCACCTACAGACACATTATGTACGTGGATAAATGCATGCATACAGTTCTATAGCCTAATATATGATAATGTATGGTTATAGGCAGATGACTACAAAACATCAAATTCACCACTACTGTCTATAATCCTGATATGAATTGGTATATAATTATGAAAACAGAATATGCAAAACCAGTTTTGTATGATTGTTTTCGTACGTCTGGTAGTGTTGGAATTCATAGAAATCATTTTCTTTATTCTATTGAATACAGAAATCAAATGTGTGTGACACACACATACACAAGTTTACAAATCACCCTTTACAATGCCTACAATCTCTTGATTAAACTCTACATGGAAAACGCAAGTTCTGTTGTGGAAAAGAAAGAACACATAGTTTTACAAATCATAGCCACAGGTCAACTACTGACGTCCTTGTGATGGAGATGACTTGGCTGAGTCAAGTGCCCCGAAGTTTCTTTTAGCTCCTAAAAAGGGTTAAAAAAAAAAAAATCAATCCAAAATATCTGACTTTTGCAAAAACATGAAAACAAAATCATATACACAAATGACAGTGCTGAATCATCATCTAGTGCCCACTCGTGACCATTTACAATCTTACCACAAAGACATCAGATTCCAGCAGGAAAATCTTAGAAAACAAAATAAATGTTATGAAAACAAACAAACACAAAAGACAAAAACAACTGTACACAATAACAACAAAAACACCAAATAACAGCATTGGAAGATAATAAAAAAAAGAGCGTAATAAAATTTGGAAATTAGAACCACAGAACTTCTAGGGACAGACAAATTGCATTCACTGCATACACAAATGGACCCATGCTTGCCCACTCACGCACACACATACACTCATGCAAACCAAACATACAATAATAACAGTGGCACAGACAATGTTCAACAGGTACTTAAGGTCTAACCTGTGTTTGAGTGTTGTACCATGAGACCTTTGTTTTAATCATCTCACTTCAATCATTAATTCATCCTCAACTGTAAATCGTGTGCAGTGGGTTCAAAGCTCAGCAGATGTAGTAGAATGTTTAGACTAGTCCACACACAGCAACGCCTCCTTGATAAAACAAACTGAAACTAAGTGGGATACCATTTCTGTTAAAAGAACTTCCAGCATCCTCCTGGAGCTCTAAGTGATGAACAGCTGGGGGTGGGTGTTGATGTCTGTACAAAGACCTTTCCCCACTGAGGGGCAACAGCTATTCAGAACATAACCATCCCTTAACGTTTTCCTCACTGCCTGTGCTATTCCTAAATATCCATGACTTTTTTTTAATCTTTTGTCTGGACTCAAATCATGACTTTTGCAAAATTGGCATTTCTTGTAAACACTGGCTTTTTCTTGCGACACATTGAGCAAGACCTTGCATAACTGTATGAAGATCTACACTAC
>CM031598.1:21347087-21399851 GCA_018398815.1 Conus ventricosus
ACTCGCTCACACAATGCAGCAGGAGTGAAGTGGTAAAAGTGCAGTTTTACACACACTGAAATGAATGACTTACAATACATAAACAGAGAACCAGGTAATTTTTTTGTAAGAGTGAAATAACTGATATCAACAACAAACTATGCCTAACCTGTTAACCATCTGTAGAAGTCATACTTAAACAAAAAACGCCTATTGATGATTAATCACTTTATACCTATATTTCTTAATTGTAGCACTATGTAGTACTATGACTGCCACTTATCAAGGGTGATACTTTGCAACACTGCTAGCATACAGTCAACTAGGGCAACGATCTGTACTTGCACTTCACAGCATGAGGCTAATAACAGACACATACTTCAACAACCTTGCACTTTTCAGTGCAAAACTAGTACTTTTACTGCATAGACGGCCACAATCATCAAATTGCTTTTTACGCCGTTTTGTGAGGTTGCGATGAAAGAAAAACAAATTAGTTATAGAACGCGATAAAACCGAAAAGTGAGGATAAAAACCTAGTCCTGCTCTAAGTAGGTTCTCCGGCAGGCTACTGTTACTTTACTTTTCGCCCTTCCGAACTAGCCGGTCCCTTGCTGATCTTCTTCTTCTTCCTAAAATACTGGTTCACTCAAAAACGAGTAGGTCACCAGCGCGCATGTTAAAAAATAATTATAAAATAACATAATATAGTGCGACTCAGACTGTTGGCCCCTAGAGCAAATTTGGCAACAAGGGTCGCACTCGATATTCAAGAAGTTAAAAGCAATGGCCAAATTCAGGCCCAGGTAACAGTAAAATATCTGGGGAAGTTAAAATAGAAAATCGTCAATATGCAGATCTCAAAACTGTCGTATCAATTTGTTTTTTAATTAAATGAGACTGCATTTGTGGCAATCTTGATGGCACCCGGCAGTGAGTTCCACAGCCGTACAGAACTAGGATAAAATGAATGTAAGTGGCTGTCAATATTTGATGCAGGTATGGTATAACATTGACCGCCACTCCTGGTGCTACTTTTATTCAATACTAGTTGTTCCATTGGAATATTAATTGCTTTAGCTCTGCCTTTGAAGAAGATGTTAAGTTTGATAAAAGCTCTTCTCTCTTCTAAGAGTTTCCATTCTAATTTCCTCATGTTCTTCCTAGTATTCCCCTTTTCTCTGATGTGGTTCCCTGTTACGAACCGTGCTGCTCTCTTCTGAATCTTTTCGAGGTTATCAATGTCCTTTAGATGGTAAGGATCCCAAACTGAGCAACCATATTCCAGTACTGGTCTAACCAGTGTTTTGTAGCAGTTGTCTTTAACCTTTTGGGGGCAGTCATCGATATTCCTGTATAAGAAAGCTAAGATGTAATTTGCTTTCTTACATACTAAATTGTAATGTTCTTTCCATTTGAGACGACTATCTATAATCACGCCTAAATATTTTGCAGCATTAGTTTCTTTATGAATAGTATTATGGATAGAATATTCTGATCTAATTGGTGAGCGTTTGTTACATATACGCAACACTTGGCACTTTTGGGGATGAAATTCCATTTTCCAAGTTCTTTCCCACTCTTGTAAAGCGTTTAGATCTTGTAGAATGCGTGTATCATTCTTGCTTCTGATTGTTCTATATACTAAGCTGTCATCTGCAAAAGCCTTATAGTAGTTTCCAGAAGAGAGATTTCTACTTATGTCATTTATATAAATTAAGAAAAACAAGGGCCCCAGAACAGTTCCCTGTGATACACCTGACAAGACTGGTTTACAATGGGATGACGACCCTTCCACAACAACTTTCTGCGTTCTCCCAACGAGGAATGATCTAGCCCATTTTAGCAAAGAACCGCCAATGCCGATGTGTTCTAATTTAAGCAGCAGGCCCTCATGGTCAACCTTATCAAAGGCTTTAGAAAAGTCTAATAAAATTGCATCTATTTGATGTCTGTTGTTAAGACAGTTATTAAAATCATTGAGAGTTGTTATAAGTTGAGTCTCACAACTCCTTCGCTGTCTAAAACCATGCTGGGCGTTATTTAAGAAGTCATATTTGTCAAGATGGTCCATTATGCTGCTATATATTATGTGTTCAAGTAGTTTTGCTGATATGGATGTAAGAGATACAGGTCTATAGTTCTCTGCTTTTGTTTTGTCACCCATTTTGAATAAGGGAACAATGCTCGCATCTCACCACTCATCAGGTATTACTCCCCTGGTCCAGTGAAACTTGGTAAAGTAGTTGGTATACCTCACTCAATTCATTGGCACATAATTTTTTTAAGAGCTTGCCAGGAACGCCATCGGGACCAGTAGCTTTGTTTTCATTGATGTTGGTCAGTAACTTAAATACTCCTGCTTTGTTTACTTTGATGTTTTGCATTTCAGGGAGTTTATCATCATCCTTTAGTCTAACGTTAATTAAAGGCTTGGATTTGAGAAAACTGAACAAAACTGCTTGTTTAGTGAATTTGCTTTCCCTTCAGGGTGCTGTATTAGGTTATTCTGGTTGTTTCTCAGGTCTGGAATCCCAATGTTGTCCTGTCTCTTACTCCTTATGTAAGACCATAATTTCTTGTTTTGATGATCACCTTCTGAAATCATCGAATTAACATAATTGGAGTGAGCAAGCCTGCATTCTCTCCGACACCTTCTCTTAAGACAGCAGGACCCCAAAAATGAATTAAAAAAACAAAAGCTATTGGGGCAAGAGTGGGGATGGGGAGGAGGGGGGGAGGGACCTATTATCTAAGTAACTACTGACTGGGAAGTGTCACCCTAGACTTAAAGGTGTCCAAGGTGTCCGCTGCCACCGGTCGGTTGAAAGTGACGGTCGGCAACGGTCGGCGACAGTCGGCAATAGCCATAGCATTAATACAAGAGAGAGAGAGAGGAGAGCTAAGAGAGAGAGAGAGGCACATACTCATGCACCTCCAAACACACACGCACACAGACACACACACCCACATCAAATACCTTTAGTAGAGAAATAGAGAGAGAGAGAGGGAGAGCGGGAAAGAGAGAGAGGGAAAGAGACTGTGGAGAGAGAGGGGGGGGGCAGGGGAAGAAGAGAGATGGAAGAAAGGGAGAGAGAGAGAAAGAGAGAGAGAAAGGGAGAGGGGGGGGGACGAGAAAGAACACAGGTGGAGAAAGAGAGTGAGAGAGAGAGAGAGAGAGAGAGAGGACACATGTATATGATAACATTACTGTCTATACCCCCCCCCCCCCCCCTCCGATTCCATAAGTGAATATACCCCCCCCCCCCCCTCCGGTCCATAAGTGAATAAACAGCTCACTCTCACGAATCCTGAAGTCTAGAGGTAGTAAGTTAATGACATCTTTACATTCTGTAATTGCAACACTCCTGCTCCATAATGCCATGAAAGAAACAGAAACACATGCCAGTCAAGTGGCCATGCGGCATCTGCAGCGAGGACACCGAAGACGATCGTCGCAGCATTGAATGTGAGGTCAGTGTCATTTACTGAAGTCTAGGTGTGGTAAGTTAAGTTACTACGAAATTAATGATGATTAATAATTAATCATCATTAATTTCGTAGTAACTTAACTTACCACACCTAATATTTTGATGATGATGATGATAATGATGATGGTGCTTGCTATCATCTTGTGCGGTATTAAATTTTTTTTTTCCACTTTTCATACTTGCAGACCTGTGTGACTTGGTATCACAAGCGATGTCTGCAAATACCCGAGGACCTATGGCAGAAGTGGACGCATATAGAGGAAACAAGGTCCAAACTTGGCAGACCAAGTTCTGCAGGTCGCTGATCTGGTTAACACTCATGGGGATTTTGTAAGAAACATAAACTTTCGAGTCATCAATAACTCAATGTCCCCCTCCATCATCTTGTTTTTGGATGAGCAGCTGGCTGACATACGGGAACTTTGCTCTGGGTCGAGAGTTGTCTTGGGCATAGATAAGACATACAATCTTGGGGAGCTGCTGGTGACGGCGATGAATTATAAGCACACGGGACTCCTTCGTCGAAATTTCAATGAGTCACCGATCATCATCGCCCGATCTTTTTGCATGCCCATTCGACTTTTGAGGCGTTTTATCATTTTTTTTCCACCCTAGCAGCAAAGATTGGACATTTCCCAACAACACCGATGGTGTTTGGATCTGACGATGAAAAGTCAATCACAGGAGCAATTCAGTGTGCTTTTCCATACTCCAGCCTGGCATTGTGCACACTCCATCTGAAGAAAATGTTGCCAGACACTTGAAGGACAAAGTTGGCGTTGCTTCCAGACAGAGGAACCTACTGATTAACCAACTCTTTGGAGCTGAAGGGCTATCAAACTCATCGGACGAGGTCACGTTTGATGTAAGATTGGAAAACCTGACAACAATGTGGCCTGAACAAGACACGCGCTATGTCAACAGGATAGCGCAACAAATCCTTGACCATGTCCTAAAGCTTCACTGGAATGGCCAGCTACAAGACACGCAGTGGACCAACAACAATGCAGCGTCTCTCAACCATACGCTAAAGCACATGGTTGAGTGGAAACCGAGAGAGCTCCCTGACCTGATCAATAAGCTGAGAACACTGGCCAAGGCTCAACAAGTGGAAGTAGCACGCGCCATCATTGGCCGTGGCGAGTTTCAACTGGCTCCACACAACGCGCACAAACAGCTGCAAGGAAACGTTTGGGTAGCCATGACAGAAGTGCAGAAAACCAAACACATTGCCAATCTGAGACAAGCTGTCAGGCCCCCTGGTTGTGTACAGAGCAGCTCATCATGCTTCCATGTCACCGGAACACCTACAAAAGGAAAGAAAAAACCAAACACATTGCCAATCTGAGACAAGCTGTCAGGCCCCCTGGTTGTGTACAGAGCAGCTCATCATGCTTCCATGTCACCGGACCACCTACAAAAGGAAAGAAACCCGGCCAGAGGAAACGAAAAAGAGCAGAAAAGACAACCACAGCAAAAGGATCAAACTGGAAAACGAGTAGTGACCCGTGCCGAAGACCCTTATCCTTGATGCTTAGTCTTTTGGTTGCATACATTAACAAACTTTGTCATACCCTGACTGATAGGACATGGTTGGGTTGACCTTTTCTTTTTTGACTGAAGATGCTGCATGTTGTTTGAAGGCACTTTATAATCTGAAATGACATGAATGTTTTTTTCGTATAGCTATTGTCAAGATCTGTATGATTGATTGATGCTAAGACTTTTGGTTACATGTTTTTACAAACAATGGATTTACCTTTTCTTTATTGAATGAAGATGTTGCATGTTATTTAAAGTTACATTGAAGACCACGGTGTTTGTTTACATGTATTACTCTCCCTCACACACACACACACACACACACACACACACACACACACACACACACTGAACTGACTGAAACCAATTTATTGTCAGATTAACTCACGGTTGTACTGACATTTAAGAAAACATTATGAACAGAATATGAACGTTTTTCATTCTGTAGCTCCCCACTTGCTTGATTGCTTGATATGCGTGTCAGGCTGGGTCTGCTTGGGGTGGGTCCGTTTGGTGTTGCAGTCATTCAAAGAAAACGATAAAGTCCTTGAAGTACAATGCCCTTGTTTTTTTGTTGTTTTTTTTTTTTTTTTATTAACGTACTTGACAGAATCAAAAGTAGGAAACAACATAGACACTAACTGGACGGGAAACTGATTTGAAAAACTATTTGAAACCAATCAAACATGCCCCTCGAACAAAAAAAAAACTAAGAAGAACCTGCTGAAGAAAAAATCTCTGACCAGACTTGGTCCCCTGAAACCACAATGGAAACAATGCATTGTCCCAATAAACATAGTAATAAACCTTGCCAAACAAGTGGAAAATCAAACTACAAAGTGTGGAGTAAATACAGGGGTAAGGGCTGTTGCAATGAGTATACTAAGAAAGTGACAGAATGAAGTTAAATCAACATGGGGTTTATGTCCTGTGAAGACAAAGATTGGACATGGAACAGAAAAATGTTGTAAGTAAAAAAACATCCCCCATGCATAGTCTAATGTACTGAAAGGGTTTTTTGTTTTGCGTGGGGTAAATATAGCAATGAAAAAAAATTCTTAATATACCCTTTTCACACCATAACCCAAAATTTTCTCCACCTCGGGTCCATCATTTTCCAACAAAATTTAAAAACAAAAATTCTACTGACGCACACTTTGTCTTCAAACAACCCCGTTCATGATCCACCGATTTTAGCGAGTGTAGGGACTAACTCCATACCATGAATAAAAAAATTTATTCCTTCAAAAAAAACCATATCAATAAATTGAAAAATACAAGGTTTTACACACAATGTTCCTCAAAAATATCAAAAACCCCAATACAACAAACTTTAAACTAAAAAATCTTTTCACCCTTTAGCTGACTACGCCCATACAAACATTCCACCTTTTCCCCATTTTATGCAAACGAACTCACTGTCTGTAAGTTCTCCACAGCATTAAAATAAAGAATTTCCAAGGGAAAATTTGATATCCACACAAAATGGCAAAAAACTGAGCTCCCACAGGGGCCTATTTTTTTTTTTACAACACAAATTTTCCCCTGCCATATTGCAGCCTTGGACACTCATTGAAAAAATACTACCAGTGCTTTTAGGATCTACCTCCCGTGTTTTTTTTCCTACCCGTAAAAAAATACAAAGCCAAAGTAACCACAACACGCACATGGAACCTAAAAACCAAACCCCAAGGTTTTTTTTTTTCCCTTTATCGAAAAATATCACTCTACAGCTTAGCACCCACAATTTTTATTTTTTTTTTTCTGTCCCTTTAAATTTGTACAGAACCAAAACTGCCCCACTTCTGCTCACAGTTAAACAATTTCGGCACAGAGCCGACAGCATCATCCTTACAAAGCTAAACAACCTCAATCAGATGCTTCGTTGGCAACAAAATCCCCCAATAATCAAAAATACCCAATAAAAAACACCTAGGAAAACACATCGGGGTTTTTCACTAAAAATATAACTTAAAACAAACACTCAACCATAAAACCCCAAAACCCAACGACCATAAAAACAAACATATTACCCTCACAACAAACAAATTCATTTCAAAATTTCATTCACCCATCTTTAAACCACATTTTTAAAAAAAAAAAAAAGAAAAGATTTTTGTTCAATCAAAAATACTGTTCATATTTATAAAAGTGCTACCTTGAAAAGGCTTTTATTTGCCCTGAAAGGAAAAATTTTGGAGAATCCGGCATGCTCTGCTGGCTACCCCTCCACCAAAGAAACCCCCTCCCCCTACGCAATTCACATCCACAAAAATATTTTCCATGTCAATTAAAAAAAGGGCACTAAAACAAGAGCGCACTTTCGCATTTTTTGGCTGTAAATAAATTTTTTTCCCACCAGTACCCTTTTACAAAAAAATATACCCCAATGCAAGAAAACTCTTTGCAAATCAATGTAAAAAACAATGAATATCCCTACGCAGTTAAATGGTGAAAAGGACGCTTTAAATTTTTGAATAAAACCCATTTGAAATTTACCGGGATGAACTGGGCCGAAATGAACTAGGGTAAAAGGGGAAAACTCCACAAAAGAAAATTTTTTTTCGTGAGCTTGAAAAAAACACCCTACTTGAATTTTTTCAACCACCATTAAAAAGCAGAAAAACAAACAAAAAAGCTTCTGTACTTTTAAAAAACACAAAACCCAAATTCTTATATTTTTTAACAGAGTACTACACTTACCCGGGGAAAAAAAGAAAAAATTTTTCCCCCTTCAAGTTTACATTGAAGTACAAAAAACATTTTCCATTCATACTAAACACAAAAACATTTTTTGACTTTACATAATCTACAACTGTCAGAGTCAAACTAACAAAATTTTTTTTTCTTTCCCAAAATTTAACGTACATTTCAAACCCAACATAAAAACTGCGGGATATTATTTTAACCCCATTTTAACATAAAAAAAAAAACAATAATTCCAAAACCAATTACACAGGGCCCTCGGACCCTTTTTTTCATGACCTCCCACAAACCCAAATCTCAGGGGAAAATTTTCCTACCGCCCCAATAACACAATGCAAAAAAACTTGGTGGTGGTATCTTTTGACCCAAACCAAAAGACTTTGCATCTTGCAACAAAACGCTAAATTTTGCCACATGAACGATTCCCCACCAACACGGTGCTAAATTCAACCATCCACGGGTCTATGGGGGCCGGACTTGACGACGAACCCACTTGGGGGGACACCTCAATTCATTTCATCAACTTTTCAGTTTCCTCTTCAAAAAACTCATCTCACATACCAACACTGAGATTCCACCCCCTTTGTTGGACTAATAGCATAAACTCCCCTCCCTAACCCCTCGTGGTCAAACAACAACACTGCCCAAATGCCGCAGACGCACTTTTCCCCCTCTTTATCCTGATCCTGACTGACGTCCGTGGACACAGTTTGTCACCTGTGGAGTTTTTCTGGAACAAATTCTGGTGCATCATCCTCAGCCCGCCCCTCCCAACTCAATTTTGTCTCGTTTGGGAAACTGCTCCTCCCCTGTCGGGCAATTCAGATTTTTCCGAACCTTCCTAAATTTTCTTCCTTTCACTCTTTTGATTTTTTTTTTTTGGAACGGGCTGCTTTTTCCACCCAGTGCCGCCCAACAAACAAAAAATTTAACTAAATTCTCTCGGGCCCTCCACCATTTTCTTCGCAAAAACAAAGGCACCCCTTGCCTTTTTTTTCCAAAAACAACAAAGAAACCCTCCTCCCAAATCATCCACGGGGGGACTAAATGCGTGGCCCCAAATTTCTTCACAAGAACCTTCTTCCCTCCCCCCCTCCAAAGAAACATAAAACAAACACATACCGGACCTTTTTTTTCTGGCAACCTTTCCATCTTTTTTCTGGCCCTTTCCTGTACCATCCCTCACTCTCTTTCAGACTTCGACATACTCAAAATTTTTTTCCCTTTCCCTTTCCCAATGTCGATCCCGAAAGCCAAGTCACGGGATCCTATTCTTCCGAAAAACAAATTAGAAAGGAAAATCCTGTACCCATTATGCAACAATTTACCATGTACAACCGACTTCAAATTCCCCCCAAACCCTTTCCGACAATCCCCAAAACTCCAACAACCCAACAATGCCCCTTTCCATCCCGACTGGGTTCCACTGGGTAAGGGAGGGGGCCCCACTTTCGTAAACCGCCACAGAGCACAATTTTTAAATTTAGCCTCGACCAAAGCACACCTGGCTGACAATAAAAGGGGGAAACCAACACTGAAAAACTCTTCCCCAAAGCTTTTTCAAACCGACGTCTGGCTTTGGCATGTTTGCCTGCCGACTTGGTAAAATGATAAGAACACAGAAGTTTCTTCGTCCCTTACTTCTACTGAATAGTCTACGACAAAGCTAAAGGGTAAAAACACAAGGGTGGAATGGGTGCCTTCTTGCCGGGGCTCCATTCAAACACGCCTCAACCCTCAAATCCTCCTTTTAAAAGGTCTGGGGCCAAAAAAAGGGCCAAAAAGAACTCACCGGGCATGTTGACGAGTCCTCGAAATGTGTTGATAGAGCCTCTGAACACCTTTCAGGGCCCTCTGGCGCAATGTACGGGGAAACACGATCGTTTCCCCCCCCCTGACCCATCCTATCAAGTTTCCTGTACAACACCCTTGCCAACAACCAACTTTCATTCACGGGCAAAAAACTTTGTTTCTGGCCCTGTAAGTCTAGAGCAAAATTTTCCCCGCAACCCTCACAACGCTGCTATACATAAACTTGCGTTGCAATCTCCCCCCAACCGGGGGAGTAAGAACATAAATCTCCCTCGGGTTTCAAAATTTTCACGGGAATGGCATTGGGTCCTTCGCTAAAAAACCTCAAACAAACAAAACTGACTGAATCCAACACCCCACTCGGGATTCGGGAAACCCATACAGTTTGTTTGAAACCATGAGCCTGAACACCAACCCCCTTTTGCACTCATGATACCACAACGCCTCATGTTTGCCCACTTCGGGTATTTCCCCATAAAACCCCCCGACCTTACCAACAAAAAGCTACTTCCCCAATTCCCCTTTGGGATTCTTTTCCTCATCTGGAGATTTTTGTGGCCCCTTGACAACCCTCAGCATCAACATGTCGCCCCTGCTTGTAGACCAAGTCAAAGTCAACAAAGAAATGTAGCACCCAAACGATGACTCACAGCATCTGCTTACTTTTTTTCAGCACAAAACAAGAGGATTGTTTTTTGTAAACGACGGAAAACTTTCGACCCTATTAAATAATCATGGAATTTTTCTGACATTGACCTTTTTAAAAAACGCAGAAATTTTCTCGCTTTTTTTCGGGATATTTTCTGCCGAGCTTTTCAAACTTCGACTAGCGAATGCAATGACCTTTTTTTCCCCATAAATTTCCTGTACAGCCAGCCCCTAGTCCTAACCCTAGCACATATTAAAGAAAGGGTTTCCCCTGTCACCACCCAAAACCAAAAAAGCTTTTCAATGCACTTTTCGGGTTGAAAAACAGCATCTTTTTTCTCACCCCACATACGGTGAATCAACGAAAAAGCGAGGGAACCCCCCCCCTTTTTTTTTTTTTTTTTTTTTGCGGTAAATAACCGATGGGTTTGGTCTTCAAACTTTAAATAGCGGAAAAGTTTTGGGAAAAAACCCCAAGAATCCGCAAACCAACAACCTTCATTCCCCCACTGTGGGGTTTTGGGCCACGTACACCGCAGCGACTTGTCTGGATCAGGACAAATTTTTTCCTTCCGAAAAATGAAGCCCCAAAAGCTTTACTTCCTAGCACCGAAAACACACTTGCTTGTCCAAACTTTAGTTTTAACTTTCGATCTCCCCCAAAACCTTCCTGTCCGGGTCCCCAATTCAGGAAGTCTTGGGATGTACCAAAATCATCTAAGAAAAATGATAATCCGCAAGATTCAACCGCAAAACAAACCCCTATATTCGCGAAAAGTCATGGGGGATTAACTAACCCAAAACTTTGACCGCTAAATTCATACAGCCCGAAAGTGTAGTGAACGCAGAAATCTTCTTGGCTCGTTTCCCTAGTTAATTTGGTAATAGCTTTGGACAGATCAAAACACAAAAGTACTTTGCCCCTGATTTTCAAAAAGATTTTTTCAAATTTTTTGGTACGCATAAGGCTCCCCACAGTTTTAAACATTGACCTTTCATAACAACACACATGCCCAAAGAACCGTCACGCTTCCTAACCAAACTATTGGGGATTCAACCGGACGGTTAAGGGTTTATAATCTGTGCATCAGCAAGCTTTGGACATGCTGTCAACCTCTTCCAGTCCTGAGGGGGTAAGGGGCTGGCCCTTTTTCTATAGGTGGGCCTTAGAAACCAATGTCTGCTCAAAATCTGTCTTCCTATATCAAACTCCTAAATTGAACACTCAGCAAAGGACATTTAAATCCAGGGGGGACAACCGGTGGGGGGCCCCCCGAAGATGGCTACCTGTAAACACCACTGCTTGACTGATAATAAACCTGAATCTTTACCTGAGTGGCCTCTACTTTACGGCGACAGGATGGAGCTTTTTGGGAAACTCAAAAGTTCGGACTTGAGGAAGGGAAGATTGGGATCATAATAGTGCCTTTTTTCACGTCGGCACCAACCTCGGCCAGCCATTTTAATGGTTCAGCCATCTCCCCCATAAACATGGCCAGGTCCTTTTTACCACGACACCTCGAGGTCCTTGGGGAAAATTCCTTTATGTCACGACTTGGGCGGGCCCCCAACACCGGAATCTCTAAAACCCCCGCCTCAGCCTAACGATGGTTAAGCAGAGGGGACTATTTAAAATGCCATTTTCAGACTGGGCGGGACCAAAGTTACGTCGGAAGCCAGACAAATCTCCCCCCATCTTGGCGACTATAAGGTAACGGAACGAGCGTCCAAATTAGATAACTACCCCATTTCCCCAAAAAAAGACCCTTTGGGGGAACTCCTTGGGGGGACAGTTTTTTCCAAATTGGACTTGACACAGGCCACCAACAGCAACTGGAGGAGACCCAAAGAATTCACCACCATCAATACTCACCAGGCCTTTACCGCTACAACAACCCTTAGGGGTTCATCACGCCCGGATTTTTCACGTACAATGGAAAACCTCTGAGGGTGCCAAGACCCATTTCGCTTTACGACATCTTTGTGTCAGGGAAAAAAGCGAGAAAACACTTTAAAAACCCCGAACAGTGTTACAAAAATGAAAGAGGCTGGGGCCAACTGAAAAGAACAAATGGTTTTCATGCCATAGGGTTACTACCTGGTCCAAACCCAAAAGGGGACCGCCCCGTGCCAAAAAAAGTCAGTGCTATTTAGGGGATGCCCAGACCAAATGTCAACAACTAAAGGCCCTCAGGGGGGGGTGAACTATTACGCCGATTCCTACCCAAATGTCAAAAGTGCGGCCCCCCCTTACTCCTCTGCAGAAAGGCGTGTCTTGGCCGGGGGAAAAACTGCAAAAAATGCATGGTAGAGCCAAAAAAACTATACGTTCACCTCAAAAACTGGCCCTTTTGACTCCACTAAAGACATCATTCTCTCCTGGCCCTCAAAATTACGGGGTTGGAGCCAGAAAACACCGGGTGGGGGATGGCAGGGAGAGACCAGGCATTTGCGCCAGGGCATGAACAGTGCAGAAAAAAACTACAGCAGGTGAGAAGGGAACGCTTGCCATAGTTTACGGATGAAGAAGTTCCACCATATTTTTATGGCAGAAGTTTGACATTTATACAGACCACAAACCTTTTTTTTTGGGGCCTTTGGGCAGAACAAACAAATCCCCCCCATGGGCGCCGCCCAATTCACGCTGGCAGTAACCTTGCGGCATATGTATACCGAATTCAAAGGGGTGGGAAAAACGCAATGCTGATGGCCCACAGATTTCCACCGAGACACAGCAGAAACAAGCCTGAACCAGGGGGGACATTCCCAATTACAATGGGGACCACCTTCACCCAGCCAGATTCGCGTGGACCGCATCGACCCGTCTTGCACAATAAAACGCTTCCTTTAAGGGCTGGGGCCCGAAAACCCTCCGACCAAATTCAACCATACTTGGCCCGGAAAAAAGGAAATGAGCCTCCTGGATGGGTGCCTGCTGGGAACTCGGGGTTTATACCCCCAAAGGGGTCACTTTTGCTCAGGACCTACATAGCACATCCAGAATGACTCGAATAAGAACTTGGGGAATCGTATATTGGGCCGAACATGGCGTGAAATCGAACTACTGGAAAGGGTGTCAACTGTCCCAAATCTTCGAAACCTACCCAGCATGCCCCTTTATCCTTAAAAAAACCGGTCGCCCAGGCCCACACACGCGACTACGCTGGGCCCCCTTTTTAGGAAATGTTTTTTAGTCATCAAATGCCCACTCTAAGTGGGTGACCATACCCAAGAAAACATCCACCAAGCGCAAAACCCTTGAAAAAATCGCCACTTTCCAACTCCCGGCTTTCCAGAAACCTTTGGGGCACAACAAGGGGCTGTTTTTTTATGAGGAATTCAAGGGGTTCATCTCAAGAATGGATACGACAAGGAATCAGCACCCCCCAAACATCCGTCACCCAAAGGACTACCGAACGGCTGTTCAACATTTAACAAGGCCCCAAGAAAAGACAGCGGTTCGATAGAGCTCGGTTGCCCGTTTTTGTCACATATCGGGTTTCCCCTCAGACAACCACAGGGCTGTCCCCAGGAAAAACCCCGTTCAATAGGAAAGGAGGACAAAGCGGGACCAACCACCCCACTGAAACGGTCGCCCAGAGGCCCCAACAGAAATTGAACCATGATCATGCTGACAAGAGAAACTATGTGGGGGGGGTCTGGTTACATCAAGAACTTTCGGTGGGCCCCAAAAGGGGTTTCCAGGGTAGTGGGGCAGGCACAGGGCCCCGTCTTACCTGGTTCACGTGGGGGAAAGGCCGTCCCGAAGCGACAGTCGACCCGTATGTCTCGGGCCCCCAAAACCAAGGGGGGGTCTCAGGGGCCAGACAACCAGTTTGGCAGCCTAGCTTTATATTTTTCCCCGCGTGACACCCAAGCCCCAAGACTCTTGCACTTCCCAGGGGGGGGCCAAACCCGAATCTGCCCCACCGCGCCCCAACACCCGGACCCAGCAGGGGGGGGCGACAGCAGCACCAAGACAGCCGCAGGACCGGGGGCCCAGCATGGAAGCCGACAGAGCACCAAGACACCGCAGGACCAGGGGCCCAGCAGTGGGGAAAGATGGGATACCAAGACAGCCCAAACCATAGGGCCCCCATTTGGAGGGCGCAGCACAAAAATCCGGTGCCTAAACCCCCCTCTTGGCCCCCCGTCAACGAGACTACCACACGTTTCAAAAACTAGTTGTGAAAACTTCAAATTCTACAAGATGGAGCCGGACCTCAAAATTGATACCCAAACCTTTTTTAATGGGAAAAGGGAGAAAAGACAGAAGTTTTAATTTAAAATTTTTTTTTTTCCCGTTTCTTTTTTAAGTCCAAAATACTGATTTAAAAATTTTTTTATTTCAAATTTAAGATTTCAAGACTGAGATCGAATAGCCAACCGAGAATTTTTTCCCTTCAATTATTTGTATGACCTGTTTTTGGTCTTAACGGGGGGGTATGTAGTAAGCAGGGCGACAACCGGGTGGGGGCGCCCCGCACAAGATGGGTGACCTGTAAACAACCGACTGCTTTTTCTGATTTAATAAAAACCTTGAATCTTTACCTAGTGTGCCACTACTTTTAGACAACAACGCTTTGTAAAATTTTTTCCCTTTCCCCACCAAACAAAATTCTCACCAAATTATAACCGAAAAAGTCAACAGCATCACATTTCACCAGCTGAAGTTTAATTGCATGTCGCACTTTCACCACCTTGGGGTTCAAAGTCATGCACCTTGCACATGTTCATTCAAATTATGTAACAAACTTGACAAGTTATATTCTGACTGAATTGTGAACAGGTCAGCAATGATTTGTTTCCTTTTGACGCTAATTATTGAATCTGTATTGTTCACCAGGGTGACCCTGATCCGTGGTAGAGTGTTCACAGGAGTCTTATCACTGAGTATAGTCAACCCATCTGGTAACTTGTCCATTGTTGGTTCTTGAACCAATACTGCATCTCTAGTCAGTGAAACAGAAAGTCCTTGTCGCACAACACCCCTAACATCCACAGCTGAATGAGGTGGTACAGACACATCATTACTTAACAAACGTACAGGACACAATCTACCATTTTGTGCGGCCATGGATGCCTCTGAAATGCAAAAACTGCCTCACACCTAATCTGTGATGTATTTTGCCAAGGCCACGAGGTAGGACGCCCACCTAATCTCTGGAGTGCATGCAGTGTGTTTGTGCCTATGATAATAGGTACTCTGGCAGACACACGAGTGTCAGGACACACAAGGGCTAATGTCTCAACTGTCTTTTCAGTTCCACTCACAACTCTGTGTAACTGTATGTTTGCCTTAGAACTCCGGAACAAGTTTGGTTTGCCAGTTTTTGTTGTTTTTCAGAGTACTACAATTCAAAGCAAAGAAGCATAATTAACGCACAAAAATACGTGCGCGCGCACACACACACACACACACACACACACACACACACACACACGCGCGCACAAACACACGCACTTACATAAATACACAAACACACACATCTCAAAACAAACACACCCATACCCTCACATATACTCAAACTTACACACTCGCACACACAGACATACACACGCCCACACACACACGCGCACACACACCCGCGCGCCCACACACACACACACACACATTCATACTCGAGCACTCGTACACACATGCATTCACTCTCACAAACACACTCTTTCACGCACACATACACGCGCGCACGCACATACACACCCACGCTCACACACACACACACACACACACACGATAGCTTGATGCTGACAACAATAATGTTAATAAAATTTCATTCTTGAGTAAAGATGACATGACTTTTTATTTTTTGATCAAAGAAGAAGGCACTTTTATTCTAATAAAAGATAGAAACTTGGTGGGAAATGGTGGGAAATGTCATAAAAGTCTTTTGGTGACATTATTTCTCAAAAAATGCACACACACACACTTGTAAACAGACACTGCTTGTCTCCGATCCTCGCGACGTCCGACCGTCGCCGACCGTCACTTTCAACCGACCCGCTGCCACAGCTGTTTCAGACAGGTTGTTCCAGTCACGTATCGTATATTATATACACTTAAAATAAAATAAAAATACTGTGGCGCCGAACAAATTACAAGACAAACATGACACGTTTCAATCTCACTTGTCTTCTTCAGACAAGAAAACAACGCTCAAGGCAATGTTCCTGGTTTGGGATAAAGGATAATTTGTGTCAGGCGCCTTTGTTTAAGACAGAGTTTTCATATTTAGTTTTCGTAAATCTTTGTGGTTTCCACAAATTTGTAATTAGGAGGAGCAAACAAAAGAGGAATACCATTGAAACGACAAATATTTTGCTGTTTCAGACACACACTTGCTTTAAATAATTGATACCAATGGAAATGAAAAATTCGAGAATAAAAGACACAAAGATACAATCGTGAGCATCGATGAATGGCGGCGGAATCAGATGAAATTTTGGCGAGGAGACTTCAGACTGAGGTCAGCAATGAAAAATATTACATTTATCTATATATTACACAATGGTTATATCCTTCTATTGTATATTTGAAGGAAACAGACCGCATTATTACATTGTGATGCTTGAGAACGCTGTTTGTTTATCCGTAACATATTGAAGTCTCGACCCGAGTCTGGACTTCCAAGTTTCACTTTCATTAGCACCATATTGTGCAACAGTGATCGGGTTAAGTTTTGCAAATTGGCCCCAGCACGGACCGTTCTGCATTACCACTCAACTACCAGTGTCAGAACTGCTTCCAAAAAATGAAAATTAGTGACACAATATGAGAAAGGTACTTTTTCGGATTGGTGCCATAATGATCAGGATCCTGATCCCGATGATCAACATGTTGATCGTGATAGCGTAGTCTTCACAGAACTCGAGAAGACTCTGAAAGTGAAACAGGGCTCCAGGATAGACTTACGTTTCATTTAGACCTGCTAAAATTGACAGGAACTCGAACCTTGTACATTTTCCACACAGTAAGAATCTGGTGCTGTTCTTCTTCCAGATGGGGATGTTTAACCTGCCCCGTGCCCACAGTCTTCAAGTAGACTATTCTGGCACACAGGTTGCATGCATTGTGTATTTTCGTGTAGCCGGTACTCACCCGTCTTAGGACATGAGCATCGGGATCTTTAGAGTCCGTGTATGATCTTTAGTGCATGTGACACAGACTAGACCTCGGTTTATAGTCCCATCCGAACGACTATAGGGGGAATGGAGTCAGAACCAATGTTAACTCCGAGGGAAAAATCCCCCTAGACCGAAATTCGAACCCGAAACCCCAGGATCACGAGTCCGGCGCTCTACCAACTGAGCTATCGGCCCCCCCAAAATCCAGTTGAAAATGAAAGTATTGAGTTTGTTTGCTGAAGAGGAAAATGTTTATTTTGGTCGGGTTTTCCCGTAGCAGGCTCAGACCAAAGCCCGTGAAAGATTCAGTTACAACTGACTAGCATTTAATTTTTTTTTTTTTTCAATTTTAGAGAATGAAGATTGGATGTCTGTAAACCAGTATTAGAATAAAAAATAGTTTGATTTGAAATTTGATTTGACCATGATGCAAAATCCAGTTCTTTCTTTCTTTCTGCGTACGCAGGCTGATACTCCTGCGGACACTCCCTGTATAGCCAGGCAGTGGAGTTTTGTGTGTATGACCCTTTTTTATCCCGCCATTAAGGCAGCCATACTCCATCTTCGGGGAAGGTGCATGCTATGTGTCACGTGTCATCCATACCAACGGCCAAACTGGCCTTCTCTTCCGAAAGTTGGTGATGGGATTTTACGTGTGTGCAAGATGTTATGCGTGCGTTCACACACGGAACCTCGGTTTATAGTCTCATTCGAAGGACTATATGGGGAATGGAGTCAGAACCAATGTTAACTCCGAGGGAAAAATCCCTTATACCGAAATTCGAACCCGGAACCCCAGGATCACGAGTCCGGCGCTCTACCAACTGAGCTATCCGGCCCCCCCAAAATCCAGTTGAAAATGAAAGTATTGAGTTTGCATTCTGACACAACCAATGTTCTTGATAGATTTGTACAAATATGTTCATGGCATGTATAGGGTGAAGAACCCTCAGTTTCAATTGCTTGACAGCAGAGAAACAAGGGGCAACAGTCTGAAGTTAGTCAAAGGACACAGTAGGCTACAAGTTAGAAGTAATTTTTTTGCTGAGTCATAAACTCTTGGAATGGCCTCCCAGCTCACATAGTTACAGCTCCAACATTGAACACCTTCAAGTCCAGACTGGATGCCCACTGGAATAGCCTTCCCTCAAAGTTTAATCCAGTATGCTACGAATAGGTGGTGGTAGTGCCAGTACTATTAGAAACCCCACACATGCAAGTTCATAGGTGTAGACTTACATCTACTAATCTGGAAGGTGAACAGGTCTCCAATGAGGCCTCAAAAACCTGAAGTTCAAGTTCAAGTATGTTTTTATCTGGTTTGCAAGGGTAGATTACCGAACTTTCTTTGGGCTGCTGGTCCCAGGAACTGCTTTATTTTGCTAGGACCGGCAGATCAAAGAATGTTTATTGTTCTACTCTCGAAAACCATACTTCACTGGCAGTTACTGATGCATGAGATCACTGTGCTCTGTTATTTATTATTTTTTTTCAGTTTCTCTGATGATTTAAGTAGGTACAGAAACTTGAGTGCACTGATAGGATCTATTCATTGCAACTTCTGTCTCGGTCTGCTCTGGCTCTTTTTACTCCTCTCTTGCATAAAACTACCTCTCTGTTTCCCTCCCTCCCCCTCTCTCTGTCTCTGTCTCTCACTCTCTTTGAATCCATATCTGTTTTATTTACTCCCGTACACTGTTCACTTGAAGTATGGAAGAGCATTTCTCATTCAGTTTTTGTCCTGTTTATCTGTTTTTGCGCCTCTTTCTGTCTCTGTCTCTGTATGTCTGTTTGTCTCAATTCTGATGAACTGCTGCCGTTGGCACCATCATGATCATGATAATTCATGATGAAGTTGCCAGCACTGAGTGCTAGGGTATTATTCCTACAGGTATTATTATCCTACTCAGCGATCAACCAAGGTCAGGCCTTGATCGAGATCCTTCACTCCACTCTCCAGGACAGAAGAATATAAGATGTCCTTTCCCTCAGCCCCATTCCAATAGAGGCTTTTAAACGCCAGCTCATTTTCTTGCAGGGTCAGGATGTCTGGGTTATAATGCAGAAAGCCAGGGTCAAATCCTGTAACAAATTTCTGTCTCTTGTTCCAAGTCCCACTCATGTGCCAGGCTCATTCCCTGCACCGTTGGTCAACAGGGAGAAATCAGTATATAAATCAGATCATGATGAGGCAGCCCACCAGACAAGCCACTGCACTGTTGCTAAGTCACCTTGATGGTGTTCAGTGATGCTCGTTCAGCTCCATCATAAGTCGGACACCATCTACTTATCTCCCCCATGTACAAACAATAACTATTTGGTCGCAGAGTGAGCGTTCATTTCAAGCAGAGTGATTGTGACCCTGTCCATCCAGTGACAGTCCTCATGAAGCTGGATACAAGCTCACCCAGGGCGTGGACATGGAGACGAAGTAAAGGCCCACAGGACATTGCTCCAAATAGGGATCATGAGGATCAGGATGATGACGATTGCTAGGGACGCTTTGGCATCACTCCAGTCTGTGACTGACGGACAGTGTAATGAGGATCGTGCGGATTAGGATGAATAAGACTGCGAAGGATACTGTGGTATATTTGATCTGTCAGTACTGATGACACTGTAATACTCTATCATCAGTGCTTTCCTTTTAATGTCTCCCAGCATCAAGTAGACCTGAGAGATGCAGACACATGTAGGGTTTGTCAAGAAATTTGACCAATATGCTCAGAGACACATGAAGTGGATGAAACTCATTTTGTGGTTGTAGTCTTCTCATTTGAGCCCAGAACACATTAAGGTAGGAGCTGGTTGGGTCTGAATAATCCCACTGATCAGTTCCCTTGATGAAATTGTAAGCTACAATCTCCCAGTCCTCAGTTCATGATGCTAACTACTGCACTGTATCAGTTGGTAATATCTTCCATCTTTTGATTCTTCCCCAGTCGCCTGTGTGCAGTTGTAATGCAAAGAAGACAAATGAAAGGGTATTTATCATTTTATGCCTATTGAGTTTATCCTGGGGACCGCTATGGTTACCACATTCTTGGTTCTTCTGGAGACATGATATGTGCAAGTGCTGATTAATTAATGGCGGTGAAGTGTGTGTGTGTGTGTGTGTGTGTGTGTGTGTGTGTGTGTGTGTGTATGCATGTGTGTATGTGTGTGAGTATGCATGTGTGTGCGTGTGTGTGTGTGCATGTGCATGCATGTGTGTGTGCGCGTGCAAGGCCCATCATGGAATTTTGCCTGGTACAAGTATTTGCAACTGGGTGGCCTAGAACCAGAAACTGAAAAGTGTATACACAGTATACAACTTCCCTTTTTTTGTTATCCTCAAATGCAAAAATAGAATACGAAAACTTTTTTGAGCTGCTGGTTGTGGGCACCGATTCAATTTGCTAAGACCAGCATCTGAATCAAAACAAGGTTTGTGTCAGAATGAAAAGAAAATCTGTACATTGATCTTTAAGTAGTGTGTGTATCCTGGTCAAGTTGAATTTCAAATCCATTGCATTGTGTTTGGTGGCAGTTTCCATCTGTACTTATGTCACAGTACGCTTTCATCCTAGCCTTTTGGTTCCAAAGATGCATGCTCTTCATTACCTGAAAAGACAGCACTGCAGTCAGCAGTCAGGAAATCTCTCATGGTCTTAAATCCGAGCCTGCTGCAATGGAGAAAAACCAACAAAATCAATATTTTCTTCTTCAACAAACAGGCAAAACCAGACTTACAATGTGAAAAAAAAAGTACAATGTTTGAGATTCCTGTGACCTTAAATAGAAGTAGATGATAGGCAGAGCTGTCTATCCTAGAACCCTCTTTCAGTGACTATTTGTACTTGTAGTCACTGCTTTTCATCTCTCTTGGACTGGTGTTGACTCTAGTTATTGTGTGATAGTGTGGGATGGTCAGTTTGGGACTGGTCAGCAAAATTACTAGAGCGATCATTGTAATTTCATCATATTTGTCTGTCTCAGTCTGTCCCCATCTCTCTCTTTCTGTTGTTGTGCGTCTTTTAGCTCTCCCCCCCCCCCTTCCCCCCTTCCTTCCCATGTGTGTTTATCTGGCACATTCGCGCTAGTTTGAAGTGTATATGTGCTATTTTTAATGTGGTTCTGAAGTGTGTAATGAATGTGTGTGTGTGTGTGTGTGTGTGGTATGTGCACATGCGATTGAACCTATTCGCCGCTTTCCTTCCTCATTTGCCCCACCCACCTTTTGCCCTTCATCCTTGTGTGGTGTATTAATCAGATCTGAAACTGGCATGGCCTCTCTTGTTTTGTGTTTTTACTGAAATAGTGGATGTTTTCATCTCATGATTTCAAGTTTGATGCAGAGCATGCGGTGCATCAGTGGCAAGTGATGACAGATGCCAGAATGGCAGCAGCCATGATGTCCAAGGCCCATAACATGTCCGACTCCGATGACTCTGACGCCACCATAGAGCCCCCGGACTACAGCGGCTCTCTGGATGGATCACAGGATTTGTTTGACACAACAGGATCATCGTCATCATCGTTAACCTCTTCCAGACTTTCCTCATCCTCAGTGGGGAAGAACAGGCAGACTGTAGCCTCTTCAAAGTCGTCATCTCCTGCAAAATCCCGAATGAACTCTCTGTCAAAGAAGGTCAGCAGAACTCATGAAATATCGGACAGTGAGAGTGATTCAGTAGAGGACACCAAATCTGCCAAACAAGCTGTTGGTCTAGGGCACAGAGATGGAAGCAGTGGCAGAGTATCTTCCCCCAAGGCATCTCCGAAACCCAATGCCAATAGCTTGTCAAAGAAGTTGAGCAAAACTCATGCCTTATCTGACTCTGAGGATGACACTGGACAGGACTCCAAGCTTTCACCTTCAGGTGGTAACTTCAGACTCAAAGGCAGCAGCAAGTCCAATGCAGGTGGTTCAGTGTCATTTCCACAGACCTCCAATTCCATGTCCCGGCAATCATCGACATTATCAAGCACTTTGTCCCACTCAGACAGAAAAAATGTCGTCAAGAATGCCGGTTCTGCTTCCAAGCTGATGCAGTCTAAGCCAACCCAGAGGTCATGTGATACATCACACAGAGATGAGGAAAGAAGCAGCCAAAGACCCAGACAAGTGTGCAAATATGGGGACAGGTGCTACAGGACCAACCCTGACCACTTCCAAGACTTTGATCATGAAGGTGGGTTCTGTTGCTGGCATCAGATCAGTGGTCAGAATTCTTCAGGTCTAATGATAGAATAGTACTAGCAAGATACCAGTTGAAAGCGAGAAAAAGGTAGAGAGAGAGGGAGAAATGGAAATAGCATGAGAGAAAGAGAGACTATGGATATATTGGAGAGGGGAGTGAGAGAGAGATAGGCCATGGATATATTAAAAGAGGGAAAGAAAGAGAGGGAGGCGGATTTATAGGAAGGTAGGTTGATAAATAGGCAGGTAGGCTGATTGCCATTGGTATGAGGTAGATGGATGGGAAAAGAAGTATGGATCATTCTTGGTAGGATGACAAGGTTATTGTTTTGTTCTCTTCTTTTTTTTTTAACATTTTTTTTCTTTTTTCTTTCTTTCAGTTTTGAAGGAAAAATGAAAAAAAGAAGCTGTCATAATCCATGCCAGCATAACCAAGTATTGAAAAAAATCAGGTGGATGATTCCGGAGTGGATCTTGAAAAAGATATTCTTGAACAGTGACTTTGGTACAGAGTCTAATAAAAGGTGTGCTGAGCAAGTTATATAGCTGTAAACTACCTTTGGTGAATGGACTGAATAAAAGCAGTGTATGAATTTCTTATATTTAGTTCTGTTGGTGATATTGAGTAAAGTGTCTGTCTGTGTGACATGCATACATGTGTGTTGCATGTGTGTGTATGTGTTGGTGTGTGTGTGTGTGTGTGTGTGTGTGTGTGTGTGTGTGTGTGTGTGTATGTGTGTGTGTGTGTGTGTGTTACAACTTTTAATCATTTTTTTGTGTTTTCTTTCTGTAGATTTCTGGTATCATTTTCTTTGTTTTTCATCCTTCTTCCCTCTTTGTATTATAATAAATTTTGATTCTTGTCACATTAGGTGATGTATAAATTGAACACACCTACATCCATGTAAAAACTTGGATTTTATTGTATTTGCTTTACTACCATGAAGGTCGTACATATACTGACACACTGACTTGCGTAAATGTGTTAACTGATCTATTTGATCATTTCCACAGGTGAGAAAAATGGCAAACGCAAAAATACCTCTCATCTTGACATTGCTGCTGATGCATCCAAAAGGTCAAAGAAAGAGGAAAAAGCAGGAACGTCAGATGGACAACAAGATAAAGAGGACAGTGGAAGTTTCATGAAGACAGTTGCAGACGTCGTGTGCGAGTTTCAGCCCCTGAGTCTGTTTTTAACCAAAGTCAGCGGCATCGACAACAAATTCAACAGAACTGGGGCTGTGTCATTGAAAGGTACTGTGTTGCAACTATTTTCTATCCAACATACAGGGAATAGTCATTTTACTGTCACAAGCGTTATTGTTCATTTCTGTCAGGCCGATGTGATTGTGTTGATAGAACAAGAGACACCTTCTGACATAATTTACAGAGAAAAAAATGTTGCTTGCTTTATTGAATAACTTTTTGTGTTCTGTTTGTTTTTCTTTGTTTTTCCTTTATTTTTTATGCAGTCTTTCATTACTTCCTTTCTGTCTTTTTCGTGTTTCTTTCCCTCATTTGTTTGTCATTCTCTTTGTCTTTTCTTATCGACTTTTTTCCTTTTTGTTTTGTTTGCTCAATGTTCATAAACTGATAAATATAACAGTTTTTGCTTTGGAGCTGAAGGTTCTGAGTTTGAAGCACTTGTTTGGTTCTGAGTTTGAAGCACTTGTTTGGTTCTGAGTTTGAAGCTTTTGTTTGGTTAGAATTTTACGGCTTGAAAACCCTCAGTATTCACTTAACAGTAAGTTGGTACCTGACTCAATTCAGGGAATGTTAAAGCGGCAGAAAGGAAAGAGGTTGCACCTGACTCAGGACAGAGAACTGGGCAAATCCCTGACTGACCAGATGTCCATCACGGCATGAGTGCAGCTTTACTGCCAAGGGACAATGTCTGCATTTGTGTTGTCAAAGTTATCGCCATGTTACTTGACTGCTAGATTTGCCTTGGCGATGCTATTGTGTGATCGTTTTGGTTTCTGATGTATTGTAGGTTAATACTTTATCCCTTTATGTGTTTTACTGATTTGTATATCATATATTTGACATGGTTTACTCTGCTCATTTCCCTTCCTTTTCCTTCCCATGAATATTTTCTTTGGGCTCATGGACTTGGAAATCATTTTGTTTTATTCACCCAGTTATCAGGCTTGTTTACTTTTTTCTTCCAGATATTTTATCACCATTGATGGGGAACTTACAAGCATCTTGTCAGGTATTTTTTGTTCATATTTTTGCTCCCAACTGGGTGCAGTTCTTAAACCTTTCACTCCTATATCTATAGTGTAATATGATGTGCATACACACTAGAGTTTTGTTGTACTTTTATGTAACTTACAATCCTCTAGTCCCACACTACCTCTCTGATCCCTCCGGGGGTTGCGACCTTGTCGTGGTCGGAGGGCTTGCACGGTCCAGTGATCCCTTAGGCTTTGCTGGCGGGGGCATCAATACTAGGATACAGGCTGGTTTTTTCAAACTGCTTCTAGGCCTGAGAGGTGAAGATGCCGTCTGGCCTAAGCGTAACGTGGTAAGGAGTTGATGCCCCTGGTAGGGCTTCCCATGTCGGATAGGCTAAGGGTGAGGATCCTGACTAAGAGTAACCCGCCTTTCTCCTTTTCTTGTTTTCTGCCTTTACTTGGCCCTTTTCTATCTTCGTCTCCCCTTCAAGTCTTCTTTCCACACTCCTTTTCTCTCTGTGGTCTCCTTAAGATCCGCCGTGTTTGCCGTGCGGTGCGACCTGTGTCGGAGGGGAATGAGATCCTGGTGATTGAGAGGGCCAGCGCTCTCAACACATCACTTTGGCTCGGACCTCTCCTAGACAGGAAGTACACTTTGGCCCGGGTGTACTAATCGGCTCCCCTTCTTGGGGCTGGGTCAAGACAGACAGTTCCCCTACTGGCCAAGTTAACCCCTGCAGTGCTCAGCTCTCTGTCCCCGGGAGTTGAGCATGATCAGGGGGATAGGGTTGGTAGTTTCTGTTTGTCGTATATCTCTCCCGAAGCCTGGAAGGGGTCAAGACATTGGTTTCTTGGCCCTGGCCCCTTAGTTGGACTCCAAGGTGGGTGGGTAAGGGAGAGATGAAACATACTAAACTAAACATGGCTTTATCAAAAAATATCCCCCCCAAAAGGAAGAGGAAGGCAGCATCCCTATTTCAGGGGAACGTTATTCTGACAGCGATTCTGACACGGAGGTACGACAGAGAACAGGTTTCTGGGCTTCCTGGCTCGTGGTGGAAGGGATGGAGCAGGAAAGACCCCTTTCAGCTCTGAGCCCTTTTGCTATTCAAAAGGGCTTTCAAGGCTTAGCAGGTGACCCTCAGTCCGTCAAAAGGTTGAGGAATGGATCGTTTCTAGTTCAATGTCGATCAAGAAAACAATCTGAACAGCTGTTGAGGGCAACAAAATTAGTGGATAGGGAGATCAGGGTGACTCCCCATAAACAGTTAAATTCATCGAAAGGTGTGATTCCCAGCAGTCTAAAACATCTGCTGCTGGGCAGACTAAAAACCAGCAATTCCGCCTCGAACTCCCCTATCCAGTGCCCGTGCGGGCAAGGGAGTTCCACCCAGCGTGGAGATGGTGGAGATGAAGAAGAAACCTCCACCATCTCCCAAATCCAGACCTCCACCATCTCCAAACTCCAGGCCTTTGTCACCTGCGGGCAAGTCTGCCAGCAGGTCCAAAGACCAACACAGTCCAGTGAAACTAAATAATAAATTCTCTCCATTGGACGCAGACGTTGAGGAGGAGATGACCTGATCTCTCTCCTTTTCGCCCTCTGCACCATGGATAATACAATATTCCATTGGAATATCCGTGGTCTAAATTCCAACTTCGAGGAGCTGCAGCTTCTGTGTCAGTCTCTAAAACCTTCCGTCGTGGCTCTTCAAGAAACTCAAATTCAAAGCCAGAAGACCTTTACTCTTTCTGGCTTTAATATTCTTTCAAAACCTGCACAACCATCCACGTTGGGACTGTCGGGCGGTGTTGCCCTTCTCATACACAAAACCTTGCTGTATAGTTCTGTTGATCTGTCTACCTCCCTTCAGGCTGTAGCTGCGAGAGTCACTCTCCACAAGACTGTGACAATCTGTTCCCTTTATCTTCCACCTTCTGTCCCGGTTTGTCGTCAGGACCTTGTCAGTCTGATAGGTGAACTTCCTCGACCTTTTTTGCTGTTGGGTGACTTTAACGTCACAATCCTCTTTGGGGTAGTGTCAGTACGTCATCCAGAGGTCTGCTAATTGAGGATGTCCTTTCGGATTTGGATTTGTGTTGTCTGAACGACGGATCTGCAACCTACCTCCACTCTTCCACAGGTTCACTTTCGTGTTTAGATTTGTCGGTTTGTGACCCCTCGCTGGTCCTGGACTATGAGTGGTCTGTCCATGATGATCTGCACGGAAGTGACCATTTCCCTGTCTGTTTACAACCCGTAATAACTGAACACGTCTCTGTCTCTCAACATCTAAATTATAAGAAAGCAAACTGGGATCTATTTGCAGCCACTATTTCTACGGAATTCCAGGACACTGATTTTCTTCAGAGTCCGGACCCAGCAGACTCACTGACTAACACTATGATCAAGTGTGCTAAAGCTTGTATTCCAGTGTCTTCCGATAAACTTCAAATGCCAAAACCACCCTGGTTTGATTCAGACTGCCAACAAATTTCCAAAGTTCGTAAACGGGCTCAGCGTCAGGTGTACCAACGACCTTCGGGTCCCAACGCTCGAGCCCATCAGAAACTCCGTGCTAAATCAAGACACACTTTTAAAATCAGTAAACGTCGGTCCTGGAGAAGCTTCTGCTCCAGGCTGACATCGAAAACTTCCAAAAAAAAAGTGTGGAACATCATTAAGAAAATCAAAGGGAAGAACACCTGTCCCACTGTGAACCATCTCAAGTTTTCGGATTCTTTAATAACAGAGAAGAAAGCAGTTGCTAATCTGCTGGCTTCAACCATAGAAAAGAATTCCTCCTCTTCTAACAAATCAGCCACTTTTGTCAAAAATAAAACCCTTAAAGAAAAATCACCCTGCAACTTTCGTCAGACAACATGGAAGACTACAATCTTCCTTTTACTTTAAATGAACTGAAATCTGCCTTACTCTCTTGCAGCGATTCCTCTCCAGGTCTGGATGAAATCCATTATCAACTCTTGAAACATCTTCCGCAAATAGGTCTGAACATCCTGCTACAGGTATACAACCATGTGTGGACTACTGGTTTCTTTCCACCTTCTTGGCGGAAAGCCCTCATTATTCCAATTCCTAAACCTGGAAAAGATCTTTCTAACCCATCAAACTACCGTCCCATAGCTTTGACCAGCTGTATCTGTAAACTGATGGAGAAAATGGTCAATGCTAGGCTCATGTGGAAACTGGAAACCGATGGCCTTTTGGCGAAAGAACAGTGTGGTTTCCGCAAACATCGGTCTACAGTTGACCATTTGATTCGTCTGGAATCTACACTTCGGAACGCCTTTTTGAACAAACAGCATGCAGTGGCAATTTTCTTTGATTTGGAGAAGGCCTACGATACCACCTGGAAGTCGGGGATACTTCATGATCTCCACGATCTGGGTTTTCGAGGTCATCTTCCGCTTTTTATTCAAAATTTTTTGGCAGAACGACAGTTTCAGGTCCGGTTGGCACCACTCTCTCTGATGTCCACGAGCAGGAGTTGGGTGTTCCACAGGGAGCATACTGTCTCCTTCCCTCTTTAGTATTAAAATCAACAACATTGTTCAATCAGTTCAGCAGGGTTCAGACTGCTCATTGTTTGTGGATGATTTCGCTGTCTACGCAACTGGAAGCCTGTACCCGAGTGTCCAGCGCAGGCTCCAGCTTTGCGTAGATAAAATCCATCGGTGGGCGGATGAAAACGGTTTCACCTTTTCTCCAACAAAGACGCAGTGTATTCACTTCCATAATTTCCGTCAGTTTTTCCCAGATCCTGAACTTCAAGTAGGGAAATCTCCCATTCCAGCTGTAAAAGAAGCCAAATTCCTGGGAGTTATTTTTGACCAAAAACTCAACTTTCTCAGCCACATCAAAAACCTCAAAACTTCTTGCCAGAAAGCACTGAATATTCTGCGGGTCGTAGCGCACACCGACTGGGCGCTGATAAGAAAACTTTGTTGCACCTCTACAGAGCCCTGGTCCGTTCCAAACTGGACTACGGTTGTGCTGTGTACGGCTCCGCAAGATCGTCTTACCTCAAACTCTTGGACCCTATCCACCATCAAGGGCTTCGTCTCTGTCTTGGAGCGTTCCGCACCACCCCTGTGTACAGCCTGTACGCAGAGGCGGGTGAACCTTCATTGTCCAACCGCAGGCTGAAACTGTCGTTGAATTATTATATCCGACTGTTCTCAGAACCAGAAAACCCTGCCTATGACTGTGTCTTTGACCCTCCGTTCCAAAGTAAGTTTGAAAGCAACCCTAAATGTATTCCGCCGTTTGGTCTTCGTGTGCAGCCTCACGTGCGGAATGCAGGTCTAGACCTGGAGTAGTTTCTGATTTTTCCAAGTTTTCCGGATCAACCTCCGTGGACCTTTTTCACACCAGAGATTCGTTTCGATCTTGCAGCTTTTCGCAAAGAGTCTACCAGCTCTCTGGCGTACAAGGCTTTGTATGCTGAGCTCTGTTCCAAATTCCCATCCTGTCAAAAAGTTTTCACTGACGGTTCCAAGTCTGAAGATGGGGTGGCCTGTGCAGCCTACTGCCCTGGCGCTCCTTCTCAGATACTGTTGGAACATATTCATTCAGATGCTTCTGTCTATTCTGCTGAACTTACTGCTCTGGTACTGGCTTTGAAGATAATCTCACATTCTTCGAAGAGGGACTTTCTGGTTCTGTCGGATTCGCTGTCAGCTTTGGAGGCCATAGCTGGCCGCAACCTTCAGCATCCAGAACTTTTACTTTTTTTTTAACTTTTTAGCAAGTTGAAGGCGGACGGTTACAACATTACTCTTGCTTGGGTTCCAGGTCATGTTGGCATCGGCGGGAACGAAATGGTTGATCGTTTAGCCAAGAACGCCACAAGAGAGAAACTGTCCAACACTTATATCCCCTGCTCAGATGTGAAACCCAAAATTAATGATTATGTGAGAGACCTCTGGCAGGAGGATTGGAACACACAGACGAATAACAAACTCTTTCAGATCCGTCCAAACCTTAAGGACTTCCTCCCATCCACGTCGGGAGGTCGTAAAGAGGAAACGGTTCTGTGCCGGCTGCACACCGGCCATTCGTATTTTACCCATGCCTACCTTTTAAAGAGTGAAGAAGCTCCGTGGTGCATTCCATGTCATGCGCCGCTCACAATGAAACATGTTCTTTTAGAGTGTTGGACTTGCACGATGTGAGACACAAACATTTTACGGCGGAGTCCATGAAGATCCTGTTCAGGGATGTCCCGCCTGATGTGATCCTTGAGTTTTTGAGAGAGATTAACATTTTTCATCTGATTTAAGATTTTACGGAAGAAAGATTTTTAACGAAGTTTCTGGTACGTTTCTAGACGATGTCATTTAAAGAGATGTGTGAAAGTTTTTTTTTTTTTTTTTTAATGACTGGTGAGTTGATTTTAACGTGGTGACAGCCCTGATGTGGCCCTTTGCGGTCGGCTGGGCTATAAGCAACATTATCTTATCTTATCTTACCTCTCTGATGTGTCCTTTTTTCCCTTTGACTATCCATATTTGTAGAATATGCCTTCTTCCAGGTTTTCACTGTTGACTTTTGGCTACCTTCAGACAATCCACAGAAGTTTTGGTAACCCCCTAACCAGTTTGACTTTTTCGTCAGTCGGGGATCCAATCCTTGTGATTTATTGCTCATATTCGAGTGGGCTAAGAACATTGATAGCAAGGTGAAGAAGGAGAAGAATAAAGACTGTACACACGTTCATGTCACCACACAGCCAACACAGCAAAAGGCAAGGAACTGCAGACACATGGGACCAGGCAGCAAGTCAGCTTACATGAACTGTAGAAATGAACTGCTACTTATACATAATGAAATTGAGCATAGCACATATGCCACATGTGAGTATGTTGGAAAAAAAAATCTGTGGGTCTGAATGCAGATTACACTGTTTGAAAATGCAAAAAAAAACCTGTTTCCAGTGATACCAAGCTCGTTTTGTTGAAATGTATGAAAAGTTCCAATAGATTTTGTCATTTAACAGAGATAGAGGAAAAATTGTTACCTGAACAACAGTTGAAATACAAACTAATTCCATTGAACTTTGCAGAATGATAGGAAAATTATTTGTAACTCGGGGTCTATGAAATTAAGATGACTAGAACTAGTAGAAGTAGAACACTCTGAATGTATTGAACACAATGTTTTTCCTTCCCAAAAGCTCTGAATGTATGAACTGCAAGGATGCTGCCAGTGGAATGGGGAAAAAAAGTTGCATTTAGATAATGGATCAAATGTGAACAATGTCATAGAAATGTTCAATAAACTGCAGTCAGTGCAGAGAGACAACAGTGATGTATTTGCAGGTATTTCATGTTCTCAGTGTAAAGTAGGATGACCGTATAAACCCAGACACACAGCATCCCCATTCCCTGTAGAGTCATACACACAGACTTAGCACAGACACAACACATGCACAAACACAACACAGACAGACAGACACATACACTTGCACACACATGCACACACACACACACACACGCACGCACACACGCACATGCACACGCACACACACACACACACACACGCACACACATACACACACACACACACACACACACACACACACACACACACACCACACACACACACACACACACACACACACACAAGCTTAATATATAGAACATTACATGATTCAAAGTGAAAGCTAGAAAGACAGTCTGTAAAGTCAGGATATTAGGATTACTTAAAAAAAAAAAAAAAAAGGTGCAGCTGAGTGGTCACAGACAGAGGGCACTGCACAGTTGACAATCCTGTCTCTTTTTGTGAAGATGAAAGTTTCCGTTTGGATCAGTGCAAGAGATTGAATTAAAGCTTTAGTTGATAACCTTGATAGGCTATGCCACATTGACCTGTAGGGTAACCTTAAAGTAATCTGTGAGAAAAATAGAAGGAAACCGTTTTATTGGATGTGGAATAAACTATGTTAATGCATTTTTCAGTTCAATTTCATGACTGACATTCCTTGGCTAGTGGAACAGTACCCCAAGCAGTTTCGGTGAGTTGATTGGTTTTTTTTTTCTTTTCTATTTTAGAAAACTTTTATAAGTGATTTGACTTGCTTTATTATTCCTTTTCAGATCATTTTCAAACAAAAAGATATAGTATGTATAGATATATTTGTAGACCTTTGTGGATTGAATTTTTATTTATTGTTTTTAGATGATACTATGGTCTCTGTTCTGGCTCAGAAACTATAAAAAGATCAGAAAGGAAGGCGTGTAGTTGACAAATGGTTAAAATGGATCTGTGACCAAATGCGTTTGTCATTTATGGGTCGTTATAATATGTTTGTCATTTATGGGTGGCCAAATGTGTTTCTAATTTATGGATGACCAAATATGTTTGTCATTTATGGAAGGCCACATGTGTCTGTCATTAACAGGTGGCTAAATGCGTTTGTCTTTTGTTAAATAATTCTTTCTTTTCTTCATCTTAGTTGCCTTCCGATTTTTTTTTTTCTCATTGGATGTTTTCCTTGTGGTATTGTGCTATAGTAACCAGCGATGTGTTTCTGAAGTAAAAATTCCCATAAAAATGACTTCTAAGAGGTTAGGAAGCTTGGGAAAGCCGGTCTATTTTCCAAATGTTTAAAAGATATTTAGATTTTTTTAAGTGGCACACAGAGATCCTCATGTGGAAATAACTTGCTTGCTCTCATGCCATGGTTGTTAAAATGTAAGAGTTGGTGATCACACAGGTCCAAGCCACTACTGCTGGTGCATGGAGAGCAAGGCCGCAGTGAAACAGAACTGAAAGAGGATGGTGCCCCCTACCCTCATATCTCCTTCTGCAGGGTGAGTCATCTTACAAGGCCTTCAAATAGCTTAATGCACGGTCACACTATCTACCCTCACATCTCGTTCTTCAGGGTGAAACAGCTGACAAGGGGTTGAAATAGCTTAACCCTCTTGCATTTGCATTTTCCAGCCCAAAACTGCTCCTAGTATTCGTATTGTTTTGAGAAATTTAACCTAAAACTCACCTACTGCCTTTGAAAGGCTGTAGTGGACAAAGTTTCCACTGCAGCGCTGTCAAATTTAGTGTGCAAAATCGTAATACATCATATTTCATAATGCAGAGACGTCACATGTTTGGGATGCATGTTGGTGTCATTGTCACCCTGTTTGTCACAAAACAATGGGACATCAAACGTTGACAGTGTTACTATGATACACCAGACAGACAACAACATTGTCGGCATGCATTTGTTAGTATAAATAATCAAAGGGTGGCCTACCTCAACTTGTAAACAGCAATCCTGGTACAGTAAATCCAGTATGGGGTGTCGCAAAGTGTCACATGATTGTCACATACACAAACAATGCGGCCAGGTACCTTAACAGTTTTTGTTTTTCATCCTAAAACGTGTGTTTGTCACTACTGAACGATTTCTAACACCGGAATATACAGAGTCAAAGAAAGAAGTAAAATCCATTATTTACACCCTAATGTGGTGTCTGGTCACACACGGCCCGAAGGTAAGTGTCACCACTGTCACATGTCACCAATATGGTGAACACTATTCTTGATCCATGGTTTCTACCATGTTTGCCGCATGGTAGTCACGGAAACAGTCGTTGTGCTGGCAGAGAGGGACGTCACAGAAGGAACACTTGAAGGAGGTCTCCGGCTGTCGGCCTTTGGCTGTCTTGCGACCCACGTTGACACACTGACGACAGGTGCGCTTTCGTCCTTCAATTTTCACCTGTTTATGGTGGTCGATTGTTTCCTTCGTAATCGGGGCCTCTGCTACATTTGACCGTCTTCCAGCACTTTTCTTCCTGCTGGTAAAGCCAGCACGGAGCTGTTCTGCCACGTCAGCCCTGAACCACAGGTGGTCATAGGTCTTCTTGGGTGTCGGGTTATGGGGTGACCTTTGCCAGGTGATGTAGGCCTGCACGATGATGAGGTTGATGAGAGAATGGAAGAGGTAACGCCACCACTTCTTATTCTGATGGCCAACCGGGTAGTAAGCCCTGTGCTGGTCAGACTTGTCCACCCCTCCCATGTTGTGGTTGTAGGCCTTGATGACATGGGGTTGCGGCTTGTCGTCGCTGTCAGGTGCAGGTGTTGTCTTACCTTGTGGCTGGTTGGTGCTGAGGAAGTAGATAGGGCGTTTGTCTTTATATACTGTCGCCATCAGGGGCCCCTTCTGCATTTGAATCGGCTCGCCTTGTTGTTTTAGGCGAGCCTTGGTCACCTCCTCCGGAAGCCCTTTGCGGTTGGACATCACTGTGGCACAGGCGTATGTCCCGTGTTGTGACAGGTGTTGCATAAGTGGCACAGAGGTAAAAAAACGGTCGAAGTACAGGTGTCGATTTTGCCCATAGTACTCTGATGCCATTTTGTCCACTACTTCATGTCCGAGGGGTACATTTGTATTAGTGCGGCTGTGTTTGCCTGTGTAGATGTCGAAGTTGATGCAGTAGCCAGTGTCAGCGTCGCACATCTCCCACACCTTTACGCCCCACTTGGTTGGTTTGGCCGGCATGTACTGTTTGAAAAACACTCGCCCTTTGAATCCTATCATGGCTTCATCGACAGAAAGGTCACGGCCTGGCTTGAAATTTTTTTTGAACAAGGGCAGAATCAAGTCGAGGAAGGTCCGGATCTTGAACAGTGGGTCATAGTTAGGACTGTCGCGGCCAGGTGCGTTCTGTGTGTCTCTCAAGTGAAAATACTGGTTCAACTTGAGAAACCTTGTTTTTGACATCACCCCACTGATCCATGGCTCGCTAAATCTAAGATCAGTCGACCAGTAGCACCAGAGTCTTGGCAGACGTTTGATCCCCATCATGATCAGTACAGCTACATATGCCCGCATCTCGGCAGGTGTCGTATCCTGCCAAAGTGGGTCAGGTTGTCCCCGTTTTGCCATCTGCTGCCTGGCGTACAGGTTCGTCTGGTCAGCAGCAATAGTAAAAAACAACTGCGGCAGGAACAGAAAAAAATAATCCAGAGGTGTAGCTGTGTCTGGCAAATCATGATTTGGCCCAGTCTCCTCCTCAAAAGGCCGAACCACGGGTGCGGAAGTCGCCGGTCGCCACGTGGTCACAAACGCAGACAAAGGCACATCATCATCTTCATCACTTTCTTCACCTTCTTCTCCCGCTTCCTCCTCTCCCACATCCACATCACTTTCATTTAACTCCTCTCTTTCATATCTCTCTACTTCTTGTAATATATCATCCAACTCCCTCTTTCGTATAATCCAAAAAATCGCCGTCGGTAGAAGCGCTAGCAGACGCCATTTTCAGAAACAAGGCGATGCCGTCTGCAGCAACGGAATGCGGTCAGTTCACGACCCTTTTCTTTGTGAATGAATCCTTTCCCACACCCCATACTACTGCTAAGATTTTATTGGACCCTCTCAGGGATGCCCATTTATTTTTAGCCAGCCTTGACTTAAAACGAGCTCGCAGTGTGTGAGGGAAAGTAACGTGGCACGTGCGGCCGGTTGCGGCCGTAACGAACACCACGGGAGATAACCAGAGCGGCCGGATACGGGCGAAACAAATGCAAGAGGGTTAATGCGTAACTGTTTAATTCGTATGTTTACTTTTGAAAAAAAAAGTGTCCTATCCTTTGATTCTGGCAGAGTTATGGGGTCTTTTGTTTGAGGCATGAAGTCAGCACCATGAAGACAGACAAGAACCTCATCTTGCTGGTGTAAAGTGCTGTAAGTTTGCCTGGTACGGGCTTGTATCATGCCATGAATCTCTGTCCAAGACCACTCTACAGGGTACAGAGGAGGGTTGACATGTAGTTCGCAAAAGTCCCTGACTATTCTGCAAGGTTCAGTGGAGGGTGCCATGTGTTTCAACGTGACTCCCTGCTCAAGACCATCCAACAGGATACCGTAGATATGTATCTCACCATGACACCATTCCACAGGGTGCAGTGTACAGCGCTCTGAACTTAAAGAACGGTCAGTTCCTCGCTTGGATTTCATGCCACAGAGAGTGCAGATCTGGCAGGTTCAACAGCCCTCTGAACTTCAGGCAGCCCCTCAATCTGATTTCATCCGGTGGTCTCTATCCTTTGATGAGGACCCACCCAAACGTGCAGTTGGTTTGGTGTTTATTAATGATCAGGGCTAAACACTGATGTTTCACTAGTCATCAGATATGAAACAAATGGCGCAGTGGATCAAACAATGATTTTGATCTAGGAAAAAATGGACGCAGTCACTTAACAGAGTTGTCAGGATGTGAACAGTAATATATATATAAAAAATATAAAAAAATATATGTTATATATATATAGAGAGAGAGAGGGAGAGGGAGAGAGAGTCATACACAGTAATATGAAGAAAGTTATACAGAGTCCCCCATCTCTACTTGCCACCAGCATGCCTCCCTTCCTGCACCCCATAGTCACCCCCAGCCTTTCCCACTGGTGTTCAGCAGATCTTCAGTTCATCTCTATGTGTTTGCATCATTTTTCTACAAAAGTTATCTGTCATCGATCCTGGTTGTCATTCCACATTCCAATCACCAGCCCTACTTTTTTTTTTTAAACTAAGGAACAGCCATGCGTGAAGCATTGACCGACACATCTCATCAAGTGGTCCTATTCCTCTTTTGCTTCCAAACCTAAAACTGTCAGTAAATTAATCTCATTTCTGATTCTAAATCCTGAAACGAAGCAGGAACTGGCCAGTTGAGGAGGCTTGTCTATGCTGTAATGCTTGACTGGTTGAAAGGTTTAACAGCAGTTGAAAATAAAATGAGGCAGGGAACAGTAAACAGTAAGCATTAAACAAGTAGGGCAAGTCTTGCTCCCATAAGAAAACCTAACATAGAGTGACTTTTATTCAAGACTGGCACAGCCTTTTAAACTTGAATAAAGTCAGACGAATACAAAGACGAACAATCTAATAGTGGGGGAAAAACAAGCGCAGGCCAACAACCCCTCCGTAAAATGTAGGGGTTTAACAGTAGTTTCTGCACAGTGCAGGTGACTTCGCATGATTTATGAGGCACTTTGCTTGGACCAGTGTTGATGAATCTGAAAGTGATTGAATATTGATGACAGTATGGTATAGAGAAAAACAGATCTGAAGGGTTCATCGGGAAATTCCTGGCCAGTAATGACAATATTCATGTTCTGCAATTTACTTACATTTTTCATTGTTTGTTTGTTTACATGATTCTTTGCTACGTATATGGTCAGCCGGCTGCAGACTGACTTGATACATATTTTGGTTGCAGGCAAAGCTGGAGATGATGTATGGCACTCACCATACGTAAGTGTTTGCTTTGGTTTGTTTTTGCATCATTAGCGTTGTTTTCTTGATCGAGGTGTGCTAGGCTCAATTCCTGCGGCAGACAGCCAGGGCAGGGAAGACATTCTCTGTGGAGTCCACCACAGTACAGACACCAGCACTCTGTGTGCCCTGTGCCCTGGGGGAGACTTTACACCTAGGTCCTGTAGAAGAATGCAAGCAAAAACATAACAAAGTGCAGTCTTGGGTGGATGTTAAATCCCATTCCATCCTTCCGTGAAGGGCTGGCTGTTTGTGTGCTGGTGGGATGGATGATATATGAAAACAATTTCTCCCCTCCCGCTCCTCCTCTACCCTCCTCCCCTTCCCCTTCCCATGCCCCCCTCCCCCGCCCCCTTGCGCCATGTATACTGGTATCATGTGAAGACATAATTTCCAGAAATGTAATTCAGCTGTCATACTGGTGTAATAATTAATTGCTACATGCATATAAACCAAAAAATCTCTCTTGACAGTTTTATTCCATAGCACTATCTCCTCATCAGCAAAAGGTATGGTCTTTGTGGGGGAGAACATCCCAGATAGTTTATACCACTCCACTCTCTCCTCATCGGCAACAGTTACTGCCCATGGCTCTGACCAGCGTTTGATCAGCCTGTGCTTTTCATTCAACACACAGTCCCATCCAGTGGGTTTCAGAGGGGAGGAGAAGGATGAATTTGGATCATTACAACAGGGAGTTTGGGACATGCACCCTTCCACCTCGTCCAGTGGAGCTGATGGTCATGAGGTTGAGCCACTGGTGAGGTCAGATTTGTTTTGACATAAACAACGACTGTCCAACAAGCAGTAAATGGGCACCTGATTCAGATCAGGAAGGTTGAGGTTGTGGAAGGAGAGGAGTGGGCTTGGCCATCTGTAATGTCATGCCCTGGACGCCATGAACTTCTGAAAGTTCACTGTTCTTAATTGCCATTAGGCTATTAAACCAACCTTTTAAACCAAGCTTTTTCAAGCGACTGAGTGTGTTATATTTGTGCACAGTTGATGATGTGCAGTTATTGAGTGGCGGTCGTTGTGTTGCAGGAAGATGATGTTGTTGCTGTATGACTGTGGTATGCGTGTCGTCATCCACACTGCCAACCTGATCAGTGGGGACTGGCATCAGAAAACACAGGGGTCAGTCATCACTTGGGGTGTCTGTCGTAGCTGCTGTGTGTGTGTGTGTGTGTGTGTGTGTGTGTGTGTGTGTGTGTGTGCGTGAGTGTGTATGTGTGTGTGTTCAGAAATGGAAACATTCTGCTGCAAGATGTAACATTTCACATAATTCTGTTTATTTAGCATTTTGCTGTAGAACGGTGCTTTCCTGTACAAGAACCGAGCTGACCAGATCCATACGATTTGAATTCTCCAAGAATTTTTTGTTCGAAAGTTGTTAGCTTCAGCAGGTGAAATGCCCACACTCACAAAAGGTGTTATGGCAAGCTTCAGCAGGTGAAATGCCCACACTCACAAAAGGTGTTATGGCAGGCAGGGAGGACTGTCCAAGGAGGGGGGGGGGGGGGGGGGGGACCTATCTCTCACTACACTGCAGGGCTAGAGATTTCCCTGTGATTTGTATTTGTTCTTGGTACAAGTAGATAAGAATGTCAGCTTGTCCATGCCTCCCCCCAGTTTCCCTTTCTCTACTTACCTCCTCCCCCCCCAAGTAGAAGAAAATGTTTAATGAAAGGAACTGTTAGAAGTACAGTGACAAGTCAGCAGACAGTTCAGTAAAAGGTATGGCATGTTCAGTGCGCAGGTAATTGAGACCTATCAGAGAGAAATATGATGAAAAAGCAACAATATAAAAATTAGTCAGGGTAATATGGAAAAGAGCGTTTCGTGTTGTGTATGAGAGTGTACAAGGAAAGAAAAAATAAGTTGTTTTCACTATTCACACATTCCTAGACTGAATTTGAATAATAGCATCTCTGCCTTACTCTCTGTCTTTATTGTCTTTCCCTCTTCAGCACACTAATTCGGAAATAAATTCACCAGAGGGAGAGAGAGTGTGGGGATGGGAGGGGGCAAGGAAGATGAAGGTGTGGTGGCAAGGGGAGGGTAGACATACAAAGGCATAGAATCTGAATGTGCAATGTCATAGGATCTGCATGTATCATGTCATTCAATTTGAATGTGTCGTGTCATGGGATCTGAATGTGTCATGTCACAAGATCTGAATGTTTCATGTCATTGAATCTGAATCTGTCATGTCATAGGATCTGAATATGTCACGTCATAGGATCTGAATGTATCATGTCATTGAATCGAATGTGTCATGTCATAGGATCTGAATGTGTCATGTCATTGAATCTGAATCTGTCATGTCATAGGATCTGAATATGTCACGTCATAGGATCTGAATGTATCAGGTCATTGAATCGAATGTGTCATGTCAAAGGATCTGAATGTGTCATTTCCTGTGATCTGAAATTGTAGTGTCATTGGATCTTAAATTATTTTGTCATAGAATCTTACTATGTTGTGTCATAAGATCTGAATGTCTCGTATCACAGGATCTGAATAATAATAATGATAATAATGATTATTTATGGTGCTTAATCTTACATCATAAGCCCTAAGCGCTTATGAATACAGAAGAGGTTAAAGAAAACATGAATGAAACCAATAAGAAGATGAATATTACAATAAGTACCTACACCTACACCCTGCACCTACAAACAAGGGTGCGTATTGACACACTCCTACGTAACACACACACACTCTCTCAGATATACAAATGTGCATGTGAATGTGTCATGTCATAAGATCTGAATGTATGGTGTCATTGGATCTGAATGTGTTCATGTCAGTGGTCTGTGTCGTTTGCCAGCGTGTGGATCAGTCCCCTGTTCCCAAAAGCTGCCTTACCAGGACACAGCATCAGCAGGGAAGGGAGTTCAGGGGGATTCCCCTACCCGATTCAAGGCGGATCTGCTGGCCTACCTGGCGGCTTAACCGTGCAGTGCCATTGACCCCATGGGAGAAACACATCCAGCAGCATGACATGAGTTCCACCAGGTGAGCCCCTGCACTGGATGCCTGTCAGTGTGTGTGAGAGAGAGAGAGAGAGAGAGAGAGACTCAAGACTCAAGACTCAAAAACTTTATTACTCAAGGATAGAGATTTTAGGCAGTGCCTATTCTTCCAATCTGTCCTTGCTATTCTACAACATTCAACTAAACAAACTGCACATATTAATAATGACAGAAACAATGGGAAAAAAAAAATATATATATATATATATATATATACAACAAACTAATAAATTCCAATGATAAGTACCGCGCACCGTTCCAGCAACTTACAGAGCAGCTTGGTGTTGCAATGACTGCAAGAAATATTGAGTTATAAACAAAGCTTGCTCTTATGTCTTAGATTGACGAAATAGGGGAAATAAGCATTCATATCTGCAGTGGTAGATGATTCTGCCTAACTAACAGTATGTGCTTGAGTGGGTGAATGGGGAAAAATAAAATAAATGCTTCTAAAAATGAGCCTTCAGCAAGCTTATAGTCTCCATATATATATATATATATATATATATGGAGAGAGAGAGAGAGAGAGAGAGAGAGAGAGAGAGAGAGAGAGAGAGAGAGAGAGAGAGTGTGTGTGTGTGTGAGGGAGTGAGAGAAAATGAATGTGTTTGTGTGTGTGTGTGTATGCGTGCTTATTCTAAATTTCGCAGAAAAATGTATGCATGTGTCTTGTAAAGTCTTCCTTTTGACTGGCCAATGGATATAAGAATTTGTTATACAAAAGGTACCCCAAACAGCAATGAAAGCAACCAATGATGCTTGCAGTGTGTACCTCATCGGCTCTGTGCCTGGAAGACACGCAGGCCAGCAGAAGTCAGCCTGGGGACACTTGAAGCTCCGCAAGGTGAGGCAGCGTAGATGCACAGCTGTATAGCTTTCTATTTACACCTTGATGAGGAAACCCTGTACAGCCTTATGATCCTTCGCAGTTCGCTGGTTTCTAAACAGCATGAATGGAACTGAAATCTCTTACACACACACACACACACATACCCGCACATTCACCCACACACAAACACACACGCACACACACACAGATGCACAAACACACTGACACATATGCACACGCAAACGTATGCAAATGCACGCACGCATGTGCACACACACGCACACACACACACACACACACACACACACACACACACACACACACAAAAGTGCACACGCACGCGCGCACACACACAGACACACGCACACATATGCACATGCGCGCGCGCACACACACACACACACACACACACACACACACACACACACACACACACACACACACACACACACTATTCTTTTGCCTCAGAGTTCACATTTAGTGAAAGACCTTGAATTTGAGATCAAACACACACACACACAGACAAAATGTTTAAGATTTTTTTTCGATTACCATGGGACACATGTTCCCTGGCAGCTAAAAGTGAGGCGACAAAAAGTATATGCATGAGACGAATGTAGAGTCGTTACTTCAGAGTTCTCATGCTATTTTAACTAGTCTCTAACAGTAATCTCCATACTTTATTGTACATTGCACTGCATGGACACCCTGTGTGTGTGTGTGTGTTTGTGTGTGTGTGTGTGTGTGTGTGTGTGTGTGTGTGTGCAGTGTTATGACAGAGACAAAAAGAAAGTGAGTGAGTGTGTGTGTGTGTGTGTGTGTGTGTGTGTGTGTGTGTGTGTGTGTGTGTGTGTGTGAATACAGTGTTATGACAGAGAGAGGGATAGAGAGAGAGTATGTGTGTGTGTGGTGCGTGTGTGTCCTTGCGTGATTGTGCATTTGTTCAGTGGGTTTTTTTTTTTGTTAAGTAAAATGTGTCAGTGTGTATGTGTATCACAACGTGTGGCTATGAGTGTATGTGTCGGTGTATGTGCATGCATGCATGCATGCGTGTGTGTGTGTGTGTGTGTGTGTGTGTGTGTGTGTATGCTTGTGAGAGAGTGAGATAAAGTATGAATCTATAAACATCACTCATATGTGAAGGAAAATTTATTCATGTTTAGAGTGTATTTACTTTGTGAGGTAAAAAACTTGTTCGAGCTGTGTAGACTGGTTTGTGATTCTGTTAGTTTCCGTGTTGTCGTTGGTGGTATTTTCTTACTGCCAATTGCACCATGCAATAAACACAATGTGTATGGGGCTGACATTTTCAGTACAGCAAAGGGATGCTACTCTATTCTTCCTTGTGTTCCAGAGACATGTCTTGTCACTCATTTTGATTCTAAATTGATTGACAGCTAATCATTGACATCTTGGAATGAACTGTGTTTATGTGGATAGGCACAACTTGTTGACTCCACCTCATGACAGAGGCGTGACAGCATTGTGCTGGAACATGATATGTGACGCACCATTTCAAACTTTCACTCAAAAATGTTGTGGGTGCACCAGTGATCTGAAGCCCCACAGACACACGCACACACACACACACACACACACACACACACACACACACACACACACACTGTACACACACACTTACATACACACATACACACTCAACACGCACATGCACACACACACACACACACACACACACGCATATGCGCTTCTGTCTTGACCTCGACCTTCAACCCTTCATTGTAATAGGTGCTGCAAGAGTCAGGGCCGAAGAAGGAGGCTGTCAGTTCCTGGCCTGTGATTGGTCAGTTCTCCAGCATCGGGTCTCTGGGGACCAGTCCCGACCAGTGGCTGTGTAATGAGTGGCTTGGCTCGCTCAGTCAGTGCCAGGGAGTGATGGGAACACCGCTTCATTCCAGCAAACTGCAGCTGGTGAGTTGAGAAGTACATTTTTCTTGTCATGTCTCAAGACCATGGTGGAACTGGCCTCGAATGCAAGCCATTGATGAAGAGACACTATCAACCCAGGGTGGGAGTCTTCGGGATTAAACCGGAAATCCGGAACAGAAAATTTGTGTTTTGATTGTTGTCAGATTGGTGAGATTGTGTGGGGCGTTTTTCAGATAAGTTTGAGTTTGTTACTTTCATTCTTCCTTCCATGTCATTCAATTGATTTTAAACACAAAATCCTAAAATTTTTTCGTGATTTCCAGAAGCTTTTCACTCGGTAAGTTACAAGAAGTTTCTAAAAGTTACTTCCTGTCAAGCCATGGGTCTGGCATACTAACAATGATACGTAGGAAAAAGAAAAAGAACAAGATGCGAAGCATATAAACGTACTCCCAGTTTTCCAAACCGCTTATAAATCGGCCAAGTGCTTTGTGAGATAAGAAATAAAGGCAAAATAACGGTTTTGATGGTTATTTAACCGATGTACACTATTGAAACTGGTATTTTAGTCCTCACTGGGCTAAAGCCTGTGTACATACCAAATTTAATCCAAATCAGACAATATGTCAAGAATAACGGTTTTTAACGGTCAGATTTTGAAACACTGCATGGAAGTGCCATTTGTGTGTGATGACCTTTCTCTATACAAAATTGCATTAAAATCCACCAATATATAAAATAATGGCAAAATAACGGTTTATCGGTTATATAACCGATATACACTTTTGAAACTGGTATTTTAGTCCTCACTGGGCTAAAGCCTGTGTACATACCAAATTTCATCCAAATCGGACAATATGTCAAGAATAACGGTTTTTAACAATTTTAAAACACTATATAGAAGTGCCATTTGTGTGTGATAACCTTTCTATATACCAAATTTCATTAAAATCAACCTATATATAAGAAATAATGGCAGAATAACGGTTTTTAACGGTTGTTTAATCCATTTTCAGCATTACATCACTTACATATGGACAGAGGATCCAATTTGTCACAAGATCATCCAAACCGCTTATAAATTCGCCAAGTACTTTCTGAGATATTCCATAAAGAAGAAAAACCGTTACAGGCCGTTACAACCGTTAGTAACGGCTATAACAGGGCAAACTAAAACATCAGGCATCATCCGTGACCCATAATGAACATACCTGCTAATTTTCATAAAGGTCGGCCAAGTACTTTCTGAGATATTCCATAAAGAAGAAAAACCGTTACAGCCGTTAGTAACGGTTATAACGGTAAACTAAAACATCGGGCATTATTCGTGACCCATATTGAACATACCTACAAATTTTCAGAAAGATCGGTCAAGTACTTTCTGAGATGTTCCATAAAGAAGAAAAAGCGTTACAGGCTGTTACAGCCGTTAGTAACAGCTGTAACGGTAAACTAAAACGTCGGGCATCATCCTTGACCCATAATGAACATACCTACAAATTTTCAGAAAGATCGACCCAGTAGTTTTTGTCTGGAGCGAGTGGAACACATTTTGACCACGGACACACAGACACACACACACACACACACACAGACAGCATTTCTTCGTTCCCATTCTAAAGTACTCCCTGTTCTTTAAGAACTGGGAGTACAAAAAGAACGTGACATAAAATTATTTTAAGGTCTTCAAACTAATTGGTAATGGAAGGGAAGAGATGACCACACTTATGTTTTAGGAATGGAGACTTTGCCACACCTCAATTCTAGGATTGGATGAGTGATCATATTTCAATTTCAGGAATGGAGGAATGGCCACACTTCAAATTTAGGAATGGAGGGATGGCCACAGTTCATTTTTAGTAATAGAGGGATGCTCATATTTCAATTTTAGGAATGGAGGGATGGCAATATTTCAGTTTTAGGGATGGACATATATTTTAGGATTGGAGGGATGGACATATATTTTAGGATTGGAGGGATGGCAATATTTCACTTTTAGGAATGGAGGGATGGACATATCTTTTAGGATTGGAGGGATGGCCACACTTCAGTTTTAGGAATGGAGGGATGGACATATATTTTAGGATTGGAGGGATGGCCACACTTCAGTTTTAGGAATGGAGGGATGGACATATATTTTAGGAATGGAGGGATGGCCACACTTCAATTTTAGGAATGGAGGGATGGACATATATTTTAGGATTGGAAGGATGGCAATATTTCAGTTATAGGATTGGAGGGATGGCAATATTTCAGTTTTAGGGATGGACATATATTTTAGGATTGGAGGGATGGAAAAATTTTTTTTCAAAGGGGAAACAATTTTTGGGGAGGGAAACCCCCTTTTTGGGGGGAAAAAGGAAAAAGAAAGGCCCAAAATTTCAGGGGAAAGGGGAGGGGGGGAAACCCCAAAAAGGGGGGGGACCCCAAAAAACATTTTTTTTAATTAATGCAAAATTTCGTTTTTTTGGGGTTTTCCCAAAATTTTTTAAGGGGGGATGGAAAAAAAAGGGTTTTTTCAACCCCCTTCTACCCCGTTTTTTGGGGGGAAAAATGGCCAAAAGTTTTCCGGGCGAAAAAAAAAAGAGCCCGGCAGACGGCAGGGGGGAAAGGGAAAAGGGAACAGCGGGGAAAAGGGGGGGCGGACCCCCCCCCAAAAAATTTTTTTTTTTAATTAAATGAAAAATGCCTTCCCTAAATTTCCCCCAAACAAATTTGAAAGGGAAAATTGATCATTAAAAACCCCTTCCGTTTCAACCGGCCCTACCTTTCTTTTAAAACGAAGCCCCTTTTCCGGGTTCCCCTTTTTAAAAAATGAGGTCGAAAAAGGGAAGCTGGGGGGCGGAACACGGGGTTGTTGTTGTTACAGGCTTTTACTGTTGTTTTGTTTTGGGTTTTTTAACTTTTTAATTTGGATTTTAAAAGGGCAAAAACAAACGGTTGTTTTGGGGAAAATTTTAAATTTAAATTTTAAAAGGGTTAAAAAGGAGTACATGAAAAAAGAACAACCCTTTCCCCGAAGGGCCGTTGAAACCCGTTTTTCCCTAAAACGGGGGGCCCCTCTTTTTTTCATTCCTTCTTTTTTTTTGGGTGGGCCCAATTTGTGCCGGGGGAACAAATTTAAATTTGGGGGGGAAAGCAGGATGGGGGGGGGGGGGGGGGGGGGGTTTTTTAAAAAAGGGGGGGGGGGGGGGGGGGGGGGGGGGGGGAAAGGGGGGGGGGGAAAAAAAAAGGGGGGTTGGGTTTTTTGGGGGGGGGGGGGTTTTTAAAAAAATTTGGTTTTTTTTTTGGGGGGAAAGGGGTTGTGGTTTTGGGGGTTGGGGTTTGTGGGGGGGGGGGGGGGGGGGGTTTTTTTTTAAATTTAAAAGGGGGGTTTTTGGGGTTGAGGGGGGGGGGGTTTTGGGGGGGGAAAAAAAAGGGGGGGGGGGGGGGGTTTTTTGGGGGGGGGGGGAAAGGGGGGTGGGTTTTTTGGGGGGTTTTTTTGGGGGGGGGGTTTTCCACAGGAAAAAAAAAGCGACCAAAAACCTAAACGGGAAGGGGAGTGGGGGTGGGGGGGGGGTTTTTTAGTTCACCCCATGCTTTACAACTAATTTAGTGAAAATGCCTTTTTACCCCACGCCACAAGACCTTTATTTTCATGGGGTGTTGGGTGGGTTGGGGGTTTTTCCCTTTTTGGCGGGGGTTTTTTTTTTTAAAAATTTTTAACTGGGGAACAAACTGGGAAATTTCAACCCCTTATTGCGGAATTTTGGTATGAAATTTTGGTTGGTGAGGGGGGGGTTATTTTTTGAAAAAGGAAAAAAATTTTTGGACCTAGCTAAAATTTTCACATTTGGTTTTTCCAAATGAAGTCCCTTATGGGGAAGGGGGTTTTTAATTTTTCAAACAGGGAGAGATTGTTTAACCCTTAAAGTTCCCCCCTTCTAAAGCCCCAAAGGGGAAGAAAATAGGCCCACCCGGGGAAGGGAAAATTTAAAAAGGGGGCCCCCTTTTTACCCCCCCAGGGCAAAGGCCAGGCAAAAAGGGCCTTTTTCCTTTCAACGTCCACCCTAGAGCGGAAAAGGTCACAGGGCAACCGTTTTTTCACTACAAAGGGGCAATTTAACCCCCCCTTTCCGGGGGCTTTAGATCTTTTTTAGAAAAGGGCCGGGGGTAAAAAGGGCGGTACCACTGCGTAAATTTTTTTTTAGCCCCACGGGACGGGGGGTTTTTTTAAGTTACCCTTAACCCCCCAAACCCTTCTTTTTTTTATTGCCTTAAAATCCAAAGCTTCCTTTAAGTCCTGTTTCCTTTTTGGGCCCCCCAAAAACCCCCACCACTCCCCCCCCCACCCCCCCACCCCCCCCCACCCCCCCCCCAAACCCCAACGCCCCCCCCCCCCCCCCACCCCCCCCACCCCCCCCCCCCCCCGCACCCCCCCCCCCCCACCCCCCGAAACCCCCACCCCACCCCCGTCCCCCAATTCTAAAAAATTTTCTTAATTTTTTAATTTTGTAATTTTTTTAATTAATTTTTATAAGTTCTTAATTCTTATTAATTTTTTTAAAAACAACCCTTTTAAATTTTTCTTATATTATAAAAAAAAAAAATAAAATCATGTTTTTATCTTAAAAGCAATTCAATATAACACACGCCTCAAAAAACGCGTCATCTTTGGGGATGTCTTGCTCACGTTTTCTGCATAGATCTAAGGAGGTTTTACTCCGAAGCAACCGCACTGTTACAATTTTGGGGCTATGGAAAAGCCTTTTTTAAATCCATGTCCTTTTAATTTTTACTTTTCTTTTTTAAAAACCCATGTCTATTTTTATAAAAAAATTTAAAAAAAAGTTCTTTAAAAATTACCATTTGAAATTCAAAAGATCTTTTTTATTGGGGGGTTTTTTTGGCGGGTTGTCTCTTTTTTATTTAATGGGCAGATTTTTTTTTATTCTTTTGTTTCGTTGCCCCGGGTTTTTATTTTATAACCAATAACTCCCCCAAAAGCAGCAATGGCGCCAAAAAAGGGAACTTTTAAGTTCAATATTCCAGAAACTTTTCGCCCCGTTCACAGGAGTTTTTTTTTAAACTGCATTGAATCAACTTGTTCTGGGGTTGGCGTTTATTTTTTCATGATGACATATTCTGTAACATTAATTTTTTTTGTCTGTTTTACCTGCTAAATTTTTTTTTTTGCTTCAACACGCCCAGGTTTTTAATGGGCCCACCTGATTCACTTTTTTCTCTGATTTTCTGGGTTGGTTACTTTCTTTCCCCGATTCATTTTTTCTGTTCGATGATTTTCCCGCTCGTCTTTTGAAGGGAAAAAAAATCTAATGATTAAAAGTTATTAACCCTGATCGCTGCGACAATAATGTTCCAAACTGTAAAACAGATCACACCCTAGAGACTCAATGCTTTGTTAAAACTGGATCTGCTTAAATTTAACGAAGATCTTTTTCAGATCAAGGGGGCAAATCTACTGACTATTTAGTGTAAAACAAAAACCTTTGCCCCACACTTTTCCCATTCAGACCCCACTGCGCTCATACCGTTTTTGATACTTTAAAAAAGTCCTTGTGGGGGCATCTTTAATCGGGTTTAATGCGAATTCAGTTTTCCCAGGAACTGTTTTGTTTTTCCACACCTGCCAAAAATACAACCCTCCTTTTGGGGGATAACAGCTTGGCCTCAACTTGGTCATTCTAAATTCGGGGAAGGTTTAGGCCGCCTTTAGCTTTGTAATCATCATGCAGTTTTTTATTAAATTATAAATTTTTTTTTAAAAATAGCACCGAAAAAACTTTACCAACCTTTTATACCCTCGCGTTTGGAGGGCTAAGTGTAGGGAAATCAAGCTTGGGGAAAAACTTGTTTAAAAAATTTAAAACCCGCAGATCTTGGCAAAATAGACTTTTAATTCACAAAGGGATTCTACATTGCAGCTTCGTTTGCACAAAAATTTTTTATCAACAAGGGAAAATTCCGACAATTAAATATGTAAGAAAAAAAAACATTTAAAAAATGCTTCACTCCAAAAATGCGGGCGCTGTGGGGAATGCGCTGGGTTTTAGCGAAGTAATTTTGCATTTAGTAAACGGGAAAAGACACGAGAAAAAAGACATAACAACATGGAGCAATACACGCACAAACCTTATTAAAGGGAGAACTTGAGCATTGATTTTTAATGACACACTGAAAAGACAGGGCATGCAGCTACACATTTAAAAAGTTGTCAAGCAATAAAACAAAATTACTATAACAGGCAAACCAAACGAAAAATTGCCCCCACCAAAATTCAGTGACTTTTTTCAACCATCAAAAAAACAAAAAATGCAAGAAATCGGGGTTTTTGTCTTGGGATGACCGGCGTTATTTTGGGGTTTCACATAATATTGGCTGAATAAAAAATGAACAAAATTTTTATTCGCCCAAAGGGAAAGGGGAAGGGGATCGCACAATTAAAAAACAAGCCAAGCAGCTGGGGGTCAGTGAACAAAAACAAAAAATGGTTTTCAAACAAACGATTTTGGGAATTTATTTACCGCGCCTGACGAATACAGAGACCACACTTTGCAATACAAATCCAAAAACACCCTCAAAGGGCCTTTTATATTTACCCCCGAAGGTTGACAAAAAGATTTTTAATACGCACTCAATCATTGCAGGGGTTCAAGATTAAAGATCAACCATTTAAAACAAAAAAAAGGGGCTTCGCTGTGCTGTTTCCATACAAATTTAAAACCCAACGGCCCTTTTAAATTACCCTCGCAATTCAAGTTGAAGTGGAAAAGAATTTTTAAAAGGCCAAGTAATCAATTATTGTTAAAAAAATAGAGTTTTTATTGAAGAGGCATTCCGGAGTTCACAGATCACAGCTTTGTTTAAAACTTTAACAAAATTAGCCCAAAGACTTTCTCCTACCAGTATCACAAGGGGCTGATTTACAATTCTCGCAACACAGAATGGGGTTTGAAGACTGCCCTCAGTTTTGCGACAATGAAAAAATAAGAATTTAAAAGGGTTTAAAAAAGTACAACAACAAAAAAAAAAAAAAAAATTTTTCAAGGGGACGTCAGTCATCCGCAAACTATTACCATTGGTTTAAAAATAAGGGGACCTTTTTTTCCGGGAAACAGGGACACTCGCATCAGGCAACCTCCGTTTTGGGGGTTTACCCAATGAAAAAAAAAGATTGTAAAAATGAACCCCCCCTTTTATTTACAAAACTGGGACAACAAAACAAAACCCCTCCAAAGATCTTTTGTGAAGGGAAAAACTGCAGAAATCCCCCGACACATTTCCGCTTAATTAAATTTCGGGGCCCATGCCCAATTGCAATGAAAACTCTGGATTAAAAAAACACCCTTTTGTGTTTGTTCTTTTAATGACTTTTTTGTTACAACAGTTTGTTTTTGATCTCATGTAGATTAGATCGCAGTTTTACGTTGCATGATGAAAAGTTTTATTGCCAAAAAAATCTTTTTTGTAGTTGCCATGTGATATGTTTGATGCACAACCGGAGATACCCCTTTTGCTTTTTAATGATTTTCTCCTGGTCGAAATACTGTACATTTTTTTGACCTTAAACCAAAACTTCCTTGATCACCTTTCCATATTCATCCTTCATCTTTCCTAAACCTTCTTGTTAGTAATTGAATACAAAGGCGAATCTTTAGATAATCAGATGTGTCGTACCATCCCACATGCCCTTTATCTACTTCTAATTCCATGTCTTATAGATGTCTTCAGTAGGGATATCTATAACAAAACATCTGTATCTGTGTAAAGCACTCTGGACTCAGGATACGAGGGCTTAAGTAGTCATAAAGAAATTCAACATCAAAAGCTTTGATAATTCAAAACAGTAAACCCAATAAAACGGTTTGTCTAATTTGACTTTCTTTTTTTCATCATTAGCCAAAAGCTGATCATGAAATCTTTTAAAGTCCTGATAATTGGTTTTGAAGTAGCTTAATTGCTTCATTCTCTCTGGTGACCAATCTGACATCTTTACGCTTGTGCGGATTTTCCATAGTCTTCCCGAAACAGCTGTTGTTCATCAACTTGAAAAAGTCTTTTTCTGAAGCATCTGTGGATTTAGTTCTAAGATCAGTGTTCTTCATGATGTATGGTTTCATGAACTGTTTTTGATCAAAAGCAATTATGCGATGAACAGCTGTTAACTTTAAACCATGTCTTAAATAAAATTGTAGAAGTCTGTAATGGCAGACATAATTTTTTTTGCCTCGAAGATTAGGCACAAGTTTAGGTGGTTCTCTTGGATCCATCTTTAGACTTTCTGCTGCTAATGGATAGTCATTATGGAGGTCATGGAGTTCATGAGAGGATATTTCTAAGTCAACTTCTAGAATGAAACCACGCTGTTGATCAGGCGCCAAACTACCCAACCACTTTAATGCCTTTTGAATATGTTCGGATCACCGCCTGTGTACATTTTAAAGTTGCGTAATGGAAGTGATTGCGCCATTGCCCATCCATACAGATTGTTTGCATCTAAATACATAAGATAGTTAGACCTTTTACTTGGATCATAGTCATCCAAGTATTTGTTGTTTGCTTTACAGTAATGATGCGACGCCATACTAATTCCTCCACGCAATCCGTTTCCAATCATCTGAATCATTGTAGGTCAGACAATAAATCAATCTGTACTCCAGTAAACTTTAAGAAGCGTCCCAACTTGTCACACTGTCACTCTTGCATACCCGCATTCATGACAGCATTTACTCCATACGCACACGCAATCTTTCCAAACAACCAAAAGGCGCACTAACCGAATGTTTTTCTTCTCCCCCCTCTCCTTCAGGGAAAACAATTTACTAAATCAATCATCCACTTGTAAACAGATTTTACCTCTGTACCTCTCTCCACACTGAGAAGACAAATAAATCTGCACACATGTATCTCTCCTCACGTCGGGAGACAAATCAATCTTCCCACATGTATCTCTCTTTACACTGAGAGAAAAAACAGTCTTCACACACGTATCTCTCCTCACACTGAGAGATAAAATAATCTAGTTCCGCTTCTTATAAAGCCGTGGCCTTCACATTCCGTTATCCAAAAAAAACCCGGACAGGAGATACATAACTCCCGTAATCACTGAGGACCTGCCTGCCTCAAGTAAAAGCTTCTCCGCTTTCTCAATTCCCTGTCTCTCTCTCTGAGACAATATACTGCCCCCTCGAACTCTCCTGTCCTGGAGATACGAGTCTCGACTTCTCTTCCTGGAGTTCTTCTGTCTCTTGAGAAACGACGAGCTTCAACTCCTCTCCCTGGAGTTGGTACCTGCTGGGGCGAACTACCAGTGTGTTCCTCACACCATGGCCATCTTCAACCACCTCACGGGTGAAAGGTGAAGGGTGAAGGCGAAGGGTAAAAGGGTGAAGGGCTGAAACACGAATAAGGTTCGTGTAAGTAACCTTCTTAATTCACATATGAATTCTTCTTTCTCTTTCTTTAAGTTTTCCCCCTGTAGCTTTCCCCCATTATCTATCGCTCACCTGGTAATGATGGTCAGCAAAGAGGACCACCGTCCTGACAGGTTCGAGTCTCTAGGAGAGAACAGTAAAACCTTCATTCTGGGCCACCTTCGCCCTCAAACCAGTTTTCGGGCGAAAGTGGCCCAGAATAAAGGTTTTACTGTTCTCTGACAAGTAAGACTTCAAACTATGTTTTCTTAATCATTTTCGCGCATACAGTCATTTTCAATACCATCATTTTGCAGAGGCAGTCACTAAACTAAAACTTGGCTGAGACCCTCTGCGAACACCCCTAATTAGAGGGCTTGGGTTTGGCAGGCAGTACCCTGAACGGATCCTATGACCTGTAATTATGGCGCCATAAGGTAGGGCTGGCGTCACCTGGCCGTGTGGCGAAGGGTTGCCTGTGATATTTTCATTTAGACACGGAGCATAGACATACGTGTTCTGCGTTTCACAAAATACGTCGCGCGCACACACACACACTCACACAAACACACACATACACACGCAACAACACACACACACACACACACTTAGAAC
>CM031598.1:21399951-21414951 GCA_018398815.1 Conus ventricosus
GTATAAAATCCCAACAACGGTCGAACGCCTTTCGAAAAAATTATTAGCATCCCTGGATATTTTTATATTAAGATGGTTTTATATGTCTAATTACCTAAGGTTACACCTATGAATTGGGACAAACCCTTTCTTTTTCACAATCAGTGATGGGAAACATTTAATTATTGAAATACAATCGAGCCATTTTGTAATAAGTTAAAGTGAATAGGCTCCGTTTTTTAATATTCTTGGTTTCCTTCTTTGGGAACAAATAACCTTCTTTCTGGGTTTTGATATTCACCTTCTCTAAAAACTTTCATTTAAAGCTCGGGTTCCCAACACACCAATTTGTTTCCAAAAACATTGAAAAACTCAGCTCCAAACCCTCCGATCCAGGGCTTTTTCCGTTCTTCATATTTTTCAATGCAATCCCTGCTTCTTCTATTGTTATTTCACCTTGTAATGATTTAGTCTGTTCTTCTGTTAATTTCGGTATCTTATTCACCAAATCTTCAATATTGCATTTCACAGTTGGTCTTTTTCGGAAATAGATCTTCATAAAAGTGTTGTACTGTAACTTTTATGTCTTCTGGTTTATCCAGTGTATTACCTTGTCCATCCAGTAGTTTTACAATTTGTTTACTAATGAAGTTACGCTTTTCTAAACTGCAGAAATATTTACTAACCTTTTCCCCCATCTGCAACCCATCTTGTTTTTGATCTTGTAAATGAATGTTCTTATAAATTGTGCTGCCAGAATTTTATCTGTTATTTGAAATATGTGATGCAGAAATTCAGTTCTGCCATGTGAATTAGATGTGAATAAAAAATAGAAAGAGATTGGTGTTCTTATGGACTGCCATTTTTTTAACTTATTCCAAACAAGAAATAGCTAATGTGGTCTAAATCCTTCACCCTTCAAGTATTTTCAGTTAGGACCATATTTTCAGGTTTATCTCCCTTGTACAACTACCATCAGACAATGAATGCACGTAGACACCTTTTTGATGTATTTTTCTATGGCACTGGTGTTTCGTGCTTTTCTTTGAGGGAGCCAACGCCACAACGGGTTTAGTTTTTTTTGGCAGCAACTGATCAGAAATGCTCGACAGGGTTTAACCTTTTTTTTTTTTTTTTTTAAAATTCCCAAACTTATTTAATTGGGCTTTGGGGGACACTTGGAAAAAGGATATATTAATTTACTTGCAGAATCTATCCCTGAAGATTCCTCCCCCCATCTGGTTCAGATGAGTGTGGAAAGTTGGGCTTACTGGGGGAAAGAGTTTCAGGGAAAGAGAAGAAAACAAGTATAATAGTGATGCTGGGGAATTGATGGAGAAGGGGGGAGGTAACAAGGTGCACACATGACCGGAAAGTCATGCAAATAGAGGAGCCTTTTTCGATTTTTGATAAGTTGGGAAATTTTTCTTTTGATATTCAGAAAAGGGCAACAAAAGCTCAAAAAGCATAGTCAAAAGATCACTGTCATGACTGGAACAATTAAAGCCTTTAAAAACTGAGAGCGTAACATTTTTAATTGTGCTAATGCTTTGAAAGCAGCATGATTTGGGGGATGATAGATTCACTCCAGCAATATTTTCGTAATTTAAACTTCTGGTGCTGTTTTTCAGTTACACTAACCCGAGTAAGAAGATGGTCTTAGAATGCTACTGTACCAATCCTGGCTGTGAGATCGTCTTAGAGTGTTCTACCGATGCTACTGTACCAATCCTGGCTGTGAGATGGTCTTAGAATGTTCTACCGATGCTACTGTACCAATCCTGGCTGTGGAATGGTCTTAGAGTGTTCTAACCGATGCTACTGTACCAATCCTGGCTGTAAGATGGTCTTAGAATGTTCTACCAATGCTACTGTACCAATCCTGGCTGTGAGATGGTCTTAGAATGTTCTACCGATGCTACTGCACCAATCCTGGCTGTGAGAAAACTTGCCTGTTCAGTTATTTTTGTAGAATGGGTGTAGCATTTGAAGAAAGTGCGAGAGAAACAAGGGAAAGGAAAATGAGGAGTCTCTTGTTCAATGAGTAAGGAAAGCCGAGTCAGGAAAACGACACCAGCTGACGAAGATGATCTGACCTATGACAGTATTCTATTTTACATCAAAGGCCACATTCACCAAGTAGTGTCAGTGTATCGAAAACAATTCACTTTGCACTGACTGAAGGGCAGCTCTGGATCGAAAGTTGTCCAGATTTCTGACATTTCTGAATATCAAGGTGTAACACGGTTGATCGTAGTTTTGAAGTCGGAAAGCTTGGTAGCATGTTTTAGCCTCATGAGTTTGTTGTAACATTTCATACAAATGGTTGTGGACTGCTTGCCCTCTTCATCATTCAAAATGTCTAAATTGTAACAACATGATAACTCACTGGCATAGTTTTTACACAATCTTGCGAGGAAGCGTTTATCTTTTATGTGTCTTAACACATGCTCTCCACAAACTCGACACACAGAATTACTCGTTCACAGTGTGCAGTGAATGAGTGTTCCGAGTGTAGTGACGCCATTGTAGGAAACTGATGAATCACTCAAACCATATACACAAAAACCACACTTAAAAGATTCTGAAGGCGTTATAAAACACACACAGCTAAAATATGAATTCACATCATCCTCAGGAACCCGAAATGAAACCAATATTTTACATTTTGGATACATCCAGAGGTCGGTAAACACACACAAAATCGGTCATGCACTGCTCACTCTAATGCTTCATGCAGAAGGAAGTGGCAACGTGGCTAGCGTAGGATGGCAGAATTTGGTCACGGTCAGTGCCAGACACCGCTGCTTGGCCCTGTAACTGAGTGGCTCATGCAGGACGGAAAAGTACGGCCGTGATGGAGAGACTGGAAGGTGAAGGCCAGCATGAGTCATAATGTCTGTGATGGGCTGACTGGGAGGTGAAGGCCACCATGAGGTCATCTTGCTGTGATTGGGCTGACTGGAAGGTGAAGGCCAGCACGAGGTCATCGTGTCTTTGATGGGGTCACTTTGTACAGCCACACAGTGTCCACTCCTGAGCCAATGGTCGCCACACGGTTCCCACGATGGCAGTGGAAACCGACATGCCACAACATAGCTGCATGCAGAGAGCTCTTGCGATAACTTGACTTCAAACGGCTGCATCTGAAATGGCAAAGAGAAGAAAAATTCATACATGTAGGAGCCCCAAAGTCCCCAATTTAAAAGACATTTAGGCTAAGTTCCCTTGTACCAGGGTACTATGCTATCCTGGAAACTTATTTTGATTTCTGATCTGCATCCAATGTCAGTCTTTGAAGTTGACACATCAATGGGCACAGCGTTACACTTCAAGCTGCTAGTTGCGCCATTTCCAGCCTCCGTTCCTCATGGGACGCCTGTTTCGTGTGTCTCTTCAGCTCAGCAGTTCTAGTCACTGGGGACTGGGAATATTCTGGACAATGCCCAAATTAACTCCGAAACCACTCTCCAGCACTGCCAGGTTTTCTGGTGGGCTGTCAGGGCAATCTGATGTAAGGGCTTCCTGTGGACTGCTGTGACGAAACCAGCCCTGATGCAATTGTGAAAGAGTGAGACTGGAGGAGGTGTGAGGCAGTAATGCTACTAAGAGCACACGTGCGATTGCACAGCAGCAAATCGCTCTCCCCCTCCTTTGCCCATCCTCATTCACTAACACACACACACACAAACACACCCCAAAAACAAGAAAATAAAAACAACAATCATTCATTCCTATGTTGCAGCCTGCTGTAATCTATTTTGAAAACATAAAAAGATAGGTTTTTAAACCTGGCACCTACAGACACATTATGTACGTGGATAAATGCATGCATACAGTTCTATAGCCTAATAATGATAATGTATGGTTATAGGCAGATGACTACAAAACATCAAATTCACCACTACTGTCTATAATCCTGATATGAATTGGTATATAATTATGAAGACAGAATATGCAAAACCAGTTTGTATGATTGTTTCGTACGTCTGGTAGTGTTGGAATTCATAGAAATCATTTTCTTTATTCTATTGAATACAGAAATCAAATGTGTGTGACACACACATACACAAGTTTACAAATCACCCTTTACAATGCCTACAATCTCTTGATTAACTCTACATGGAAAACGCAAGTTCTGTTGTGGAAAAGAAAGAACACATAGTTTTACAATCATAGCCACAGGTCAACTACTGACGTCCTTGTGATGGAGATGACTTGGCTGAGTCAAGTGCCCCGAAGTTTCTTTTAGCTCCTAAAAAGGGTTAAAAAAAAAATCAATCCAAAATATCTGACTTTTGCAAAAACATGAAAACAAAATCATATACACAAATGACAGTGCAGAATCATCATCTAGGCCCACTCGTGACCATTTACAATCTTACCACAAAGACATCAGATTCCAGCAGGAAAATCTTAGAAAACAAAATAAATGTTTATGAAAAACAAACACAAAAGACAAAAAACAACTGTACACAATAACAACAAAAACACCAAATAACAGCATTGGAAGATAATAAAAAAAAGAGCGTAATAAAAATTTGGGAAATTAGAACCACAGAACTTCTAGGCACAGACAAATTGCATTCACTGGCATACACAAATGGACCCATGCTTGCCCACTCACGCACACACATACACTCATGCAAACACAAACATACAATAATAACAGTGGCACAGACAATGTTCAACAGGTACTTAAGGTCTAACCTGTGTGTTGAGTGTTGTATCCATGAGACCTTTGTTTTTAATCATCTCACTTCAATCATTAATTCATCCTCAACTGTAAATCGTGTGCAGTGTGGTTTCAAAGCTCAGCAGATGTAGTAAATGTTTAGACTAGTCCACACACAGCAACGCCTCCTTGATAAAACAAACTGAAACTAAGTGGATACAATTTCTGTTAAAAGAACTTCCAGCATCCTCACTGGAGCCTAAGTGATGAACAGCTGGGGCTGGGGTGTTGATGTCTGTACAAAGACCTTTCCCCACTGAGGAACTGCAACAGCTATTCTCAGAAACATACAACCTATCCATTAAACTGTTTTCCTCACTGCCTGTGCTAATTCCTAAATATCCATGACTTTTTTTTAATCTTTTGTCTGGACTCCAAATCATGAGCTTTTGCAAAATTGGCATTTCTTGGTAAACACTGGGCTTTTTCTGTGCGACACATTGTGAGGCAAGACCTTGCCATAACTGTAATGAAGAACTCCATACACTACAGTGTGCACCATGGTCTTCATCCACAGCGGTGTGGGAACACACAGGGCAACACGGTCTGGGCAAGTTCTGTCAAACAAACGTGCTGCACTCTTTCTCTCCCTTCTCCAAGGCTTTCTGTTTTACTTCACAGGTGATCATGACGAAGAGAACCCAAACTATAGTATGAAGACTGTTTACTTGTTAAACACAAAGTAAAGGCTGTGTAATACATGCCCAGTTGTGCTCAGCTAATCGCTCACACACATACCAGGACTGACACGCATATGGAAAAGCACACCTCTACAATCACATTTTGATTTTCCTTTCAGTTGTCATTGTAAATAAACATTGTCATCAGCCTAATATCATTGGTCAACAACAAAAATAAAATGTAAATTGAAAGGACACTCTAACAACAAAGTGGAGAGTTTTGGGTGAGGAGGGAGGGGGGGGGGGGGGGATATGTTAGGTTAGATGTGTAATCGCCAGAAAAAAAAAATGCACGTACCATTTGTTCAACTCCAAATAGAGTTATCATACGAAGAAGGTTGGTCTGAAAAACATAATTTTGGGCAGCCAACGCCACACTTGAGTATTTATTTTGGCACAGACTGATCAGAAATGGCTCGACAGGTCAAAAAACCTTTTTTTTCTTTTTTTTTAAAATTCCCAAAAAACTTATTTAATTGGAACTTGGAGACACTTGGGAAAATATATTATATTAATTTAGCTTGCAGAATCTAACCCGGATGATTCCGCCCCCCCATTCTGGTTCAGGATGATGGGGAAAGTTGGGCACTGGGGGGGAAAGAGTTTCAGGGGAAAGAGAAGAAAACAAGTATATATAGTGATGCTGGTGAATTTGGATGGAGAAGGGGGCGGTAACAAGGTGACAACATGACCAGAAGGGGAAAGTCATGGCAAATTAGAGGAGCCTTTTCGAGTTATGATAAGTTGGAATTTGCTTTTGATATTCAGAAAAGGACAACAAAAGCTCAAAAAGCATAGTCAAAAGATCACTGTCATACGGAATACAATTCAGCCTTTAAAACTGAGAGCGTAACATTTTTAATTGTGCTTATGCTTTGAAAGCAGCATGATTTTGGGGATGATAGATTCACTCCAGCAATAGTTTCGGAATTAAAAACTTCTGGTGCTGTTTTTCAGTACACGAACCCGAGTAAGAAGATGGTCTTAGAAATGCTACTGTACCCAATCCTGCTGGAGATTCGTCTTTAGATGTTCTACCGATGCTAACTGTACCAATCCGGGCTGTGAGATGGTCCTTAGAATGTCTACCGATGCTACTGTAACCAACTGGCTGTGAATGGCTTAGAGTGTTCTAACCAGATGCTACTGTACAAACCTGGCTGTAAATGGTCTTAGAATGTTCTAAACCAATGCTACTGTACCAATCCTGGCTGGTGAGATGGGCTTAGAATGTTCTACCGATGCTACTAGCACCAAGCCCTGGCTGTGAAAAACTTGCCTGTTCAGTTATTTTTTGTAAATGGGTGTAGCATTTGAATAAAGTGCGAGAGAAACAAGGGAAAGGAAAATGAGAAGTCATCTTGTTCAATGAATAAAGGAAAGCCAGTCAGGAACACGACGACCACTGACAAGATGAGCTGACCTATGACAGTATTCATTTTAACATCAAAGCCACATTCCACCAATAGTGTCAGTGTATCGAAAACAAACACTTTGCACTGACTGAAGGGCAGCTCTGGATCGAAAGTTGTCCAGATTTCTGACATTTTCTGAATACAAGTATCCAGGTGTAACTCGGTTGATCGTAGTTTTGAAGTCGAAAAGCTTGTAGCATGTTTAGCCTCATGAGGTTTGTTGTAGACATTTCATACAAATGGGTGTGGAGGCTTTCCCTCATCCATCATTTTCAAAATGTCTAAATTGTAACAACATGATAACTCACAGGCATAGTTTTACACAATCTTGCGAGGAAGCGGTTAATCTTTTTATTGTCTTAACACATGCCTCTACCACAACAACGACACACAGAATTACTCTTCACAGTGGGCAGTGAATGAGTGTTCCGATGTAGTGAACGCCATTGTAGAAACGATATCAACCAAAACCATATACACAAAACCAACTTAAAAGTTCTGAAGGCGTTATACAAACACACACAGCTAAAATATGAATTCACATCATCCTCAGGAACCCGAAATGAAACCAATAAAATTTACATTTTGAAGATAGCATCGCAAGGTCGGTAAACACACACAATTCGGTCATGTTACCCTGCTCACTAGCTAATGCATCATGCAGTAGAATGCAACTGCTAGCGTAGATGGCAGAATGTGGGTCACGGTCCAGTGCCAGACACCGCTGCTTGGCCCTGTAACTGAGTGCCTCATGCAGGACGGAAAAGTACGTCCGTGATGGAAGACTGGAAGGTGAAGGCCAGCATGAGTCCATAATGTCTGAGATGGGCTGACTGGTCTCGGGGGTTGAAGGCCACCATGAGTCATCTTGCTGTGATTGGCTGACTGGAAGTGAAGCAGCACGAGGTCAATCGTGGCTTTGATGGGGTCTTTGTGACAGCCATGGGGGGTGGGTGGGGGGGGGCAACATGGTCCACTCCTGACCCATGGTCGCCACAGGTTTCCCCACGATGGCAGTGGAAACCGACATGCCACAACATAAGCTGCATGCAGAGAGCTCTTGCATAACTTGACCTTCCAAACGGCTGCATCTGAAATGGCAATAAAGAGAAGAAAAATTCATACATGTAGGAGCCCCAAGTCCCCAATTTTAAAAGACATTTACTAATTCCCTTGTACCCAGGTACTATGCTATCCTGAACTTAGTTTGATTCGATCTGCATACCAATGTCAGGCGTTGGAAGTTGACACATCAATGCACAGCGGTACACTTCAAGCTGCTAGTTGCCCATTTCCCGCCTACCTTCCTCATGGACGCCTTTTCGTGTTCTCTTCAGCTCAGGCAGTTTCTAGTCACTGGGGACTGGATATTCTGACAATGTCCCAAATTAACTCCGGAAACCACCTCCAGCACTGCCAGGTTTTTCTGTGGGCTGGCGGCCTATCTGATGAAGGGCTCCTGTGGGACTGCTGTGACGAAACCAGCCCTGATGCAATTGTGAAAGAGCGAGACTGGAGAGGTGTGAGGCAGTATGCTACAAAGAGCTCACGTGGCGTTTGCACAGCAGCAAATCCGCTCTCTCTCCCCCCTCGCTTTGCCCATCCTCATTCACTAACACACACACACACAATACACACGCCCAAAAACAAGAAAATAAAAACAACAATCATTCATTCCTATTTGCAGCCAGCTGTAATCATTTTGAAAACATAAAAGATAATTTTTAAACCTGGCACCTACAGACACATATGTACGTGGATAAATGGCATGCATACAGATTCTAGAGTCCTAATAGATTGATAATGTATGGTTATAGGCAGAGGACAACAAAAACATCAAATTCACCACTACTGACCTATAATCCTGATATGAATTGGTTATATACTTATGAAGACAGAATATGCAAAACCAGTTTGATGATTGTTTTCGTACGTCTGTAGTGGTGAATTCAGCAGAAATCATTTTCTTTAGTCTATTGCATACAGAAATCAAATTGTTGGACACACACATCAACACAAGTATACGTTACAAATCACCCTTTTACAAGCCTTCATTCCTGCTTATCTCTACAGGAAAACCAAGTTCTGTTGTGGAAAAGAAAGAACACATAGTTTTACAAGCATACCCACAGGTCAAACTACTGACCCTTGTGAGGAGGACTTGCTGAGTCAAGTGCCCCCCGAAGGTTCTTTTAGCTCCTAAAAAGGGTAAACAAAAAATCAATCCAAAATATCTGACTGTTGCAAAAACATGAAAACTCAATCATATACACAAATGACAGTGCGAATCATCATCTAGCGCCCACTCTCGTGACATTAACAATCTTACACAAAGACATCAGATTCCAAGCCCCAAAAGGAATATCTTAGAAAACAAAATAAATGTTTAATGAAAAAACAAACACAAAAAAGCAAAAACAACTGTATCACAATAACACCAAAAACACCAAATAACAGCAGTGGAAATAATAAAAAAAAGAGCGGAATAAAAATTTGGAAAGTTGAGAACCACTAGAACCTTCTAGGCACAGAACAAATAGCATTCACGGCATACACAAAGTGACCCATGCTTGCCCACGTCACCACAACACAACACTCATGCAAACACAAACATTCAATAATAACATGGGCACAGACAATGTCCAACAGGGACTGTGAAGGTCTAACCTGTGAGTTTGAGTGTTGATCCATGAACCTTTTGTTTTAATCATCTCACGTCAATCATTTAATTCTACCTCAACTGTAAATCGGTGGCAGTGTGGTTTCAAAGCGCAGCAGATGTATGTAAAAATTTAGACTAGTCCACACACAGCAACGCCCTCCTTGATAAAACAAACTGAAACTAAGTGATTACAGTTCTGGTTAAAAGAACTTCCACATCCTCACTGGACCCTAAGTGATAACACTGGGGCTTGGGTGGTTGATGTTCTGTACAAGACCGTTCCCCACTGAGAACTGGCAACAGCTATCTCAGAAATACATACAACCGATCCATAAACTGTTTTCCCTCATCTCCTGTGCTAATTCGAAATAGCCCATGATTTTTTGTTAATCTTTGTCTTGACTCCAAATCATGAGCATTTGCAAATTGCATTTGCTGGGTAAACACTGGCCTTTTCTGTGCGACACATTGTAGGCAACCCTGGCCATAACTGTAATAAGAACGCCATACACTACAGTGGGCACCATGTCTTCAATCCACAGCGTGTGTGGGAACACACAGGCACACGGTCTGGGTCAAGTTCTGTCAAACAAACGTGCCTGCACTCTTTCTCTCCCTTCTCCAAGGGCTTTCTGTTTTACTTCACAGGTGATCATGACGAAGAGAACCCAAACAAAAGTATGAAGACTGTTTACTTGTTAAACCCAAAGAGTAAATGGCTGTGTAATACCATGCCCATTGTGCTCACTAATCGCTCACGACCAATACCAGGACTGACACGCAAGAAAAGCACACCTCTACTATCACCGCTTGGATTTTCCTTTCAGTTGGCTTTGTAAATAAACATTGTCAACAGCCGAATATCATTGGTCAACAACAAAAATAAAATGTAAATTGAAGGACCCCTCCAACACAACAAAGTGGAGAGTGTTTTGGGGTGAGGAGGAGGGGGGGGGGGGGGATATGTTTCGGTTAGATGTGTAATCGCCAGAAAAAAAAAATGCACTACCATTTGTTCAACTCCAAATCGAACGATTATCATACGAAGACAGTTGTCTAAAAACCTAATTTCTGAGGTATCATAAAATAAGAAAATGCATCTTGGTCATTTGTTCCTAAATTCTGTACAGCAAAGCTCTAAAAAGAACTTCATAATAGCACATGATATAATACTTAGAACGCAAGATTGCCCGCCGTCCACCCCCACCTGGTTCCCAGCATTGGCCCGGAAGTTCTTGATGCAAACGTGATTAGACGTAGGCCGTAAGCAGTTGGCTAAGACAAACTCGAGGTTCACAAACAAATTTGGCGAATTCTAGTATGCTGTGAAGGAAATGTTTCAAAAGCAAAAGCCAGCCTCTACAATGCTAAAATATGAGATCACAATAACAACCAAGCAATTGGTTTAAGGTCACTGATACACTCATGGGATGAACAAAATCATCTCCCCTTCCTTCATCGGTCTGCCCTCTGACATTCGCACCACAGAAATTTGTGACGTTTTCACGAGCAAAATTAAGACTTATCCGTGAAAGTCGGATGTCTCAGTAGTCAGTATCTGAACCTGATATTCCATACAACTTTTGTTTCCGGCAATTCATTGACTGACTTTGAACCACTGTGACAGTTGCTGTTGGCAAAGAAGTCATCGCCAAGACTGGTATCACAACAGTTACGGATCCTCTGCAAGCAACTTTATTATCTGCAGGCATGGATGTTTGGTTGCCATATATCACTAGTGTGGTAAATGAATCACTCACTTCTGGTTGTCCGTTCCGTTTCCCACCTGCACTGAAAGCTGCTGTTGTCCGACCTCTTTTGCAAAACCCTCTCTTGACCCTGAAAACCGAAAATTTATGACCTGGCCCAACTAGTCTTGTCGTTCAAAGATAATTGAAAAGGATAGCACTTCTCCAACATCCAAAACCACCTTGACCAAAACACTGGCGCTATTCCTTGCAGTCCGGCCTATCGCACTGGACACAGTACAGAAACTGCTCTGCTGAAAATAATAAACGATCATGCTCGCGGCTCGGGTAATGTCAGGTTTCACTGCGTTCCCTCTTCTGACTGTCCCGGCCTTTTAGACCATGTTCACTCCACCCTCCTCACGAACTTCAACATACTTTGGCATCTCTTCTCACCGCTTTGGCATGGTTTTTTAATTCTTACCTTTCGGTCGAACCCAAATTGTCTCTGTCAATGGTTTTTCTTCAAGCTCTGCTGACTTGAATTATGGTGTTCTCCCCAAGGGCTCTGTCCGTGGGTCCCATTCTTGTGGGTCCTAGTATACCCACCCATCTCGACATGTGTAGCCCATCATGACATTTCACACACCACGGCTTCTCTGATGAACTATCAAATCTAATTTCTGTGACATCACTCTCCTCTCCTCCAGCATCGATCGCGCACAGTCTCGCTCGGCAGCGCGGACATAAAGGCATGGATGACTGTCAACAAACCGTCAGTTAACAATGACAAAACTGAACTGATCTTCATTCTCCCAAAACGGCTCATGTCGACAATCTCTGTTCCGTCGTCGGTCCAACTTGGTACCTCTCTCATTCAGACCTCTACCACGGTGCGAAATCTAGCGTTGTACTGGTTAGCAGACACTTCGCTTTGCAAACAAGTTCTTCTATGCTGCCGGCCTGCTACTTGGAGCTTTTTCGCGAATCAGTTCTTCTGTGCGCCAACCTTCTTCTGAAGAAGCCACCAAATCTGGTTTCGGCTTTTCATTCTTTCAAGACTTGACTACTGTAATTCTCTTCTTGTTGCGGCGTCCACAGAATTTCTGCAAAATTGCAAAAGTCCAAAATAATGCGGCTCGCCTTGTCTCGATATCTCCGAAAAACCAGCTCATGTTTCTCCCTTGCTTAAATCTTAGCACTGGCTTCCTGTAGAAAACGCTCAAGTACAAACTGTCTTTTGCTTGCTGTTACACAGCAATTGGAGTGGCCCGCTCGCTTCCATCTTACCTCTCTAAATACTCTGCGACCTATACTCCTTCCAGACAGCTTCGCTCTTCCTCTGCCACTCGCATGTATGCAGATCCCTCTTTTTTCGGGCCAGAACACTTGGTGAACGTCTGTTACTTGTCAGGCTCCTTCCTGCTGAACAATCTCCTTCTCTCTCGCAAACCAACAGTCTTTCTTCTTTCAAGTCCCTCCCATCAAAACACCGCTCCTTCAAAACCTAATTTTTTCTGCTCCTCCTTCTCGCTGGTGTGTGGGTGTGTGCGGTGTGTGGTTTGTGTGTGTGTGGGTGATGTGTGTGTGTGTGTGAGTGTGTTTGGATGTTTTAGGGCTTATTGCTGTAAGCGCTTAAGGCTTGTGTTTTAAGAATAAGCGCACTAAAATGTTCCTTATTATTATTATTAATTATATAGAATAAAGTCCTGTGAACATAGTAGACCATGTCATTTACAATACATCAACTAGAGTAGGTAAGTAATAATATGTGTTGCATATAATATGTTGTTTATGGGTTGTACCTGCAAGCCATCAACGGGGCTGTTAAGTAACAATAACTGTGTCATTTCAAATTAGAATGCACTTTGGCTGTTGGTAACGCACAGCTGTATCATTTCTACGGTTTCTGGTCGACTGTAACTGGATTTCAGCTTTATTCAGAATTCCTTTGTGTCTGTCATTACATGATCGTATGTTGGCAACACAACACAGTGTGAATGAAGTATGTCCTCTGGATTGAACGAACTGCATTAAATGTTACAGGTTCCTTGAAAAAAAATTAACCAAACATCTTACAACATGACTGTCAATGTCACAGCCTTAAAAGCAAAGTTCTTCAAAGTGTTATCCTTCCAAAAATCCTGTTTCCTGTAATGAGGCTGACTGTGGCGCAGACCTTGACGCCATGCTGCCAGAACACGAGAATAGAGCACTAGCCAGGTGTTGAGCACTCAACGCCATAGGCCCTGAAGCCCCGTCGGGCTGCTTCCAGGTCTGCCAAAAACAGCACAACAGGCACGAAAATAAAGACACACATGTATGCACAGGTCAGTTCACACGCCACTGTTGGTGACTCTTAAGAATTCTTGCTGTTGAGCACTACTATAGATAATAATTGTACAGTGTCCATTTGGTGTTGTCAGCAGGGGTTTGAATGGGCCCAGTGGACATCGAAAGTGTTACCCTTGACACAAGGAGGTTAGCCGCTGCTCGCAATCCGTGCTTCAAACAGACAGATCAAAGAAGTTTTCTCTTTGGTGTCAAACCTCCGTGCAAAGTCCACATCTTCAGGTCTTGTGTCAAACACATTAAAACCCAACAACAAAAGCCAAGGGAAAGAAGTTCATGAACTTCCAACACTGATACATCCTTCACATAGCCAATATTCATGCACTAACTCGTAACTGCCAGTTTTAGGCGCATCTCTAATGACAGAATGGTGGCTACCTTTGATGGTCGTTCAAATCCATTCACATGTATTTACACATAAAAATCTCTCCAAATCGACAAAAAACCTCAATTGTCAGAGGAGAAACAAAAAAGGAAGAACCCATCTGGTCCCTCATGGTGTTTTGGTGCACTGTTTCAATGTTGATATCAATTATTTTTATGATCATACACACATCAATACAAGTTCTTCCGAAGCCACCAATGTGAACACAAGCACTTCACTTACACTGCCAAAAATAAGTAGTACCAAGATCCAGCAACCAGGCTGGAAGGTGATATATCCTAACTAAGGTATCCAATGTATGCAAGAAGAATGTACACAGCCAGTGAAAAAGAACAAACCCGAATTGATTTATCAAAGATATCAGGAGCCTGAACTGCTGAGGGGACTAGCTGCACATCTCATCATAACGAGTACTAAACGGATATCTTATGATCGTTGTGCTTATGTGGTATACGGGGATTTTGTTAAGGCATCGATCACAAATCTTTTGACAAACAATAAGAACTTTTGTTAAGAACCTCATTCACCCTTTCCGGGAAACTAGTATCCAAACAACTTCGGATGAGTTTATCCCACATTTTCAGTGAATCTGCACTGGAAGAGGGCGTGAAAAGCCTCCACTTTCTACGAGAATAAATGCTGGCCTTTTCACTCAACACGATAAACTCGTAGTACAAGTGCTCCTGAATTATGTCTTTACAGCATCTCACTAAAATAAGACAATATGTATGCTCTGGATAAATTCAGATCAAATACGCACTGTGCCACATGAAAAGAACGCAAAGATGAGTTCGTCTGAACTTGCCTTGATAAAATTATGGTATGATTAACTTCAAGAAATGATCAATAGCTCATACATAAAGTGGGAAAACATAGAAAATCGTTTTTGATATTCTGCTAAGGAGCAGGAACTCATAGACTGGTTATAAAAAGGAGTAAAAGCACTTTTTTTTTCACACAAGATATACTACATTATGTATTATACAACTTATTATCAAGCCTAAAAGAGATAAATAAATATGTGATCCCTTCAAATCTGCAGACTCAGACGTACTATGGCTACCATCTCCACTCCCGATGTCAATGAGTGATCCTGATCTTCCG